>VZTN01029189.1:645-14430 GCA_013400515.1 Erpornis zantholeuca | reverse complement strand
CCCGCCCTGATGCTTTCCCAGCCTTAGGGACGTGTCAGCTCCGGGTGAGCAGGAAAGTTTCGAGTTTCCCCTCGGCAGCCAGGTGTTTCGGAGAAAGGGGGTTGCTGCCTGCCTGACGCTTCCTAAAGCTGTGGGTGAGAGTGGATTTGCAGCCGCCGCGCAGAAGCGTTAATGGCTGTAATTACCGGGTCTTTCATTAGGACCAAAATGCTTAAATAACCTACACAGCCTATCTGCGCTCTTGTTTACACCACAGAGTTTGCACTTATTGCGGCAATTTCTCTGAATACACGTAAGCGTTAGAGAATTTAGAATCTCACCCCAGTATGCTTTCATTGCTATTTTTTTTTCCCCTCTCGCCTATCACATGAAATTTCCTCCAAGCTGAGAGGCCCTAATTTGCTCGCCCAGCTGCCGCATAGCTCTGTTTGTAGTGTGACTGCCGTGAGACTTCTCGGAGCGAAATGTGCCTTCAGGGCTGCCACGAGTGACTGGCTCTGGTCTCGGCTGTGTTGGCGGGGCTCGGTTCAGTGAAGCTCCGGTAGCCTACAACTGGTGATGGTAGGGACATCTTTACAGTCCTTGAAATAAAACAGGGGTAGAACAGAGGGGAATCAAGCTTCTAAGTGAAGGCTTCAGTTTATTTTATAAGACACATATGTCGCCTGAACAGAGGTCGCTCTTTTATGGGGGAGTACTTTTTGGGTGATAGTACATATAAGATCATATCCTGAACGTTTCCTCAGCTACAATGCCTGTTACGCAAGAAGCTAGAGACAAATGCATGCTGATTCATGTAAATGCACATCCAAGTCTGGAACAGGGAAATTCTGACTAATTCGACAAAAATGCTTTCTTTTCAACTCATTAATATGCAAATATGGTACATGATGACATTTTTTATACTTTGAAATGTCTGCTGCCTTACTAAAATTGAAGTTTTACAAGTGTTGCTGGTATTTGCATTCTGCTCAGAAAAACTTACAGTAGAATAAAACTAATGTATGAGCCACCCCCTCAGTCTTTCAGGTCACCAAAATAGTGTGATTGTACTATCTGCCAGTGCTTTTGTCTATGTGGTTTTTCAGGTGACACAGATTTATAGAACGTTTGACACAGTAGTTTCTGTGTGATACATTTCATTAACGCTCTCCTAGAGAGAACATCACAATTTCAGTTTAAGAATAGTCTGTATAAAACAGAAAGTACAAAGTTCCTTAGCTTTCATCTCCTAAGGCTTATTAAATACAGAGTAGATTATGCCATTTTAGCAAACACTGTAATAAAAGTAGCAGTGGAATATATGCTAATCAGATATCACTTCTTTCTTGATGCTGCAATTCATCTAAACATATGGATTATAATCTGTTAAAGTGTAATTTATTTTCAGTTTCAAAGAATTGCATTCTAAGTGTAGGGATGGTAAAGGAAGGCACATAACGAAATAGTTTTGCTTGATACAAACCCCAAATTTATAATACAGAAATGTATTTTGAATTACTTAACATTTTCCAAGGATATGTTTTGATATAAAAGATATGAGAAAACTTAGTAGAAGTTCTTTGTAAAGAAGCCATTTTCTTTATTGCACTTTTACAAAGAAGTGCACCCTGAATTGCTTCACAACTTATGTATTTTGCTGCAAACCAGTTTTGAGTCTTTATAGTTATCTTGCGTTAAATATTTAGCCCGTTATGAAAGTTCACTTATCTGAGTAGGTTATAGCCAGTATTCTAATATTTTAGCTATTTATTTTTAAATATGTAGAAACTATCTGCATACTTGTAAAGTATGTACATAAGTTGGAAATTGTCCAAGAACACAGTAAAGGTATTGCTAAATAACAGACTTTATGGGAGGAACTATTGGTCACAAACCCTCCATTTCCACTTTCCCATGGATACTTGTCAGCTTGCTGCTGAGTGACATTTCTATAGTTTTGTTAATTTTGCATAGTAGTAGGGACCTTAAGACTTATTTGAATAAATAATGCACACACTTTTCACATCTCAAACATTGACAGTGCAGTATTCCTCAATTTAGCAGGCAAAACACCTGAGGATTTTTAACACCCAAACCACATGGAACTCCTGTTCAGCACAATTGTTTAGAGAGAATTGTGAAGCAGAGGCAGACAAAGTGTTCTGATGGGATATATATCAGATTGTTTCATAGTTCTGCTGTACATGTGAAACAGAACCAGTAGCAAAATGGTGCAACTGTGGTAGGAAGACTACTTGAAATCTCTAAGACTGCCTTTATTTACTTGTTGTCAGTTCCCTTTGTTCTAAGGGGACATTCATGTATAAAATTTTAGAACAAATAAACAGCAGAACGTACCTGCTCTAAGTTACTGGAGATGAGAGTGATGCTGATTTCCCATTAGTGTAATTAGAATTGGTAACTGATACTTTCCTATATCTACAACACAGCAGTCACAAAATAAAGTCTCTGCTTACATGACTGACTGATATACCTCAGGGAACACAAGTTGTTTTCTTTCCTATTATTTGATACTTTCTTTTTAAGGTGATGAATTTAATTCTTATATGAGTTTCAAAATAGGTTGTGTTTGATACAGTACTGTGTAATGAACTTCATTGGAGAAAGCAGCAAACAATATGTAACTCTCCTTCTGACATTGTGGCTTTTATATAAAGTTTAACACAAAATTCTGTATTCAGTAGACTTCTGACATTTCCAAGTCATTCTTTTTTAGGAGATCTTTAACAAGTTTAACTCTTATTCTTGTCTTATTTAGCATGGTATTACTCTGAAATATTCCTTTAACCTCTCGCTTATCAATTCCCTCATTTTCAATAAAGCACTACAGGTGTTTAAAACACTTAGTATTCCACAGGTCTTAATCACTTGCCAAAAGTTAAAGCCATGCGGAAGTGTTTTACTGAATTGGGAAGAGTTTAAGCAAGTGTTTTTCTGAATCATGGATTTAAAATTTGAACCCTTCAGGTGCTGCACATTGCCAGTGATGAGCCTGGATATTACTAACTTAGAGCAAAGACAGCCAAAGATAACAAAAGCTCAGTGCCTAAGGGGAATCACTTAGCAGCTTGGAGAATTACATACCTATCATAAAACTCAAAATGAATTTTAATTGTAAATAATTGTTTGTTTTATCATTTAGTTACAGATATATTTTCATAATACATGCTTCTCCTCCTCTTTGTCTCATGGTGCAAAACAGTGGCATATAGGCAGTTTTATTTCACTGAAACTTTTAATCACAAATCAGCATGTTACCAACCACTCTTTGAAAGAACAGGCCTTTTAAACACTCTCTACATGTTTATATTTCTTGGCCATCATCCTATCTTGGTTTCTTTTTACTTGCTCTACTAATCAATGATTAATGGCTATTTAAAACACTTCAGTTATGATGCTGAGGGATTTTTGTTTGTTATTTTTTAAGAGATATTGGTAACTATCAGTAGAACTAGCATAACTAGTTCAGGAATTTCTGAGCAGAACTATTTCTGCACTTCAGGTGTTGGCTCCTTAGCCAATTCTATAATTCTTTATGAAAAATCCCAATGTCTTTTTTCATTGAAAATGTACTGCTTCATGAAGAAAAATGTTTATCAAACCAGTGTGCTGACATTAATCAAAATTATATGCACTTCCTGTAAAGTCTGATTTCCTTGGAAATAAAATACATAGAAATTAATTTTTGAAAAAAAAAATCTTTGTTTGGTAGCCAGTTAATTTATTTCATAAAATTTCAAACATTAATTATTCTGCTGCAATATTGCAGAAGAATTTTGTCTAGTTGGTTATAATATATGTGAATTGTATCTATAAACTAAATGAGTCAATTTCCTCATAAACATGCACATATACCCAGCAGCCTTAATAGGACCCCAAATTCATCCATTAAGGGGGCAATCAGTTTAACCATGCAGGAAAACATCATATTTCCTCTTATTTATGTACAGACACACATATACACAGAGAGGCTTATCTCAAATGTTACTTTTTATATTCCCAAACACCTCTAAAGAATAAAGTTTTTTACAACTTTAAGGTAAGCGAATATCTTACAGTATAATAATCATAAAAATAATGTTATAGCGGTACTAGCTGCCATGTCAAAAAAAATTGGGAACATTATTTTTAAGTATAAACATTTACATTTGTGACTTCTTTCATACATTTAACTTTCATACTGTTTAGTGAAAAGTGTACAGAAGTATTTTCAATTTGCTCTTCTCATTTTGCATTATGTTGAATCTTTTACAATTAGGTTTTAAAAGTGACCCACATTTGACCTTCAGTAGCAAATTATGATGAGAGAGGGGCTAATTAAACATGAACTGGATGTATCGTTGATGCTTTAATTATCTTTATTTAACACAAAGTGTTCCACTGATAAGTGTGGCTTTTATTTTTTTCCTCTTCAGTAAAATCATCTTGTACAGTGAGCAAATGACTAAGTTACCACTGAATCATTCTGCACTCCCAGGAGATGTACAGAGCCAAAAGGGACAGGATCTGAGTAAAGGAGGATACATGCTCTGAATAAGTAAAGAACAGTACTATTATAGGCAAGGGGTAGCAAGAAACATCTTTAAAAGGGTGGAATCTGATTTATCAACTCAGACAGCTCTCTGGCGTTGTATATAGTGAACCTGGGTTATAACCACGGTTAGCAGTTTGACTAATGCTGTCAGTCTTTCTGTTTCTGAGTGTGTTTCTTTCTCTCTCTCTTTTTCCTTTTGTTTTTTTTTTTTTTTTTAGTTTGTGTTTAATTGTCTGGTTTTCTAGTATTTGGCATAGCTGCTAGTTTGACCATCAATACAGCTTTGTTTCAGAGAAATTTCTGCAGCTTCAGACTAATTTTCCTTTAAGTATATTCTTTGAAAAGTTTTAGAAGGTTTATGTACTTAGTAATACGCTGGGCTACTTTGAGATATAAAACTAATCAATTGGTTTTGCATTAAAATAAAAAAGAAAATCAACAAAATTCAGAAGTAGTTAGCATTACAAGTCAACTAAATCCTTAAAAAGTACTGTGAACTCTTCACTTTAGTTGCAAAACATCTTAGTACTTAATTACAAATCTCAAAAAAATTAACATAATTTTGACTATATATATAGGAAATACTGATAGAAACATATGAGCAATTCAGCACAATATTTAGCAGGCAGATTTTCTAAGCAAGTCTGCTTCCAAGAGATATTTTGAAACTGTTAAAGCTGCAAAATATTTTCATTTTTTTCAGTCTTAGGCTATATTACATGTAATACATTCCATGCAATTTATGTTCTACATTTCTCCATTTAAAAACTATTATTATCTTTTTAGGTGTTTTTTTGGTTTTTTTCCTCAGCATGTGATGAGGAGATGGTATTTTTGTATTTTTCTTCCATTATTTTTCTTTCCTGGAGGAGAAGATTTGTTTTCTGTTATCAGATTTTAGAGTTTTCTGGCATATACTATACATTCATTTTCATCAATAATTGAAATGACAAAAATAGACCAACAGTTACTCTCAAGGATCAAAAAACCCTTTTTAATTATTGTTATTTTTTGCATATATTTGCATTATTTGAATTTTAAATTAAGTTTGTAAAATAAAATTCTGACATTCATAAAGGTATATTTCAAGCTAGGACTGACTTACTGTCTTCTATACTCTTCAGGAAACAGACTTCCCAAGGTCACTTTTATTTTGTTGTTGTGGATGACAAAATATCACACTAATGCTGGAGTAAAAAAGAATAGTGGAGCATCTGAAATGGGTGACAAGAACAAGAATAGAATAAGACCAGAATAATCCATAAGAGATTTTAAACGTTTTAATTTCTTATTTTAATGCACTTTCCTCTATAAATATTTAACTGAGAGCAGGTCAGGAACACATGTCAAAATCTCAAAATATGATTATACTGAAGTACCAGTTAGTCAAGTTCCTGAATTATGTCAGTGACACACACTGAAGCTGTCCAGCTGTGTGGAGATGTGCTTAGCATGAGTCATTTGCTCACTCTTATGTGGCCATTTTCACTGACAAGAGGTCTAAAATTAAAATTAAGAACAACTTTTGAAGGTATTAAAAAAACCAAGGGATTAGCTGTATATATAGCACATGAAGAAACTTTAGAGTAAATTTTTGGAGTTTAGAAGTTTGAAGAGAAACAGTGTTCTGGGACCACTTAAAACTTTAAAGTTGATAGAAGTGATGTGATTTTTTTATTGTTTATACAAGCCAAAAATTTCCTCTCATTTAGGCAAACATTTGTTTTACAATCAGTTTGTAAAATGGTGCAGCATAGCCCAAAAAGTTCAGTTTTACTCAGTGGATCACAAACAGTACAATTATTAGAAGAATAAGAAGAAAAGCATTATCTTTGTCTTTCAAAACTTAATTTATCTTATTAACTATTAAAAAGAGTGAATATAAGTTTTAAAGGGAAACATTTATCCATCAGATGACCTTTTCTACAGATTTAATGTTCTAATGTGAGTTTGTAATTGAATGAAAGAAATGTGTGCTTGCAAGTAGCATTCTTGCTGTGTTAGGAAAAAATAAAATTTGTATTTATCAAAGTGTTTGATATAAGGTGTTTTTTTATCTACAGGTAACTATGCATAATGTAAAGTTAATTTTTTAAGGTTAGGTACAGAAGGTAGGTACTAGCTGTGCTAAAAATCTCTCATGGATAGAACCAGAATACAGAAATACTGATTCCATCTGCCAAAAATTCAGTTACAATATTATCTTGCAGTCATGTCTGAACAAATTCCTTTATAGTAGGCTACTGTAAGTAAAAAATATTTGCCACCTGACAGCATAAAAATTCCCAAATTACATGGTCACATGATGAATATGAAGAATCTGCCATAGACTCAATGAAAATTAGGTTCTTGACTGGGGTTGTGGCCATAAAATGTATTATGTGTTAAATGTATTGTCTGTTTAACATTTCTCAAAGAGAAATGGGAGGGGCTGCTGTAATTTATTCTGTCTATCCATATATAAATATCAAGGCTTTTTCAGCCCAGGAGCAGTGTAAAATATGAGAAGTAGCCCCTACTTCCTTTGGGTACCAAATCTTGAGAGGCAGAATTTAACAGAATCTCGGAGACTTCTCCTTGGGTAAAAAACGACTTTCATCAGGACAAAGCTTTTACAGGGATACAATTTGGGGTTGAGTTATGTTTCTGAGTTCAGTGTTGTGCTGGAAAACGAACTAAAGGAAGTTATGGAGACTGTAATGGCTTTCTGGTTATGATTCAGCAATTTAAGTGTGCGCATCCCAACGTCAGTTTAGACACCTGAAAGTTCCTGCACTGTCTGCACAGACCTGCACACACAGAGTGTGTGATGCAAGACTTAGGCATCTTCTGCAACACTTCTGTAGCTGCAGCTCAAGGCCAAACAAAAAACCCAAATTCTTCGGTTTACTTAAAAGAACAATAATTAAAATAAAATTAAGCGCTCTACATGTAGTGTGCTTCGGCAGGGTTGAAAATTATTTTCGTGTGAGAACTTCAGCACAATTTTCAAGTGTGTGTGCCATACACATGCCAATTAATAGAACAGAATCTGCATGTGTGATACATGATCACATATAAGCAATTAGCTTGACTGAATTTCCATTCATCGTCAGACCTCTCAGGTTGATGTTTATCTACAGGTAATTCCACAAAAGTCAATGAAATTTAACTAGTATTAACTGCTACAAATTTTATGAAGTGTTGCAATATTCAGAAAATGCTTCATATTAAAATAAAATATAGATAAAGAACATCAATTTATCAGTTTGGATGTTAATCCCCTGCATTTAAGTTATCAGCATGTATATGAGTATAATTTGCAAAATAACAGAGTAGGTTTTCATCATGTATTTTACATCCAAACGTAAAATTATCTTTGTAACAGGGTCTGGAAATGATGTGTCTTTAATGACATTTCAAAAAAGTAAGATTTTAGTTTTGAACACATTCTTACTAAAACTAATGGTACAGCAAGAATACATACAGCAAGGTAACTTTGTTAGTCCCCAGACAGGTAATGGTGTTTGTTTATGGAGTGAGCTGTGTGGCTGAGCTGTGTGTTACTCATTGTAGGCATATTTACAAGAAAGTCTTGGCCTGAAAATTCCTATCGACTTTGTAATGCAAAACTTTGCTTCAGATGAAATCTGATGATTTGCTTAGGAAAATCTGCTTAGTTTGTCGCAACCCCTATTTAAAACAGTATATTTAAGAAGAGAAAATATTTGTTTTTGCAGACTTCCTAAAGGTGAAAGACAAGAATGGAAATACAGATGATAAACCAACAGCAAGCTAAAGCATTAGTTCACCTGGTCCCAACATTTTCCCAGTGATATTTTAAGCCCCTATTTTACACCTTTGCTATTCACAACTTTTAAGGTTTTGTTGGATCTGATCTCGTCATGCCATACCCTCTCTAAGTGAAGTTACATTGTTGTAAAATTTGAGTGATGAAATAGTGAATCAGTTGCCTTATCTCCATCCATGTATTCCAAATTGGTTATAATGACATAACGTGTGCCTTGAGTGATAGTGAGAGAGGATATCCATCATTCTGCTGGATTAGAAAAGTGCTATTTTCAGTGATCATGTAATTATATTCCAGTTGCAGTTCAAGTTTACAGAAGCACAGTAATTGATTTACTTGAGAGAGAAGTATTTGTTGAATTTTCAAGTAATGTTCTGAGTTTATATATGGAAGGAATAGTTGCACTGGAAACTAGAAATCTCTGCTTAACAGGGCACTACATGCTCAGCCCCTGAACCTCAGCCCAGATCTTGGGTAAGATCTGTCACACTTCAGTAAATTTAGAAAATTCACTCTGAAGGCTCCTCTGACTGTTTGTATACTGGATGTTTTAGTTTTCTTCCTGCAACTTAAGGGCCTGAATTTTACTCGTATTCAGAAAAATTCCATTAAAATAAAATTATTTTAATGGATTTTTTCTGAATACGAGTAAAATTCAGCTATTTCTAGAGCAGATGTTAATTCTGATGAGCAAAAGTGACAGTAATGGGAGTGAAAGAGAGCAGTACCTGCTTTCATAGACTCTTTATGAGTGTTTTTCTGAGGAATTGCAACTCAAAATCTGGGTTATGTATTTTGCTCGATTTGTTACTCTATAGATATGAANGTTTCTGTGTTTTTATACAAGAATTAAAAAAAAAATTACACAAGACACCTTTTGTTTAGAGGTAAAGGAAACTTATGCAAGTGTTTGCAAAATGGCTCTGCATTTGCCACCCTGTGCTTTGCAGAGATCACTGGATATTTATATAATTTATCCTTTTTTGTGCAACTAGTTCTTTGAATAATTATTTATACAATGCTGCTAGTCTTCTGGACCTTTTTGTTTGTTCTTTCGTGCAGATGAAAAGATAAGCAATGGTGTGAAAATCCTCTGTGCAGCACACGTTAAAAAGATTTTGTTTTCATATTGCAAAATGATTTATCACTTATGGTCTCNACTGGAAACTAGAAATCTCTGCTTAACAGGGCACTACATGCTCAGCCCCTGAACCTCAGCCCAGATCTTGGGTAAGATCTGTCACACTTCAGTAAATTTAGAAAATTCACTCTGAAGGCTCCTCTGACTGTTTGTATACTGGATGTTTTAGTTTTCTTCCTGCAACTTAAGGGCCTGAATTTTACTCGTATTCAGAAAAATTCCATTAAAATAAAATTATTTTAATGGATTTTTTCTGAATACGAGTAAAATTCAGCTATTTCTAGAGCAGATGTTAATTCTGATGAGCAAAAGTGACAGTAATGGGAGTGAAAGAGAGCAGTACCTGCTTTCATAGACTCTTTATGAGTGTTTTTCTGAGGAATTGCAACTCAAAATCTGGGTTATGTATTTTGCTCGATTTGTTACTCTATAGATATGAAACAGAATAGTGTGACATATCTGAACTATCTAACTGCAGGGCAGATGTGAGCAGTACTTTATAGATTGACAGAGAATCACCACTGAGGCGCAGCAGGTGTNGTTTTCATATTGCAAAATGTTTTATCACTTATGGTCTCATATTCAAGGACTGGGTGATGTTTTATTCAATTGGCCCTTCAGAAGCTGCAGAATGAATTGAAAATTTATCTTGGACTTTCTAATACTGCACATTTGTGCACCTTTCTAGGAACCTTGAATACTAAATTTATATATTTTTTCTATGCTGGTTCTTAATTAAATATATGAAGGGACTGAACTCTTTAAATTATATGGTAAACTTCCTGGAGAATTAATGTTACAGAAATATGAAAGGGCTGGCTAAAACATCACTTTACCAAATGTTTCTAAAAGGCTTTATATATTTATAAGACTTCATGATCTACTATTGATGCAAATTACTAAGGATAAAAGAAAATCCATCTGTTATCAAAGAAAAAATGAATTAAATAAGTCCAAGGATTTGAAAGACTTAGCATTAAGGACTAAGTATTCATACTTTGTGATGGGTTTATAGTAATTGACAGTAGAAAAGAGTTTCTTTTAGCATTTACAATGTGGGTTATTTTTTTTTAAATGAACGAAAATGACTTTGCCATAAAAGCTTCTCATGTAACATATCCTGTCTCATTTCATAATTTCCTACCCTTCACTGAAATGGCTCAATTAAAATATGATCTACACAATTGCATGTTGTGCTGTGCATTACTAGTTTTGTTTATTATTACCCTTACATTTAATCAAATTGTCAGTAGCTAAATAAATAGCATTTCATCAAGAGCTGTTGGTTTTCAATCAGCTAGGAAACAGATTACTGGCCTGAGAACAGATCTAAGGCTAGTGTCTCCAATCTGCAACTAATTGTGCACTGATAACAGCACTGCCCACAGGCAAATCTTACTCTCTGTCCTGATCTATGATAGATTTTCCTGTATGTTAATATTACATAGGATGGATTCGTTTTGTTGCAGTTGCTATATTTAACCTTTCCTTTTTAATTGGAAATATATATTGTTTGGAGATACTACCCTCATGTGTAATTTCTGAAAAAAATATATAAAAGAGAAATCTCAAGGAAAACATTATAGTCATGCTTTTCCCTTTAGCTTCTCCTCTTAAAACAGTTGGTTCTTTAGAAGATAAAGTACTGTTGATACTTAAAGAAGTATTTACATGTAATATTACATATTCTATGTCTTTTCTCAGGGAAGTGAGGAACATGTATAAAGTGCAGAAGGAAGCAGTGCTTCACTCGGTGTGTGTGGACTAGCTGTTGGGGGTGTGGGTGCCAGAGTTCTCTGGATCAGTTGCAGACCACATACTAACCATATACAGCATATATGCAGATTACATTGTTAAGACATTATAAATATTCACATTTTTCCAGTGTGAAGTTGATGATGGTGATTAAATACACAGCAGCCCCAATACTGTACCGAGACTCCGTCATTTCAGGTGCTTCACAAATACAAAACACATTGCAAAAGCTGCTTTTAAACAAGGCATACACAGAGGGTAGAATAGCAAATACTGTCTGTAGCCAGCACATTGTAGTGTTCTGGATAAAAACTGTCTTCTGGGCTGTGTACATTGTTCTTGTGAAATGATTCCAACAGTTACAAATCTTTTTTTTCACCTTGCTAGTTACGCAAGAATGTCTTCACTTTTTTCACTAAAGCAAGTGGGAATTGTTCACTGTCACAAATAATAAATAACAAGAGCACCCGATCTGCAGAGCATGGAAGTGATAAAAACACATGCTTTTGAGTGCTTGAGATTTCACAGCTATTAATTTTGAACTTTTTGATTGCAATTCTGTTTTGCAAGAGTGGATGCTGTTAAGGCAGCAGTACACAGTGACAGTGAAGGATTATGACAACATGCATTTATCACTGTGAGCTTGATAAGTTCAGTGCAAGAGATGGTCAGAAAATATCCCTAAACCCAAAGTTGTAAAATGCATCTTGACTTTACTGAAAGTTAAAATTTTTCCATTACTGCTAATGATCTTTCAAAATTAGTGATTTAATACTAATGAGTGTGCTTGAGAAGGTTTCTTTGTGCATAATGAAATGTATAGCTCTTACCAATGTTAGTGAATTCCTTAACGTGTACACTAAGGGAATCTAGTTTATGTGCAGAATGCTATTGAATATACAACATGTAATCACATACAGAAAGGTCCTTTACAAAAGGTCAGAAAATACTGTAGCAAGTCTGGCATTAATAAAAGTCAGTAGGACTCTTCAGACTTTCAAGAATGCTTTAAAATATTTTTTAAAGGCGCCTAGCACTTGAAGTCTAAATTGCAAGTTTGCCTAAAACTATACTGCCCATCTACTTCTCTGTAAATCAAAATGTGGTAGATCACGTCTTCCATCCTGAGACTGCAGCATTCGTGGGTTGTAAAAGTGTTTTAAATCAGGAACCTAATTTTTAGTTTATGGGTAGAAACAGGAATTTCAGTAATTATTAAACAACATTCTGAAGTTGTATATTGTAAGAAATTGGAACACAAAGAATTCGAATACTCAATCTGTAGTATTTATGCTCAAGTTTCAAAGTGATAACAGAGAAAGTAAATCCCAAGTTATACAGTAGTAAGTCGTGAATAAGGGAAGCAATTGAGTAAGAACATGTCTAGAAATATTAGTACTTCATTTTTTAAATCTTTATCATCCTAGGGAATTAATCTTCAGCCTTTCTGAAATCCTCACTGAGCTGGTAATTTTTTTCACATTTTCAGAACATCATCAAAGCCATGCTAATCTGGACCAAGGGCATGTCTCAGAGTCCTTGAATCTCTGAAGAAAACAGTTTGCTGTCTTTCCTATTTTAAACATAATTGAGATTCACTTCAAACTTTTATAAAACCAACAGAGAGGACAGTTTGATTATTTATATGGCAGGTGTTATAGGATACAATCCACAGTTTATAGCTCATCACAAGATTAATAAGAAAGAATTCCAAATCCGGGAGGCATATGTTCTCACCGAATGCCTGGCTCAGTAATTAGACAATCTGGCTACTGAGTGAGGTATGTTTGTGATAGGTTGCAATGTCCATCTCATGGTTAAGGCACTGTAAGCTGTAATCTGGGGGAGGGAAAGGAAAGCTCACATGAGAAAAGGAAAACCAGATACTTTTTTTTCCTGTAGCATAATTCTGTAGGTACTGGTTTTATGTCCTAAAGGAAAGGCCTAGCATTTGAACAAGTCTTTCCTTGTAGAAAAGAAGAACAGTTGGATTTCTCTTATATTTGTTTTTCTTTCTTTAACTCTAGAATTTTCTTCATAACTAAGAAAGAAAATCTAGTTTATAAGAAATCAACACTCTAGATTCTGGCAAAGTTTTTCCTTAATTAATATTTGTGTATAACTTTTTCAAGTAAAACTGATGCTCTTTACCTTCCTCATCATCTTCATCAAAAGGAGTGTACTTTTAAGACATCAGGACAGATAGACAAGAAGTTTCATCTTTCTATATTTTTAAGACTGCCTACTTATTTTTTCTATGCTTATATTAGGAATGATTTTGAAGGCACTTTACAGGAAACATAGGCTATTTAGTACAACTATTCATACAACTATTTAGTAACTAGCACAAAGACATAAAGGAATAAAACAAAGAGAACCTATGATGGAAAAATTGCTCTTGAAATCTTTTTTCCCAGTTTTTCTTTTGTTTAAACATGACGATTCTGACTAAAAAAATTAACCTAGTGAACCTTAAAATGTTGGCTTTATGGAGAGCTGTTTTGAGAGCCTAATAAAATCAATCTGTAAAATTGTTTGGTGTTTTGGACAGAGAACTTTTAT
>VZTN01029169.1:966-16306 GCA_013400515.1 Erpornis zantholeuca | reverse complement strand
TATCATGCCAAGCACCCAGCCCTATTCATTCTCTTTTCTTTATTTCTGACTCCTATTGTCCCTTTTTATTAAACCCCTTAATAAGCCTTTTAAAATTTTACCAGGACTGAATGTCGTTTTTCACAGTATGATGTTATCCACAGTATGACAGTCAGGCTATTTATTAACATCTTATCACCCTTTCACAAAAGAATAGCATCCCTATAGCAACTGTAATTATAGAGATACAACAATATAAATATCCTTAATGCAACTTTAATTAGGTTTAGTAGTGAAAATATTTGGGAGAGTCAACTGAAGGTCAGTTGTCTAAGGACCACTTTGCAGTGATTCACCACTCTGCAGTGATTCACAAAGCACCAAGTGAGCAGCCACTCAAGAAAATACACTATCCCAGGTGCCACAGCCACAGTCACAGTGCTGTGTGCCCTGATGAGGAACAAATGTGCCTTTGCACCTCTGCTGTCAAAGGGTTCAATACCCACATTCACGAAGGTACTTGAAATAGTTGCCAACATTATTTCAAATGAGGTAATGCAACTGAGAATAAAGAGAGGTCTGCAAAACAGCATAGGAAAAGGGTAAAAAGGAAAATACAAACACATTGCAAGTCTAAGGAAGAACACATGTCTCATAAATAGTTAGTCCACAGGATTTAGCTATGGAGCTAGATACTTTCAGCTTCAAATATAACCTCCATGGAAACAAAAGTTTCATCTTTTTATACCTGCAATGCTTTCTCTATCAATGTAGAAGTAAAACAAAGGTAGGAGTGTGTGGCTTCCAATAATAGTGATAGAAACAGGTGTTATTTTAGTGTAGTAGATAAATCTGTGGTCTACACATCCAAAGATCCAAATTATGGAATAATCTTTTAAAAAATCAGCCTGCATAAAAGCAATATATAGACATAACTTTCATCCATTATCTCCTCATATGCCATGTAATTTTCTGCACAACGAATGGTGCATGGTGAATAACATCTCCAAAGGTATTCAATCAATATTTGAGCTGTTTCATTGCATAAAACCAGATGATGATCCAAAGAAAGAACTGTTCTGGAAAGTTTTGTGAACATTTCAGAACAGAGTTTGTAGACCATGCTTGAAACAGAGCCCAGAAAGCTGTAGTGCACAGCCAGGTCAGACATGAACATAAGCTGTGAGGTCTCCTGAAGGCTGAACATATGATGTGACAGATGTGAAAACAAAGGAACTTTAAATTGCAGGAGGTTAGTATTTATTTTTTATAAATGAAATATTTAACTATAGGTAGTGCAATCTAAAGGCACATGCACAAGCAGACCTGCAGCCCTGCTGCAAAGCACAGCGAGATTTGGCATGGTATAAACTGCTGTATAATCCCTGGCACACATACAATGGGATTACAGATCAAGCACATACAGGTGAATCCTGATGATAGGGCAGACAGGAGTAGCTCCTGAGGAGGGCAGTGCTCAGAAAAAACATCAGCGTTACTGGGGCACTGTGGGAAGGATCTAAGCAGGCAGAATTAATACTGTACAGATGGGAAACTAGCTCTAGACTTGCTGTGTTTAAATGACTTTGTTCACTGAACTTGCCACTCTCTAAAAATATTACCCATTACCAGTCACTCCTCCATCCATATGTTAACAATAGGAGGGGTTTTTTTCTTTTAATAGTACCCCCAGTAATGGAAGCAGCATTTAGAGATCACATCCAACAGTGGCAGAAAAATCAATGGTTCTTAGAAGACAGATACCTGTTCAGCTGAGTAGGATTTTGGTTAGCACCATTCTTATTTTCAGCTGAAAATAGATACTGATTAACTGTGAAGGGCAGTGAAAATGACCAAGCAGGAAACAAAGATCAAAACTTTCCCAAAAGAGGTGTGTCCACAGTAGTATTACCTGCCATCCACTTTCCAAAAGTTATGAAGCTACCAAAAGTTCTCAGAGTACAGCAGTCACAATTTGCCAAGGAAAGAAGATAAGGGCACAGAGACCCCTACATACTATGCCAATGTCCCCTCAGTTAATTCAGAGCAGTGTTTAAATTTTTAGCACTGGAAACATAGAAGCATGAGTGGTGTGTACTAATCACTGTCACAACTATTTAGCATTTCAAAGCATCCTCATGTGAGTTTCATGACAAAAAATTTAACATAACATGATATATAACAAAGCATTAATACTAAAAAAACCTAAAGATGTAGTATCTTTGACTTCTACTGCTTCCCCCATGTTTGAAAATATATATACATCAAACACATACACGTTGAAAGAGTGTATTTATTAGCAGTATGTTGAGTATATAATTATAGCAAACTAAATAGAGTATGCTGAGAATTAAATTTATGAGACAAAATATACCATTAGTGTAATTATTATTCTGAGTTACTTTTGTATATGACATCAAAAGACTTTAACATATTACATTCAAGCACATAAAACCTTTGAGTCTGATGTAGTACTTACATTTTCTGGGATTTTGATTACTTCTGGGTGAAATTCACAGTAGCATTTTAGCTATGCTGAAGAAGGGTGAAAGATGGAGAAATTGAGTCAATTTTAAGACACCATAATGAACTGGCTGAAGAGCTGAAAATAGGGCTGACAAAATAATGCACAATTTTGACTTCAGCCAAGTGAAAAACATTTTTTCAGCCTCTACAGGAGTTCTCCTCCTAATAAGATTTCAATATGTAAAAAGTATCTAGTTTTCAAAAGTGAAAACCAGACGAGAATTGAAATAAGTCTGGAAATTCATCTGTGGTTACAACTACTTCCTCAAGGTGCTCTTCCCTTCAGTGGCCCAGAACTCCTAGTCAGGGTACTGCTGCATTTTGGTGTAACAGCAGTAGAGACCTATGGCTCTGCTGTCTGCTCTACAGAAACACAGGGTCATACAGACAAGCCTGTAGGCCCACACTAAGGGAAACTGCAGCTTCCCCCTCTCCATAATTTTTGCTGTACTGCAGCATGCAGCCACACCAGACATCAGAACTTCTCTTTCCTTCTCCCTCCCTATGAAAAACTCCACAGGTGAGCAAACATCCTCCTTGTCTCTCTTTGTTAATTTAGAAGTCCTTCTCCCTTTCTATCATAACCCATCCTCAATCATCACCACACTTCTGACCTTCCTGAAGGATTCACTGACCACCAAGCAGTAGGTTGCTCTTCAGAGAGTCAAACCTTAAGTTAAAATTCAAACACAGGATTTCTGCCCTCCAAGAGATTCTTTTTGAAAGAGCAATACTGCAGTTCTCCCTCCAAACAAATATTCAAGTGCTTTATCATTTCAATGGCAGTAGACGTACAAACATCCACTTCCCCCAATTAAATGGAGCTTTTTATGTTAAACAAAATCAGGGAAAAGGATAGGAAGCAAGATGACATTTAACAGTAACATTCAGTTTAGAACAATTGGTTCATAACCAACAAAAAGTATCTGCTGAAATTTGGAAGAAATGCTTAATTACCTAACTGAAGACTTCTTATCTCAGCTTTAAACTAATAAACATCCACGTTTTAAATATTATAATGTCACCCTGATTTTTTTGGCCTTCTGAATGTTTGCATTTTTGTAGTGGAGTCACATTTAATATAAACAAAGCAATGTATTTCTAACTGTTCCTTTTGTTTTCATTCTTCTTCTGAAGAAGAGACAACTAATGGACTTCTAATTTGACCAGTGTGGTTGGAGAGGAGGAAACCTCACCCTCCAATCCATGCTTGTTGTCAAGAATCTATATATAACAAAGTCAAAATTAAACTGTGCCTTTTTCTGGTTAAGAAACTAGCTGGCTTCGTGTTGTTCATTTCGTGTCCTATAGTGACAATTATAACTTTCAGACTTCTCTGCTCAATCTTCCAGAACAGACAAAACAAGACTTTCTAATAACACAAGCACAAATTTCTAAACCCTAATGTTTTTAAAGAATTTTTGTAAACTCAGCTTTGAATACATGATGGAAATGACCAGAAGAACACCTACTACTAACATACACACACGCACACCCTTATTCTCAACTATGTTTTATTTGTTTTTAATATTCCTGAAAATAACGTTCTCACCAATCGTATAAATGCAAAGTAAAAAAATTCTATCAGCTTTTTGGGACTACAGAATTTAGAGCATTTTCTGTTACATTCCAGAAAATATATTGAGAAGGAAGGCAAAACTCCTTTGCATGACTGCTTTAAGGAAACTGTTGACAATGAGTCCCATCACAGTATAGACTCCCTACCCTGGAACAAACAAGAGTGTATTGCATTACCACATCTGATTTATGCTTTTAACTGCTGTTTGCAAAGGTGTATAAACTGTCTAAAGACAAAATTATGCAAAAATAAACCTGCAGTTATTCAAGGCATGGAAATTAAATGGCTCTATATTTACTTAGATCCAGGTGATAACAGTATCTGGTTTTTAAGTTTAACTAAATGGTGCCTGGAGGCCTTGGAAAAGCTCTGCAGTAAGCTAACTGTTCCAAATACATGAATATGGCCCTCAAGAGGCCTGCAGGGAGACCTCGAGACAACCATTACAAGAAAACAAAACCACCTTTTGAACTGCTGTTCCCATAGGTCTGATTATAGGCTTTACAAATTACAAAACCACCTTTAAAATGTGGGTGTTCCCACCCAGCTTCAGCAAGTGGAATAACTGCTAGAAAATGCAGCTCATTAAAAACACACAAATTTGACAGCTAGAGCTTAAAGCTATAGGACAGAAGCATCTGGACTTCTTCAGCTACAGACTCTGTACTTTTTCTTTTTTTATTTTATTTTAAATAAAGCTGTTCTAAGCCACATAAAATGATCTAGTATTTCATATCGTTCTTTTTATTATTTTTTTCTTACCATGTCTTAATGCTTGACTCCATCTATATTCCTTCCTATTGCTGGTACTCTTCTCCAGACTTTTGTTACTGGACTTTATTCCTAGATTACAGCTTCACCATTACTTTGGTCTAACAATATCACAACATAAATCTCAGGCCTCCAAAACTTTCATACTCCATGACAACAAAGGCATTCAAGGCACATTCTGCCAACTAAATCTAAGCACTACACAGTTTTCCTGGGTCAAAAAACTATTAATTTTCAATTAGAGTTTAATAATTTTTAGCCTCACTGTTTCCAGCTCATTGTCCTAGAAAATGGCTGTGTGCAAGCTGAATAACACTAAAAAAAAAATCCATGTAACAACGTACTTAAGTTAAAATACCCACAGTTAGAACAAAAGAATTATTTTCAGTTTTCACATTAAATTGTTTTTGTACATATACAAAACATTTAAGGAAACAGAAAAAAATTGTCAGCAATTACAGAAGCATTAGATGAACTATGAAGCAAATAATAAATAAATGCCTAACATACACCTGGTTTCATATCCTAGCATTTCCCATTCTTTAGGAGATAAATAGATTCTTGAACTTTGTAATAAAACAGAAAAATAGATTACTGGAATTTTTAATAACGAAATACTTATTAGTCACTGAACCATCATAGATGTATTCCTTTCCCACTTCCCCTACGTGACGCTATATTACTGAAACATTTGCTAAACATTTAAAAACTTATTACGATTTTGACATGCGAGAGACTTGAGCTGTTAAAAGGCAGCAAAGGCGAGTGTGGCTGCGCAGAAATGCAGAGCCCTGAAGTGAGCTCGGAGGAGCTGAACGGCCCAGCCTGAGCAGGAAGCAGCAGGGCCACAGGGCCAACTGGCGCCACCCTCTGCCGCCAAGCTGGAAATGTTAATTTTTACCTACGATAAAGAGCTGCACTATTCTTGGCCCATCTGTCATACCCAGCTTTCTACTGAGGTGTTCGCTTCCAGCCAGCCCACCGTGCTAGTCCCTGGATTACCATACATTCAGAAAAGATCCCTTTTAATGTGTCGTCACCTTGTGGCATTTAGGTAAAACCTTATAAAATGAAGACCTTGTTGCCTTTGTAAAATCATGGCTTGGGCCTTTTACTTCGGCTAGAGAAGGACCATGAGAAAAGTCCATGAGAAGAAAAACAATTGGTTTTTACCCATGAAAATGTAGTATCAACAGAAGCAAGAAAGTTAAACAACAGGAGAAAAACAGCAACATATCTGCATCTGGTATTTTTCTGAATGCCTGAATGCTTATGCTGTTGGTGACCAGTAATAGTATGTTGTAGTTAAATAATAGCCAATGAATCCATGGTAGTAGTTATGCAACCAATGGATGAGTAACATAAATGATAATCAGGTAAAAGAGTGTAAATGACACTGGCTTTTGCAATAAAGGGAGCCTTTTGCTTGAAACTGTTGCTGGGGCTCGTGTGTGTCACGGCCACCTCAACAGTGACAATCCCTGATACTTTAATCAGTCATTCACATCCACGAAAATTATACACTAACTAACTTCAAAATCCTACTCCAAGATCTCCTTAGGTATAATACTACAACACATCCTGACAACACTTAACCTACTATTGCCCTCCAACGTCTGCTCTTGCTAAGACAATATTGCCTCATTATTTGTCTGCTCTTCAGGGTGTTACACAAGCAGCTGTGAGCCTTACTGCTGTATTTGTAACTGATTTCTCATTGCATACTATTAAAACTGGTACCCCTCTTCAGGTCTAGGCTGTATGTAGGACCCTTGTATACATTGGCCATAAGAACAATTACAAAGGAATTTTAAAATCAGCCCCTGAATGTATCCCCCAAAAGAACAGATTGTTCATTTTGTAGAAATCTTCCTTGAGATGTCACTTACAACAAATAACTCTTTCTTACAGCTTTCTAAAGTTTTCATATATGGTTGTGACTCTACAAGTCTCCTTAAAAAAAGACTTACACTATTATAATTTAATCCCACTCCAGAGCATCATGCTTTAAAATAATTGTACATCATCTTTTATTTCTCACCACAACAAAAAATTAAGCTCCAGTTAATTTGCCAGTCTGAACTCAGAAATACAGAACTCCACAAGAAACCTACCTCCATTTGTACCTGGAGTCCACATCATCCAATTTAAGACCCTCGCCAGGCTGCAGCATAATTCTCTTCCTTCATGGCCAGCTTTCATTCTCATTGCAAAAAGGCACTACACAAAAATAGTCTCTCTGATCAAAGTTGTATTGAGATATTGTTGTGGTGCACAAAGGGAAGGCAAGTGCTTACGGATCTCACAGATTGCATGAGCTTATGTGGATTAAGGTGAACAAGTCTATTATTTGTCAAATACAGTCAATGGTATTGAACTTTGTGTGTGTAGTATGCTGAGATCACTTTAAAAGGTGAACAGCCACCTGTGGCTGAAAGGTTGTAGATGGAACAGACACATCACAGAAATTAAGATTTCTGAAAGAAACAGGTTCAAGGAGGTATTACACAAGGAGACAAGCATGTCATAGGCCAAGGGGACTGGACAAGGGTTTAGAGAAACACAAGAGCCTGCGACAGCACTGATGGCTCAGACTGCTACCTGACTAGCCACAGAGCCTTCTTTCTACATTATTCTCAGGTTCACTTTTGTACCACCACAAGTTAATTCTACATCAGAATCTGACCCTGTGAAAAACACCAGTCGCTAAACTAGAGTCTAGGTGTGCCTTGTTCAGCTGCTCAAGCTCTGAAATCAGCATTCCCCATTAAAAAAGGCCATTGGGCAACTTGTTCACCTGCCCTTAAATGCAAAATTCAGAGCTAGGACGCCTCTGTTTTAATTTAGTCAGCAACTTCTGAGAAATATCAAATGCACAGGCAAATCTTGCAGAATGTGAATAGGGTTCAGCTCTCCCTTGTACCGCTACATTGAAACAACAGGTGCACAAGCTCCTAAGTTTGCACAAAAACTCAGACTCTCATAGGCAAGTACGTTTTCCTTCTTGCTGTTTCCAGGCTCATTTAAGAAGGAAAACAAGCTGTCAGCCGGGGCAGGTTTAGCCTGTTTTCCCGAGGGGCGTGTGGCGGAGGCGCCCGCAGCCGGCGGTGCGCACAGACTCCCGCCTTGAGGGGCCNTGAGGGCCCCGGCAGCCCCGGCCGGGTCAGGCCGTGGTCCTGCCTGGCCCTCGCCCGGCCGTGGGAAGGCCTCTCTCCGGTGGCGAGAGTAGCGGGCTGAGCCAGCTCCTACCTCACCTCACACAGCAACGCGCGCCGAGCATGTGGCCTGACTGCAGGCGCTGCCGCAATTGCCATCTGCCAAAGGAGCCTTCGAAAGAAACCTGCCGCTCACCACTAACATTTCATCCCTCTAGTTCTTGATTGAGGTGCCGTGAGAGCTGAGGTGCCAGCTCTGACCGTACCAAGTTCATTTCTACATTTCCTTAACCATTTTTCAATAGAGTATTTATTAAAAGTAGCATACAATAGAATAATAAACTACTTCTTAACGAAAATGCTTGAATAGAGGATTAGAAAAAAATCCTACTTTATAAAGCACGGAATGAAATGGGAACGTTGCAAAACGTATTCAGTATACCAGGCACCTGTGCTGTGAGACTTCGATTTTACAAAGCTGAGCTGAAAAGTGAAAATGCCTGCTCCATAGTGACAGGAATTTTACACCAAAAGTTAATCACTGTAACACTTGGACATCTATAAATCCGTTAATCAGGACTGTTGTCTTGGTGAATTTGCAATACTACAACTTAAATTCTATACACATTTATAGCAGAAGGGACAGGCAGAGGCAGAGCTCTGCTAAGAAAAACCCACTCAAACTCAGCTAGGACAGCTGACAGTGACACCAACATAAGGATCTCTGTGTAGGGCTCAAGTTTATGCTTTTTCTTTAAATAAGCTGTTGTTTTTTTATAGCACATTTTAACGTTTGGCCTGAGCAGTTAACTCTCTCTCCCCGTATGTAAAATTGCTACAAGTGAACAAGCAACATCAGCTGGAAAGTTTGATTTAAAAAAAAAAAAAAAAAATCACAAGAAAAGGTTAACTCTGAATTAAAGAATTTTATTTTGTGCATTTCGGAAATGAATAATGACATTTTCTAAAATCGGTTGTTGCTGTGATAGACAGACATGTAAAGCTCATGTTTCCATTTTACATTACAACATGCAGTGTGAGAATGATACATTAGGTTACTTGAATTCTCAAGCTAATAATCTTTGAATAAATCAAGAGCTATTAACTGTGTAAACATCAGTAACAGTTAAAATTATTTCAACTGGGAGGAAAAATAATTTTAATATGATATAGATCAAGAAACACCAACTGGAACACAATGGATGCATAGTTCTTACTAAGTTATTTAGTTTATTTCTATTTTACCAATTATAAGTTCACATTGCTATAAGTTTTTGTATAAATGATAATGATACGGCTGAGGATCAGTCAATATAAGTCAGCTACTTTTAGGGGATAATGACTTGATCTATATGGATATCAGCTCATGTTATGTTAGATTTAACATTGTTTTCTTCCCTCTTCATTTTTAAACTGTCTGGCTTGACAAAGTGTTGAGTAGCTTTTTGAGAAAAAAAAAAAAGAAAAAAGAAAACCCCCAAAACCAATAAACCACCACCCCCCAAAAAGTTAATAACCTTAAATCTTACTTTTGTTGCTACTTAACAGCAAAGTCAACCAATACATATTTTTTCCCTATTAAAATATTTGTCACTAAAACTATGCTCAACAAATCAGTGCAGAAGCAACATTATAAATGGGCATGTTTAGAAGTTTCATAACATATGTATTTTTGTGTACACAGTGGTGATTTATCTTTAAAATTTTACCATTAAATTAGAAAAAAACCCTAGCAGTGACAAATATGCAGTCTATATCAGCAGTGCAGTTTGCAAAACTGGAAAGCCATCTGTACATAGCATAGGAAGGTTTTGGTGAAAAATTTCTCATGTTTTTTTTTCCAAACACTTAAAGAGTGTTCTTGCCAATATATATAATTTTGACACCTGGTAGAAATTATCTTCAACAGTCATAGCTCTTAAGCTTTATTTCCAATTTTAAAATGTTTTCATGAAGTAAGGACAATTTCTTTTCTGCCATTTTGTTCCTGCTTTCTAAGCCACAGGAGCCATAAAACATTCCTTGAAATAATAAACAAGAAGTAAGTATCCAGGAAAACAATAAAGCTAGTGAAACAGTAGGACATAAACCTCAATATAATTATCAAGAAATTTGGAAAGTTTAGTGCAGTATGAAAAATACTTTCTATGCCTTTGCACATTAAAAAAATAATCTGTAGCTGACATTTCAGTAACATTTTTGATCAAATGACATTTCTAATGCATTGTGTAGAGAAAATAAAAGTTTCCCAACCCATGTATTGCAGCAGCTCAAAAGTTCAGGTATAATATAGACATTACCTATTCCTAAGGACTGAACACTTCAGCAAGGGAGTTAAAATCCTTATTAACCTTTCAAATAAATAGCATATGAGTATAACCATTTCTTACAATTCATCTCTCTTGAGCCTGGTTAACTTGCCCTTACAGTATCTACCTGAAATACATCTCCCTGAACAACACAGCATGTGTGCACTGTACTTCAGACAGGTTACAGAAACTTTAAAATACAGACATTATAAAATCTTGATCTATGTGTTTTAGTGCATTATAATTACATCCTGTATTTATTTTTTCAGCATATGTTGTCTAACATTAAGAAACAGTGCTTTTGCTTTTCTGCCTTGTGATGTGGGAAGTGTTATCAACCTCACTCTCTGCCTGTTTATTGCATTAAGATGGAAAAAGTGTATGAAGAGTTGAGAATTACCAACTGCACTCCTCTCAGTTTGTGAACTCTAGTATGAACTTAAGAAGGAGATGCAGGCATTCAAATATGAAAAAACACGTTTTGCATCATGTTCACTGGGTTTGTTCCCAAAGGACACCACACGAAGGCAGCATGCTTATTGTTACTGGTGTAATTTCAGAAGGCCTAGAAGCCTCACATTCTCCTCTCTGATAGTAGGTTAGTATGCCTTTCCATTGTTTTGTTGTTTCCACCTGATTAACAGAGCTAGGATTTTCCCAAGGATGAAGGGCTGAGGTGGCCCTATCTCTTCAATTAACGAAATTAATAAGCTGTCAAGCATGTTGGCCTTCCCTAACATATAGGCTGTGCATTGTATGCAATTTTCTTATGCATTATCCATGGTGAAAACCAGATATAGACAAAAAACCAGGTTTGCTATATGGCTCATGGTTTTTGAATAAATCTAGATTCACATAGGATGTTACCTCATTATTGCTTGAGCTAACTCGCAAATAAAGTTTTCAAAATTTTATATATAACTTCAAAAGTTGATTTATTATGGTATTCATACACTTTATTTCTGTGGTTGCTTAGTGGAGTGTTCAATTGAACACATATGAAAACATCCCCATTATACAGTTCAATGGAGAGATAACATATTATGCCTTCATTAATGCATGGTGCTACAGCACAAAGCATACCAAACTCAGAAAGCTAGAGATTAGTCTACTCCCCCTTAAGCATGCCTTTGCAAAAACATCCATTTACTCTTTAAGAGACAAAGAAAAAAAAACATAAGAGCTGTGCTACTTATTTTTAGCTCAGGAAGGAGCTAATTGACTTTGTTACATTAAGATTTTGTTTTGAAAAGGCTAAAAAACCAAAGCTACTCAAAATTAAATTTGTGCATATTCTTAAAATTGCTCCTTACTAAAAGTTTCTGCATCAAGTGTGCACTGCAGTTTTATTTTATTGTCATGGCCTGATTTTCAAAACACCTAAGCCCCACACAGTTATAGGGCACAGGAGCTGCTGGCATTCAGCATCTTTGAAAGTCAGGACACAGCTTAAGTGATTGTGCAGAACAATTAATTTCCCTTGCAGTGTAAGCCAAGTGTTCATTTATGCCCAATAGTAAGACCACAGAAGTTTCATCAAATCAATCAAAATAAACTTTTACAAGTCATAAAGGATTTCAAGGATAACACCAATCGACCAGGCCTGAGTTTCACAGCTGAAAGGACAATACTGTCCATTCTCATTGGTGAGCTCTGGAAGCCCTTTCCAGGATGATCTGATAAAAGAAAACACAAGTGAATATTGTTGTTAGATTATAGGTTGAAATAAAAGAACATTTCACTTTTAAACTTTTTGGAAGACTAACTCAGTAGGAAACTGAAAAGGTAGCTTGACTTAAAGGTCAGCTGTCCTACAAGCACAATATATACTTTAATAAATAACAACTAATTAATATTTTTTTCACCTGCAGCTGGGAATTGTAGTGTAAGTGTCTCATCTTCAAAGCAGACTCTCTGCTACTAATAATAACTGAACTTACACAACTATTGTGTGCTGCTCCTGTTTCTCATTCTGGTAGTTTTGCATTTGGAAAATGGTAACAATGTTATTCAAACTACACTTGAAATTGATTATGGTGCTAAAAGGTGACAACAGCTGGAAGACAGCATGATTACATAAACCTTCTTTTCCTCCATAGGAAAAAAACCCTCCACAAACCAGCACACTTACAAAAATATAAGGAAAGCCTGTTGCAACATTAATTATTCTGTACAGAATAATATATCAAAAGACAGTAAAAGTATACTACTTTAATGAGACAGAAAAAGCAAAGAGTGTTACTAAACTTCAAGTTACTTCTGATACTACCAAACAAGAGATGTGGACGAGACACTATGTAAGGCAAAATATTACTTAACAAATCCTTTTTCTTCCTTAATCTATCACTACTAACCCTTTAACTCTTGTGTTTAAAGTTTGCTTTCAAATACTTTGAATTTTAAAAAAACAATTTGCTGACTTTTTTCCTGAAAGTGATTTCTTGTATGAAATGAGATCCTAATCTTAAGATTTATTTCACCCAGTCTTCACATGGACAAGTATTGGGAATTCCACAATCTCTCAATGGCACTAGATCTCACCTGCATTTGAAACATGACTTGAGATCTACAATTCTATACTATAGCAGTCAACTTGCTATCTAGAAGAGATCCTGTTTATATGGTAGATCTGTACTCTTACATGCATTGGATGGTACATACCACTAGTGTGGTATTTTGAGTATTTGGAATCTGATTTCATTATTATCTTACCTTTCAAGATGAACATAGTGGCGAGAAAGAACATTCTTAATCATAACTACAGTTTTTGCATATATCTCTGGACCGATCAACCTGGAAAAGTACAGTTTGGCACGAAGAAAATACCCAATTGGCCATAGCCATTCCTAAGCAAAGAAAGAAAAGTGATGATTATCAAAGCAGTTGGTTTCAAAAGATGACAATACTTTTTCTAAAATTGAAGAAGTAGCTCTTACAGGTCCTTGGTGGTAATTAAACCCTCTAGCTACATTGTAGTTGTCATTGTCAAGAGCATTATCATATACTCCACAGTACACCATATCACTGCAAGAAAGAAAAAATATATTATGCAAACAAAGCCTTAATTAAAAATAATACACAGGAAAGGAAAAGAGAAATCAACCAAATAATTTTTCATTTACATTTACTGATGGTTAAGTTAGGGAGGTCTCCACCAGGTTCTGTACTTTACACAACAGTGGAATTCCAGTTAAAGCTTAAATTTGTAGGAAAATGGTCCACATCTTGAAATTACTTAAGAGTAATAATTTTACCCTTTTCCTCAAACTGTAGTGCTGTACACTGTATCACACATAAGTATGTCCCAAGACACAAATTCAGTATCTTTGATATGATGCCAAATTTGACTTGCTTACTATGAGGCATCCAAAACCATCCAGCCACTGTCTATATAAAGAAATCGATTGCATCGACTTTTAGAACAGAAAACCAATTGTTTTGGAACTACTGCCTGAAGCCTTATTTCGTAAGTATTTATGAAGATTCCACACCATCACCACCACCTCTGCCCCACATCAAATAATTCCTACTGTTGTGTTTATTGTGTTTAGGAATTAACACTTGATTTTATCTCTACTGTACTTACTCTGGGTCTAAGGTTTTCATGCCTAATGGACCAAGAAGCTTTTCCTCTGCTATCTGCAGAGCTTTCCAAGCTCTCTCAGGTGTGAACAACTCAGGGGCCTAATAAAATAATAAAGATTTAATGAATAATCTCTGTGCATAAACATACATAAGGCTGTGTATATAAATGCAGAAGACAACAAAAAGCCTGAGTTTTGTATTACTGAATCAACTTCTAGAACCTGAAAGTCCGAGTAAGCAAGAAAAAAGTGCTTTTTTCAATTTTGATTTTATTTTAAATACCCTTGCCAAGTATTATTACTGAAGCTCTTTACAAATCCAGTAAAGACAAAGAATGTATCCTTTTTAGCCAATTTGATGGCCAAAGCAGCCTTCCAGACCTAGCCATAAAAGACATTCTGAATACAGTGAGCACTGCAAACTGGCAAGTCCTGTCATGATATATTTTTAGGAGATAAGTCCAAGATGGACCAATATTAAAAGCATGGAAAAAAAGCCACTTTCCAAAAGTTATTCCAATGTATGTTCCTGATAGAATGCCATGCAGATGGACCTTAATGTTTTTAGTAACTGAACTAAGCTTGCATTAAAGTGCAAAGCCCTGTTCCCATTCCCTCACACTTACCACAACCATTGCTATTGGAAAATTTGGCCTGAGTTGGTAATCACACCATGGACTCGAAGCTCCATAGCTGTCTTTATAAATTCCACGTTTGTGTACAAGATCTGGGTGTTTTTCATTAGGATCTGCTGGATTCTCAGACACAAAGAACAGCCTTTCAAAATGTCCTTGTATTTTTCTGTCCCACTCATCATATGTGATAATCTCTTCCTTTCCTGCAAGATGCCACATCCAGTTTTAATTTTCTGAAATCAGTCACAGTAGCAACAGCACAAGTATGCTTCTTTCCCAAGTTTTTCCCCTTTAACCCCTAAACCTCCTTCTGAGAGTTATATGGTCACAATTTCACTGATTTAGGTATTTTTATACCCCAGTAATACAATGATGAGATGTGCCTGTTTTTACCATGGCTTTTTACAGTGACTCCACGGAATGGAAATATGTTTTTCCCAGATAAATCCATCAACCAGCGAACAGCTGACTTGCACAGGCCAACCATTTCCACAGCAGAGCCATCTCTGAAATAATAATGATAAAAACCCTCATTCACTAGTTTAAGAAGGCTATTAAAGTTCAATGAGTAACTGAAAAATTTAGATTTATAAGTATCTTATTTAGACAATATCTTTTTCCTTATTTTTCTACTACTCCCCTATTTCTCAGTCAGGGACTGAACTTGATTGAGCACTGGCTAGCAAATACTTTTCTGTACAATGGCCTTATATAAAGTGGTATTATCATACCCAGCTAATTAGCAGAAATGGAAGACAATCTTATACCAGTGATCAAGAATGTGAAAAAAGGATCAACCCCA
>VZTN01029166.1:2150-18268 GCA_013400515.1 Erpornis zantholeuca | reverse complement strand
CTTATTCTCCATCTTTCCATTGTCAAACGTGTTCTGCTGTCCACCTTCCACTTTCAGATGCTGACATAAAAACAATTCTCAGACCCTCTCAACTACGTAAATACCACACCAACTCTTGGTCTTCATTTTGGCACTTTTACATAAACAGGAAACCAGTAGGGCACGAAGCTAAATAGAAATGGAAATCTTTTGAATACCTAAAACCATTGCACAGAAGCTAAAACAAAACAAAGATTGCACAAAATGACATCACATTACAGCCTATATCTCTGTAGTGCACCATCTTTAAATGTGCATCAGTGATCCTTCACTGAGTCCTTCAAGCATGGATATCATGAGCTCCACCTTTTGCCCTGGTGTTTTCTGTCTTTAACCAGTTTTGCTGCTGTCTTTGGCCAGTCCCTCAGACTCTCTCCTGGCTGAACTCTGGTCACCAGAGGACAGAGGCTACCCGGACCCTTTTGCCAGCTCCAGATGCAGGTGATCCTCATGCAACAGTACCAGAGGGGAGCTACAGATTTTACAACACCCCACCACTGTCCCAACTTATCTGAGGATATTCGGAACTGAATTTAAAGAGAAGCTGCTACCCTGGATTAATCAGTGGCCTTATACTCAGCAAGACGAACAGACCATAAACAGGAGAAAGACCCAGAGTTTGGTAACCTTCTGCAGCCTTCTTCTAACCTGTGTTCTGATTACATCTCTTCTCCATGGAAAAACTCGTCCTTCAGATTGGCAGAACATACAGCCAAAGGGATGAGCTACACGTAATTAAGAACCAGGCTGATTATGTCACTTCAAATAGCTGCACTAAATGAAAGGATAAATGCCTAATGTGTTGCGCCTCCTTCCATTCTGTGTCCCTTACATGACAACAAAGTTCAGGAGTGGTCAGGTTTATACCTGATTTCTGAATAGCTTTTCTATAGCAACATAATGGGGATTTATAGCACTTTCCGTCTGCAAGTGTTCAGAAAGGAGTGACCTTGGAGCATCTTGCTCCTAGTTCTAAAAATCACACTAAAGCTCACAGTGAATAAGTGACAAAGCAAAGTGTACATCCAACACTGCAGCAGAATAAGTGATTTCTATATACAAATAAAGAGAAGACCAGGAGCACAAGCTTCTGTTTCTTCACAGGTATACAAAACCCCTTTTTACTAGACCGCTTCCATTCCTTTCTCATATTTGACACTTTGTCAGATACATTTCTATTCTGTCCATGAAGTCTAAGCTTACAAGAATACAGAAGATTCTAATGAGATTTTGCTGAATGGATGAAAAAAGGACTGAAGACTACACGTCTTATACAAACCAGACATTATCCTAAACCACACTCTAATCTAGAGAGAAACTTCTATTCCAAATTTATGTTAATTAAAATGCTAAGCATTACATTTTTGTACTGAATTGCAATACAACATTAATATCCTCTATGTCCCAAATACATACTAACGACCTTGCTCAAAACATGCAGAAAATACTAGGGCTGGAGGGAAATAGAAGTAAACAAGCTAAGAGTGCAATTATTCTATTCAGAAAAGCTACAAACCTTAAAATAGCAAGCAGCGTGGCAAATACCAAGTCGCCAGTACAGCTGTATTCATTCTCCCAAAAGATTTTTAATGCAACTACTCTTGAATTAAAATTCATAGCCATGAATGCATATAAGCCCTATTACTGGTGTCTGATTCCTCACCCACACTGAGAAATACTAAGACAAGAGCTCTCTGCAATTTTTCAGTCTGTTAGAACAGTGAAGAGCCATTAAAATGTAACAGTACACATCTGCCAACCCGGAATGTTTGCCAGGCTTGTGTTTCAGGCTCATGCACTAGGGAGAGAGTATCATCAACTCACTGTGAGCATCCTCAGGACAGCACAAATCTCCCTCTTTGAACACGAACACACTCTGCTGCTTCTCAACAGCAGTGATAATTATTCATAGCATCTGCAGCTGCATTTTGTTCTTTAACTTAAAAAAAATGTAAACACTTGTTCTGAAAGTCTGTCCTACACTAGGATAAGGTCCCAGGAAAAAGATGGCATTTAGGAATACAATTAACACTGATTGTAATAGAACCTAGTGCCAGTATGAATCCAATCTCTGAGAGAGTTGTATTAATTCATACTTTATTAACCCCTTCTCTCTTGTTTCTGGAAACATACATACAACTGACAGAAATAATTAAAGTATCTGTAGGCACACTGTCCTTGACAAAAACCTCTCAAAGTACTTCTCATATGGTACTGAAGAGATAAATTAAACATTAAATCTCTATGTCAAGGAGATCAGCAAAAGTAAGCAAAGTGCAAATGAAGGCCCTGGTAGCATTACTGGCCCGAGGTGGTCTGTTAGAGGCAAACTGGTATAGGACTACAGAATACACACTGAAAATATTTTGGAAACATATGGCATAAACCCCCCAGTTGTTAATGTGCTACACTACAATCCTACAGTGCAATCATCTCTGTTTTGTATATGATAAAATTCATACTATAATTAGCTAAAACTATATATGCTTTCAAAACAACAAAGAAACATTCCTTATTTTTTTAACTACTCTGCACTCAGATGCTTGTAGCTTAGCCAACCCTCAGCAGCTGCTTCGACACCATGCCAATGCCTTCACTTCCTCAGCCTTTCTATCCATAGGAAAGAATCTCTGTAGACCTAACAACTATTGCACAAACAGTATTGCATCCTCCAACTATTGCTTAATGCAAAATCCATCTTTGTTTCTTTTGAAGGACACTGAATTGTGCATTGGACTTCATTTTTGGTTAATGAAATAAAATATTTTATTTTCTTTCCTTTCAAAAAGGAGACAGATGAACCTAAGAGAGGCCCATTACAATAGAGGTCAGAAGCAGTTCAGTGGATGGGCCAGGAGACCAGGAATCAGTAAAGCTGGCTGCCTGGATCAGCATTCTGCTGCGTGACCTTGTACAAAGGCAATTCACCACACCATTATCCCTCTTCTTTTTGCAGCATACACCTATCCAGGATACATTCAAGACAAAATTACATGCCAAATCCTGCATGACTATAAAAATTCCCGGGGTTATTTATTTTTACTGGGGGATTTTTTTGCTGCCAGTAACCACTGCTGATGGTCTTAGACACTACTGTACAAAAACACTGCCTAAGCAGCAAGCAAATCAGCTGGAATCCCTAGGTAATACTGAAATACATGTAATTACTAACAGGAAACACTGCTTGGCTTGCACAATACAATAGGGGAAGAAAAAATAGGAGGACTTAAAATAGTAACTCCATATGTTATTAAGCTGATAATTAGTTGTCTCATTAAAAAAAAAAAAAATTATAAAAAATTAAGAAATGTTCTAGCTTCTCCTAAAGAGACCAAGGTGTTTGTCCTTTATAGGTTTTAATCTTGCTTTATAAAATGATAAAATTCAGCTTCACACAAGAACTTAACTGGTTTTCAAACATATTTAATAGGAACCTGATGCTGACAGACACATAAGCAATAGTTTCTTTCCAAGTATACTCAGCACGTGTTTGTCAACGTTTTAGACAATAACGCTAAGGAAATTACTTCAAAGTTCTGGGGGGTAAAAAGTTTCTAGAGATATCTGAATTCTCCTTTTTTCTGTAAAGTGAATGATATTGAGAAACATGCATGTTCCAAAAAAGTAATTTCATTCAAAAAAAAGCCCTAGACTTTCTGAATTTCAGTATCTGAGCCTTGAAGCAAACAGATATTATCTATTTGCTACTGTGAGGAATAACAGTAATCCATACAGACCAAAGTAATTTCCTCCATCACCAACATGCTGAGAATAACTTTTTGTTGAGAGTCCAAATGAAGCTCCTCTTCCTCTCAGCCAGCTTAGTCATTTCCACTCCTGCCTTGTGCTGACACAAATGTTCCAGGGAGTAAGTGCTAGAGTGAGAAGTGAGATGGTCATTTGTTTGTTTTTAAAATTGCTGGTTTTCATTGTTTAGATTTGTCTGCCTCTTATTGTTGATCGTTAATAAATAGTTGATCACCAGCTTTCAAAATATTACTGAAGTAATATTCAGTTAAACTGCAAGCACAGCTACTGAAGAAAAAAACTGAAATATTTTCAGGTAAAAACCAGACACCTCCCTTTAATCTGAGGCACAGCGTAGGATTGACTCCAGCACAGTAAGTACTATGTACTGATACTGAACTTTAAAGGAAAGCAACAAACATTCATAGATAATACGAACAGGTGTTATTAAGCAATTCTTGCAGCCCATTATAATCGAGATGACTGATTAAAGAAACAAGCCAAAGCACATAAAAATCCCTGGCCCGTTCAACATTTTAGTCTTGAACTCCACAGAATTTTACAGATAAAACTTTTTCAAACAGAAATCCCAATTTCACTCACCCTCTTCAAAACAGTTATCTAAGTTAAAATAGGTCATCATCTGCAAAGATATGAACTACATTTACAAAGCAAATTCTACCATTACATCATAATGACAAGGGAAGTTCGTCTTCTGTTACTGATTTTGTTATATAGCAGTTCTCTGAATCCAAGATAATGAAAAAAGTGTTGGTGTTACATGGGAGTTACTGCTACTTAACACAAGATTTGCTTAAATTAGAATTTCTTCTTGTGTCAAGCAAAAATATTTGCTCTATGATTTTACATAGTAGAACTGGAATCTTCTTGGGATAGAACAACAGTTAAATTGTAAGCACTGATATATATTTTCCATACTACAACCTATCATTATTGATAATACTTTAATAACTATACAATTTCTAGGCTTAAGAAAATTATAAAATAATCCTATGATTCCATGGGTAAAAAAAATCCTTCATTGTCAAACTTCCCTCATTTTTCACTTTTTTTCTTTAAATCCTGAATATGGACATCAGGCGTTTTGCACCTTCTACTTGCAAGAAAAGCACATCTCTACATCAGTCTCTCCAGCATTTACTGGTAAAAACCTCTACGTAAGAAACTGGGTAACTCTGTATTTGTTTCCAATGCCTGTATGAGTTGATTAAATTAACTCCAGCAAACACAGAATGAATCACATGAGCCTAATCCAAAAGCCAATTGCTCAGTGCCATCTTTAAGATGACACAAACACACCCAAACTGGGAAAGGATTAACACTGGAGCGAGACTACAAATGGAGCAAGTAGTGAGGCTTAGGGACCATTTGAGCTGAGAAGCACCAGAACACCTTCTTTCAAAACTAACAGCTTTCCTTAGTTCACAGCCCTTTTTCCTGTGAGCAGATCAGTCCCCATGGTCAGTATTGAAGAGTCCTGAGTGTTGGACCCACCACGCACACTAGCCGTGAGACACGGATAGCAGCCATAGAAATAGCACCTTGTGTTCACAGTGAAATTAAATTTTCAGAAGACAGCAGTCCAGGGAAGTATCCTGATAAACAGTTTTTATAAATGAAAATGCAAACAATTTTTTTAGTCCTAGTTAGGTAACATGATTATCTCAGCACTTGACAAATACTTTAGTGCTCCAACACCACAGACTCCAGAGAGAGGACAATTTCCTCTGCTCAGCAGTGAAACAACTACAGAGACTACACCTGAGAGCCTCTTTATACAGGAGGATGTTGTAACTCAGTGGTTTCAATTATCTCAATCTGGCAGGAAGGAACTATGTTCCAGTGTTATAAACCTATAATAAAAGAGAAAAGAATCATTTTGGGGGGAAAGGCATTTTCAATGCAGCAGTGACTGAATGCTTCATTTTTGTTCCTTTCAGCACTGCTTCCTTTCCAACAAAAGCAAATTCTGAGTGACAGAAAAGTACATTTCCCTCTCTGCCCTGCAGCTCACTCTGTGACTGTGCAATCAATGGCAAAGTCTGAAATGGGAAAAAAGGAACCCACCAAAACCCAACGGTGCAGTGAATGATGAATGCCATACAAAAATATATGTCCTTGTATGGCCCCAAGCTTCAGAAAAGAAAAGCAAGATCCCTAAAGAAATGAAAACATCTAAGAGACAGACAATCCTTAGTTAACAAAGTTTTTCTTTGAAGTATTCATACTACCTTCACACCACCACTACTGTTTTGTTAAAGGACATGGTATTGAATAAATTCGGTCAAGACAATGACAATGACCAGCAAGTGCCATCTTGTTGACAAAGTGTACAAAAATATACTTCATAAAAATCCTCATATAGTCAGACTTTGATATTATACAGGTGACACTCAGACTAGATTTGTACATTATTTCAACCAGCAACACTTCTTCTGGCACTCTTTTTTCACTTGGTCTAGCAAAGCAGAATAGAAAGACACTATCAACTGCACTTTGGGTTTAAATCACATCTCATTCGCACACAGAGTTGCATCATCTTAATTAAAGGCAGGACTTTAAGCAAGTTGAAGCAGCTTTATACTTTATAGGTAAATCACCCAATCCACTTTAGGTTAATTTATGTGTAATTCTACTCACCAAAGCAAAAACATCTAACAGAGGCATTAGGAAGGAAATATGGAAACTCTCTGTGTGTATAAGCTTTAACTTAAACTTGTTTTTGCATGAAGTCAGTACCCAGGTTTTGGATCTTGGAGTCCCAAGAGGTAATAATGGAGTTTTGGTTTCCCCACCCATGTGAAGCTGGATACACAGACACAGCATAGGGTTAAAAAATTCTCCAGCTCCAAGGGCAGCAGAGGAACCAGTATAGATGGGAACTGTAGTCAGGAACTGTACAGGAAAATTCATGAAAGAACTGAACCTGAACTGACTCTTGAAAGAGAGCTCAGAAGAGCAGCAACATTTGCATTTGCATTTGAATATATGAAACCTGGAAAATACAATGTGAAAAGTTAGAAATCTTGGTAACAATAATCCAGAAAACTGCAAAAACCAGCATATTAAACCAGGAATTAAGTAGCAAGTTTTTGCAGCAAGCCTAAAAAAAAAGTTATACGTTACCATATGAATAGCAAGCATCAAATAACTGCATTTGTGAAACCAATTCTGACAAATAAAGAACTCTGATTTTGCCTTAAGGATCACAAAAAGTGCTTTAGAACTCACTCTGCAAAACCAAATTTAAGAAATACAAAGTAAACAAACTACAATGAAAGTCTTAATCTCCCACTGTCATTCTTTCCATATTTACTCATCAATTGAGGCAAACTAATGATACTTACAAAGAAATTTCTTCTCGTCCTATCCAGACCCACAACTCACACTGCCTAAGGTCCCACACTCTGCAAAAACACCTGCACAGTGTCCCAAATCCTTGTTCTACTCCGGGCTGCCAAAAACCTCTACCTCAAACAGGAGCTCACAAACGCAGAATAACCCATTAATATAAAAGACAGAGAATAGAGAGTAATTTCTGAAAAACACAATCCATGGCATTTACCAATACAATTACATTTTTACCCTAGCTGCTTTGGCAATTTAGATTTTCCAGGTGTAAATCAAAAAGCGAATGTAAAGTGCTGACCCTCAATTTGACAGCCTGCTTCAATAATTTTTTCTCAAAAAAGTAAACTTTTAAAAAGCAGATTACTGATCCTAGATTACTGCTATGCTAGACCACCCTAATTTACTAAAAGGGCTGTTATGAAGCAACTTTGTTTTAAGCAGACATAAATTAGCTTCACAGAAAACAGCTGTTTAAATCTGATTTTATTCAAAAGAAAAACATAAATTAAGTCATACACAAAGTAAATCAAGGCACACATATAGTAAACCAATCTACAGACTACAGGTAGCGATGTATCCTGTAAAAAAGGCAAACAACTATAAAAGTCTGTATCTTTGATACATAGCAAATAAAGTGACTTAGGGAAAGTCTAGACTTAATTACAGTTACTTAACACTTTTTTGCTATGAGATAAAAATATAATCTTGATGAACTCCTGGAAACCTGGGAAAAGCTCACTTACATTAAATAATAATCTTCCTAATAATGATTAACTTGTATAAAAATAGTAAAATTCTGTCAAATTTTAATAATAATGTTAAAGCTGCATATTTAAAGACTTTCAGCCAAAAGAATTATCCTCATCTAAATTGTTTAATTTATAGGAAACCAATACTAATCCCTAGATTAGGAGAGGCATATGATTAAAAAAAAGATCAACCACGAGCCGAGGCAGAAAATTATGTTAACACTTTGTACTGAAAGCTTCACAAGAAAGGATTTGTGCAGCTTCTAAGACTCATTCCGAGTATTTTTAAGTTACAATAAGCATATTGATAAGATATTATGCAAAATATGAAGGCTAAGAGGTCCAACTTCAGTAAAAAGAATTTTATGTCACTGAAATGTGCAAGTGGGAAAAGATATGTTTAAAAGGTGAGGTCTAAAATCTGCAAGTCCGAAAAAAAAGTCCATGAGGTAGAGATCAAGGAAATCTGATCTCTTGCAGAGCAGCTTTGGGATGACAGACCAGCAATATGGTTTTGAAATGCACAAAATTAGAACTTTAATGTAGGCTGTATTTGGAAAATGACTGCTCTGTAATATGAAAAAGTAGAGAGATAACAGACAAAGGTAGGACTCCACGTGACAGAAGGAGTCAATCAGTCTTGCTCTGCCCACGCACCCCGCACTGCACAGCCCTACTGCCTACGCCGTGCCAGCCTCCCCGAGAGCCGGCCCAGCTCCCTCTCCCAGTAGAAGGGCTGGGAAAGGGCGCTTCCAGCTGCATTAGCAACTGCAGGAAATCACTGACTAGTCCACGAGGCATCAGAACTGGAGCACGGGAGAGAAAAGTGCCATACCCACAGCTGCGGGAGTGAATTGGAAGGATCATCGCTCTCCTCTGGTAACAGTAACCTAACATTAGATTGTCTCAGCTGCCTCACTCTTTTCAACCAAGACTTGTATTTCTCCAAAACTTATTAAGTTTACTACTCTTTTGATACCCATTTTCATATTCAACCTTTACCAAGGCTTTGGAAGAGTTTTTACAGCCACTCATTTTGATATTCTCTCGCTGAGCATGAAATTCATCCCCAGTAGACAGCCCACACAAACAGCATTTAAGGTCTTTTTTTTCTAGTACTACATTTGCTGTCTCACTCCTATTTGAAAAACTCTTGCTGGAATAGCAGCCACTATTGTAAAGCAGTAAGCCATTAAGTCATCATTTTGCCTCAATATTTCATTTTGCTTCCTCAAAACCTCTTCAAAATGTTATTTTTACTCATGGTATTGCTAAATACAACTACTAAAAGCTAGGAAAAAATGTTCATTATAAATAACATTAATTTCTCTCTCAGCACAACATTACATCATGCTGCTACCAAAGCGATCAGAAAAGCTGGCAATCACATACCAGATACAGTAACAGGATACGTCAAATACTCCACAACATATCATCCAAACTTGAAGAGCTTTTTAGCTACAGAAACTTTAAGATTAGTCTTCTATTAAAGCTTCTAAAGGTGATGGCCAAGGTTACAGGACTACCTGTAACCTTGGCCAAGGTAAGAGGAGGTAAAACTGACAGTGTGACTCCGCAAATCACACTGAGATTAGATACCTGAACTGTGTATATGAAATTACAAGTATCTTGATTGCTCACCATAATAGGTGGCTTCCTTGACAAAACGGAATTAAAGACGTTTTGCACTAAAATCCATCCCCTCATGCAGAGTTGTAGAATCTATACAATCTCTAAACTCTTCTGAAATAGCTGCATGTGTAAATCTCACAAGCTCCTAGAAATTTGCTAGACTTCTTTGTCTTCATAGGTCCTGAACAAAAATAAGAATCTAATATCATATACAATTCTGTATAGATACATATGAATACATCCTTATAGGTACATGAGTGCACACACACATACATACACACGTGTATTCTCACCCTCATGGTCCCAAGGAACTTTAAAGTGCTTCCAGTGTAACTATATCTAGCTATGCAGCAATCCAAAATCTAATTTGAAGTTTTATCTCTGAAGAACAAAGACAGGTGACACAGGCATTAGCTAGTGCAGGGGAATTTAAGAAATCTGAGGAAGGAAAACAAAAAAAAGTTCAAAGCACAACCAGTGCCAGTCACACTTTTTTTAAACCAACTGTAAAAAGCTGACCTAAACGTCTACAAGGGGGGATTTGACAATACGCTAAAAAATATTAAATGAAAAGTCAATATAAAAAACCTTGCCACTTTTAGCATTTGCTAGCTGTAAGTCTGAACATCAGTGGGAGTCCATTCTGACAAGAGAGCTTTAGAACTGTATCTTCACACTATGGTACTACTAATCATAATCCATATGGTATTCTAAGGAATAAAAAAAGTATTAGGCCTGAGCAAAGCTGGAAATTCTCTTCTCTCCCAGGACATCTGATAACTAACTATTCCAATTCAGCAATTGGTTTAAAACCAGTAAGTCTGTTGCAGAGACACACTGATAAAGGTAAAAGGAGGTAAAACTGACAGTGTGACTCCATAAATCCTAACAGCCATAGCATTCTTTGGCCTAAAAAATCCATGAAAAAGAAAATGTTCTACCATAAAGTAAGACCGTCTTCAAAAAAGAATAAAATGAAATTTAGAATTATTAAAAAACCCAAATATATAAATTCTGATAAGCGCACTTAAACCCATTTTAACTTTGCAATAGTAGTGATGCATACCAGAACAAACTTTTTGATTTCTTTCACCCTTTTTCAAAACACCACCAGGTTGTTAAGTAAATTTTTTTCTTGGCTAAAAATAAATGTGCTATGAATCATCAAGAAAACCATTACACAGCACTTCCTGACCTCTTCTAATTCCTTTCAGACAAAGAACTGCAGTTTTCATCCTTTCTGGAGCCACTTTCAGTAGAGTCAAGGCACTTCAAAACATCATTACAATTAAACCTGTCCTCTGTATATACTTATACAACAGTAGCATATGACTGTAATTTCACAACTCCTCTGTAAAGCAATTTTCAAGAAAAGGCTTTGCTAAATTTGTGCCAATCTTTTACTATAAGGATCAGCACTATAAGGTAAGAGCGAAATTGCCAGGCTGCACTCTAGATTATGAAAAACAGAAGGGGAAAAATGGCACAGAATATCACTAGATGCAGACAGATGAAATGGTTGACAAAACAAGCAAAATTTCAAACATTAATGCAACACTAGGCATTATTAAAAAACAAGTAGAAGCCACACTAGTCTCTATAGAAAACCAACATTTTTTCTCCATTGTGATCTTTATCCTCAAAATGCTTGAAACTCAATTTTTACTCTTAAAACCACATTCTTTTCTGAAAGCTTCACATTGTTGTATGAACTGTATGAATAGCCTTAGATCATGGATCTAAGAGAACATTTTAAAAACCTTATTACATTCTGGTTCTACTCCAACAGTGAAAACAGTAAGGGAAGAAGCTAAAATGTTCCTGAATTACCTCCATTCTCTGCCTATCTTGCTACATCACAAATAAACAAAATTATTTGTCTTACCCAAAATGCTAATTAAAAAAACTTGCAGGAAGAAACGTACACAAGTGCAAATCTGGATTTTTTTAGAGGCATTTATTTTAGAGAATTTTTAAATTTATTGCAATATTGTCTGTTGCAATCAAATATTTCCCTGCAAGATTTGTATTAGCCTACCAATTATATAGCAAGTATTCCTTTATCTGACAAAGCTCACTTATGACTCCATGGTTGATGCTCCATTCCTGGAAGCGTCCCTGGCCAGGTTGCATGGAGTTTTGAGCAACCTGCTCTGGTGGAATGGGGCTGGGTTTAGATGATCTTTAAGATCTTTTCTAGTCCAAACAATTCAATGATTTTGTGATCTTTCTGTGCATTAAAAAAACACAGACTTTGCTTTTAAAGAAAATAATGTTACTCCTGTTTCTTTTCCTTTAGAAAGAATATATTCTCTGTTACTATCTGCATCAAAACTAATCAGAGATTAATTAAACTCTTGGGGCAGTGGAGAAAAGACTGAGCAAAAGTTGCAAATATTGATTCCTCATACTAGTCTCTTTGAAAATAAAATTTTCTGAGAGTACTTCACAGGCATTTACAATATACAACCAAATATTCTGCATCTTGACATACCTAATCAAGGAAGAAAAACCTCTGAAATCTGTTTCCTTTTCCTATCCACAATCACAAGATGTTAACGGTTTAAGAGTTGGAACTTGAAAAAAAGTACTAGGAAAACCTTTCTGACATAGAATGTGATTAAAAATAAGGACAATAAAGCAACAGAACTGAAGAAAGGTAGAAAACATTTGAACAGAAAAAAATGTTAACAAACAGGCTGATAAATACATTGGATATTCTGACATTTTTGTTATGTGGAGCCTTCGCAGAGAGCACAGCATGTTACAGCAGGAGGCCCTGTATGAGAGCTCCCGTTTAAATCATCCCAATTCAAAAATCTCCTGCTGGGAGACTTTTATCTGAAGAACTTAATTAACAGCAAGTTTAATATAAGGTCTCTAAAGTATACTGTTAGTTTTCATACAGAATAGGAAAATCAAAACAAGACAGACATAAGCAGCAAAGGGAATGAATTCTGTTTGTCTCATAAAATGTATGTTATCTCCCCCTGACCTCCCACAGGGTGGAAGGGAGAGGTATGAGAAAATACACAGCCCTGCTGAACAGAACATCCATCACACAGAGCTAACCCACCCTGCTGCAGGATGGTATCAGATACACTAGGTTCTTTCCTAAATACTCAAGTTTCTTTTTGGATGCCGAAGGAGTTATTTCTGGAATTATGAAAATTTTACAAATCTCTTCCCATGACCCTTCTGACATTCAAACTTTGATGAATAACTCCCACACTAGATTGCTCACTCTGAGAAGAAAATTTCATGTTCCTTTTCCTTAGTAGCAGATAAATTATGGACTGTCCACACCAATGATTAAACACAGTTTACAAATACACTGGCATATCAAGTCATTTGTTCTTAACCCCGAAACGCCTGACCTTTTTTCTAGTATGACATTTTTCTTTTCAACCTTACAATGGCCCTTGTCAAAATGAACTTTTAAAAGCTGTTCCGTACCATATCTCACTCATGTCATAGGTTCCGCAGGCTATTCCTAGTTACACAGTTAGGAACAGACACCAGGCCTACAGACAAATCAAGCTGCAAAATCAAGCACTCCAAAGTCAGCAAATGTCAAAGTCATTGCCAGAAGCAATGGGCAAGATGCCTGGGAGCCTTGATCTGCCCTTGCCCTGTGTGCATGCATTATGGTCAGTTTTTATTTATAGAATTACATCCTACCACTGCCCACAAGGCTGCTCCCTGATTGAGTTAAAAAGAAGAATCAACATCCATTTACCGAGCAACTAACTAATCAGTACTTTGTTTTCTTCTCAGCATTTGAAATACACCTTGAGACCTTCTCTACTGAGCACTACACAAGTTTTTCTACAAAGCTGGACTCCTCAGTTTCCTGGTGTGGTATTCAATAAGGCTCATAATAATACCAACTAAGCATCTTACAAAACACTGTCCTGAAAATGCATCCCTAAAACCTATAAAGCATTACCTCAAAATCTGAGATGGAAGAATTCAGGCACAGAAAGGCAAAAAACATTCAAGGTTTGGGTGTCAAACTGAAACACTCAGAAGCATATCTTCCAAACTAGGTGTACTTGCATAGCATTTTTATTACATAAAAAGTAGAATTTTGTATTTACTTAACACAGAATTACCATTAATTCAATTACACATCAGAGATTAGAGCTCTTTTCTAAGTTAAATTCTAGATTCTTAAGTCAAACCAAAAAAACCCCACTATATAGTGACTACAGGAATTCTGATTTTGTGTGAATCCCCAGAAGAAACCTGGGAAAGGTAGGAATACTGCCCAGACCTCAACACGAGACTGAGCTCTACTCTATAACTGGATTCTATAATCTATAACTAAATTCCAAAATAAAGTCAACAATATGGCTAGTAGTCCCAAGCTTCTCAAATATACATACTTGGCCAAAAAATGTAGGTTGCCATACTAAAAATAAGACGATTACCTACAAAAGGCCAAAATTTTGTTAGGGGGTAGGGAGAGGACATACAGTGTGACCAAAAGCAAACCATACAAGACAGAAAACTACACTAATGTTCACCAAAACATACAAACTGAAAGCAGTTTTGCATTATAATGCTATAGCATGCCAGACAGCAACATAATGAAGGGAATGGAAAATAACACCATATTTGAAGGTCTATTAATGCTATGTGGGTCAAAGTCTAATAACCCAAAACCTGTCTGAAAAGAACACTCTCACAGGAGTCTGCAAAGCCATTAGGGATTTTGTCCACTGCCAAAATGCTTTTTCAGTCCCCACACAGTGATGAATACAAGGGACATGAATACCTGAGACAAAAAAAAAAATTATAAAAATACAACTTTTGTAGATTATTGTGGAAAAAAGAAGCTGGAAGAATTATACATCCAACTAGCACATGCTCAAAAATAAATATCAGAAGTTATTAAAGCCTAATGGCAGATGTTTGTGCAATCCTGTTCTGATGATGCTGTTTAATGAAAGCTCTGTACCACAAATTCAGAGCAAAGGTAATTAATAAAAAGCTGAGATAACTGTGTTACTATTAATTAATTTAAGAATTGTATAAAAATATTTGTACTAGATAAAACCACAATAAAAACATTTGTGTTCAAATCAGTTTGCCTTTTTTATACTATATTCCTATATCATATGTAAAAGACAAAGGGGATAGCAGAATTTCAAAACCAAAAAATTTATTAAATGGAATTAAGACAAAGCATATGAACCTATGTATATACTATGTGCATATATGCATTTTTATCATACAGATACCGCTGTTAAACATGTTATCAACCTGGATAACATGAAAAGTCAGGATCAATTTTAAATCACTGCCATAATGCAGAAGTATATTTTTTTCCTACAAATAAGGAAGTGAAGCAATCATGAGAACAAAACTAGCACAAAAAGGTAGTGTCTTCTCAATGCCTTGACATCTTTCAATGAAGGATTGATATACTTCTGGGAAATGCACTTTAGCTAAGCAAAAACTGAAACTGCAATTTGCTCAGTTAAGTCAAAAGGCTCATTATCAGGAAAACTGAATGAAAGATAAAGACTTGTAGTATGTAAAGGATGCCAGACTTGGCAGTTTAATGGTCCCTTCTACCCACAAACTCCATGAAGAACTCTCCCAAAGGAAACCATGTAATAAATATATTATTACAATGAATTAAATCCAAGCCCACATTCACTAACCTAAATGTCCATCACTGCCCCCTTTGCTAGAGGTAAAGATCTCCTTTGGAGGTGTTATCCACAAGGCAAAACGAACCTGCTACACATCCTCCTTCCTTATATTCAAATTCAATTTGCTATGTACTTGATCATATTTACCCCTCCATCTTAGTCTCCCTCACACACATTGATGTTCTTTCTAAAAGAAGGTTAAATAAATTAGGAGAGCAGCTTTGGTTGTTGTTGTCTTGTTTTTTTCTTTTTAATTACATTCTCAATTAAAATAATTTCTGTCAGCAGGCAGCTTAATATAATATTCAAACCATGGCTATTTACCAAAACAGTAACTGTCTCTCACAGCTCCTAAAGCAAAGTCAAGTTACCCTTAAAGGACAGAACTGTACAGCATTTTGGCAGCAAGCAAAAAAACCTTTGCTTGTATATATACACATACAAATTTTTTTGAAATATGGTTATTCTTGCTGGTAATTCTCTGTGATACATAATTATTGTATCAATATCTCTTGCAAGAGAAACTTACAGTTCTAAACAATAAAGTGATCACTTTAAAGAAGAGTTCACCTAGTGATCACTTTAAATAGTTTTCATTAGGCCTAAAAAGCATTAAAAGTACTTGGGGCCAAGTTCAAAAATGTATTTAAGGTACCTCTCTGAATTTCTACTGATTCCATCAGGAAGCCAGGTATCTGAACATCTCTGTGCACCTGAGTCCACTTGTACACTAATCCCATATAAATCAAACTTCATTATGAGAAAGATAATAACAATTTATTATTGCTGCTCTATAAAAGCAAAATAAATAGTAGCATGATTTAAGAGACCATTTATTTCAAACTAAAATAACTCTTTAATACATCAGAACCAGGAGTTTACATATTTGAAGTTACCAGAAAGACAGTCAATTATG
>VZTN01029160.1:8201-19420 GCA_013400515.1 Erpornis zantholeuca | reverse complement strand
GCCGAGAAGCAGGGTGTTTTACTAGCGGCAACTGGTAATCAAAAGCTGCCTTTGAACAGCCGCAGGCACCGACCCCAAGCATGGAGCCGGCGAGGCGAGGCCGACACAGCCCGCACCGACAGGGCGAGTCCCCCCTCGGGCCCGCCTACTCGCTTCGCCTGGGAGGTCTACTGCAATTCAGCTTCCACTAAGCGTCATTTTATCACCCACGTATCTCACAGTGCCTTCTCAACCACCTTCTCTAATGCCTCTACTCAAATCCTGCAACAGTCAGATACAAAATCTGGTACTAAGCTTAAAGACATTTCTTTAAGGAAAAAAGCAAAATTCATCAGGCTTGGTTCTCCACATATTTAAGAATAAAGATGATTAAACACTGCCTACTGCTACCGGTTGTATCTGTGCAATGACATTCAGTAATAAGTGCATACCTTTAAGTTCTTAACTCACCAAGCCATACTACAGACTCCTGCAGCTAATGTGTGCCTACAGGAACACCAAAAGGAAAGAGCTGTTTGAACACCATAAAAATTAATAGATGGAGTTCCTCCTAACATGACTCCACAAAAATGCTGCTTACATTCTACAAGTTTTCATTTAGACATAGTAGAATAGTTTGCACTGGAAGGGACCTTTAAAAGTCACCTAGTCCAAGCCCCCTGCAATGCACAGAAACATCTTCAACCAGATCAGGTGCTCAAAGCTCCATCCAACCTGACCTCGAATGTTTCCAGGGATACATCTCCCACCTCTCTGAACAGCCAACAACCTGCTCCAGTGTTTTATCATCCTCACTGTAAAGAACATCTTCCTCATATCTAATCTACCCTCTTTTAGTCTAAACCCATTACCCCTTGTCCTATTCCATCAGGCCCTGCTAAAAAGTCTGTGCCCGTCTTTCTCATAGGCCCTCTGCAAGTACTGGAAGGCCATCATGAGGTCTCCCTTGAGCCTGCTCTTCTCCAGGCTGAACAACCTCAGCTCTTCAGCCTTTAAACATATGCTTACACATACCTTTTTTAAAACCTCTGAATGGGGGGAGAGTTTTACTAGTTTATGAGCATGAAGACCTGCTCCCAGCTCCACTAGCACAGCATTTAACCACAAGCAAATGCTGTGTAATGTTTCAATCAGGGCTCACTGAGGGGTTTGTGAAGAGCTACAGATGCTCACTGAAATTGAGATGCCTACCAGCATTCATGCCAAGCTGTAAATAATGGCACCAATTCTGTCAGGAGCAGTTTTGACCAGCTGCATCCCAGGGGCAGAGGGAAGAGGAAATCCCAAATGGCACAGCAGAGCTGGGCCTCTCCTCCCATTGCACACAGCAAGAGAGACGGGCTGGGAGCAGCCCCTCGCCCAGGGTAGCAGGACGGGATGGGATGGGACGGGACAGGACGGGACAGGACACCAGCATACCCAAAGAGGGCTGTGGTAGGCCCAGTGACCCACCTGCCCTTGCACCACTACAGGCAAGGCTGATGGCCTCAGGCTGAGCTGAAGTAGAGCCCTCAGGTGCCAGGGGTATGGGTGGGGGTGTCAGCTGAGGCTGGTCACTATCTTTACCAGCACAATTACTGCTCTGAGCTCAGAGGCTCATGCATATTACAAACAGTTTAAAAATTGGTCAAAACATCAAATTCTAACATTTTAGAAATGCAAGTTTAGAATTATATTGACAACAGTGTTGTAAGATAAATGCGTACCTCTTTACAACACTCTAAGTAACTGCCTCTCTGAAACACAAAATCTATTCCCAGCATGAAAAGGATCACAACTTTAGAACTGTATAGAACATTACTTTTTCTACCAAATCTCTGTCATTTGCTAAATATGGTGTACTACATACAGCGACATGCTTTAACTAGCTGATTATATTTCCAGCAGTTATTCCTCTTAAAATTATTTTAAAATATCTTCTCAAAATGTGCCAGGTGAAATTAATGCATCTGCTATTTATTGCACCTTCCTTAAAAATATGAGTGCTTCCACTCCTTAAAAATGTAATTACTGTCTTTTAAAAAGAGTTTTGTATTGCTAATTAGTTATCAACATGACAATCTGGCAGGTGGAAGAAAATAGTTATGTAAAGTGTACTGTACAATAAGAAGCAACTGACGTGAAACAGCAAATTCAAAACAATTACTTGTCAAATACATTTTCATTGGCACCAATGTAGCAAATCAAATTAAATCTTTAAGAAGAATTAATTTTAAAAGTATTCTTGATCTAGTTAAATATTCAATACTATCAAATATTAAGTCAAATATTTAGTAAGTTAAAACTGTAGCTGTACTATTTTATTAGCATGCTTTCATTCTCTTGTGAGGCTAAATGCTACAGATACTGTTGAAAATAACTTACTTACGCATAGGTATGTTCACATATTTAGGCTATAAGATGGAAAATATCTCTTGGTGACGGAAACTGAAAATGAAGAGAGAACTATTGGAATAAAAGTAGAAATAAGCAAATACCTCAAAAACAAAACAAAAACTTTGATATTGATGAATAGTGCATGCAGATTATGAGTATTTACTCACCACCAAAATGCTCAGAGTGAGTTTTTGGATATATTGTCTTGAGATAAAACAGGAAAGACTACTGAAGACAGCCTCCTCCCTTTTATGCCTTGCTAGAGTTTTTTTCCTTGCTGCACCTCCTGAAAAGCATTGCAGAAGAGCAATATTAAAAAAGAGGGAAATGGAGAGCCAGCTGCAAAAGAAAAAGACATGTTTACTATTCCAGTCTCAAAGAATCATTAAAATCTGTTGGGAACTATACAAAGAGTAAGTCTTTGCCATCAAAGCCTTTACTTACAGCATTTTCTGTGACAGTGGGTTTAGATAAAAACAGTTGATTTGCTTTGATCAGCTCTTTCAGACTACATGCTCAAGATCTGTATGAAAAAGCAAAGACAAAATTCTGATTTTGCTGGAATCAATAGTTCGGCAACCACCTTGGTGTACACCAAGATTTCATTATAGGTTTTTATAAGCTGATCCATTAGAGGATCATTTTTCATATAGAAAAATAAGACAATGTTGCAGAACATAAGTCCTTACTAAAAAATAATTTAAACTGTACCCTCAAAAGTTGACAAACAGAAGGCAATTTGTCAAGACTACTTAACCATACTTAACTGACTGCTCAGTTGAATCTTGGGCTGTCAAATTCACTAGAACACATTTTGCAAACAAAAGGTCAAATACAGGTTTTTATTTTATCTTTCTTGAGATGCAATCCTCAGCAAATTTCTGATTTTTTAAAATTTTCTTGTCCAATTACTTTAAATATTTGAACTTCTGAACTGTTTTTCCCAAAATTCACATACGTGATACAGCTTACAGGATTGTGAACCACATTCCTTATAACATTGCTCTTCAGTATCAGGGTTCAAAATATTGTAAATGGTGTGCTTTCATTATTTTACAAGTTCAAGACAAATAGGTTTTTGTTTCTTCTGGGCACTTTGCTCATGTACTGACATGTATAGTATAATGAAATAAATATTCTTGAAATACCATTCCACCATGATGCAGCCAGGTTAAATGGTCAAGACTGTCTTGAGGCCATGAAACACCAGGAGCTTGTGTGAAATGTGCATATTTTTAACAGTTCACAGCAGGCTTGATATGTGAATTATTCACACTGAGGTGGTAAAAAATGCAAACATATTTCAGGAGCATCCTATCAAACTCTTTGAGACCAAAAAAAGTACCATCAGAGCAGAGGAAAATTGAAGGCATGGTCTGTCTGCTTCTTGCTGCTCCCACAAACTGGCTTCCCTGGTGGTTCACTATTCCTTTAGCATATAGAAATACTCAGATGGTATTTTGCCAGCTATGCTGGTTCATGATTACTCCATATCCAGTGATGTTGCAGGCTTGTAGGACAGCTGAATGGCTAGTCAAGATTCTATCATATTCTAGCAACATGGTTTCATGCTAGAAGATATTAGTTATTCCATCGTAAGAGAAATTACTCAAAGCTTCTCAATTAGGTATTGAATTTTGTTAAACAATGGAGGAAGGGGTCACAGTTGAGCCAGACCAGGCACAAGAGTCTATGTAAAGGAGGTACCCATACACAGAGGGGAGGGGACAGGTGAAAAAGAGAGCTCTGGGAAAGGAGTTCAGAACCATCAGGCTTGCTGCTACTTTTGCCCATTAGGAAGCAATAGTGAGGGCTGTTGCTGACACCAGAGGTCATGCTACACCACAGCAAGTGGCATCTAAGCCCCAGTTCTTCATTCAGTGTCCTTTCAAAGTGCCCTTGCAACCTCACCTCAAGTAGCTCTGAAGCTGACACCACCTAGGCAATGGTAATGCCACCAACAAAGGGATATAAATATCACTTATTTTTCCTTTCCTAAAAGTGCTTAAACACACTCACCTGCAAAAAAGATCTCCCAGGCCTTTCTTCATTATTCCTTTCCTCATGGTTCTAAAATGATAAGGAATTCCCTTTGATTGAGTATAATCTATTTAGATGTGGTTTTAAATAGCTCTCTTATACCCCTTTATTCTTTGAAAAAAAGTATTAGACCTCATTTCAAAGATTTCAAATACTGAGATCAGACAGCTGAGAACTCTTGGATTCCAACCAGTGATGGAAAAAATCCAAAGATCTGAATATGCAGCTATATCTGTGATCTCAGCTTCAGTTGGTGCAATCATAACATAACCTCATGCTCACGTCAGTCTTTGACTCCTGCAAAGATTATCAGTCTTAACGTTGGAAGCATATTTGAGGCAGGATAGCTGGGCCTAACTTAGTCAACTAAGGACAGAAGTCTGTAGTGTCATCTCCCAGAGATGTAAAAGATAATTAAATATGTTTACATATTAGTGAAATGGAAATGCAGCACACAAACTGTGTGCTGACACATCCAATGTCTAAGAAAAAAGAACTTAAAAAAAAATACAATACTTTTTTTACTCCTCTACAAAAAAATTAAACTTCAGCAGTAAATTTATAACACTTAAATGACAGCATGAATGTCCCTAGGCATAGGTTTTAAGGCATTTATTTTAAAAATACATACAGTATAATGCCATTAAAATATTAAATAAGCACTTAATAAAGTTTTTGTTAAATGAGGCAAGAGTTGCTGTTAATTTTTATTTTTAAGAGTTAGCTCAGATGTATCAGGGCATGCATATTTTACATTGGTATCATTCAGGTTTTGATAAACTGTCACTATCAGAATAGGGCAGGAATTGAGAATATCAGAAGTTCAGAAGACTGCAAGTGTAGAAGTGTACTGTGTTATGTCACATGTCTGGAATTCTGGACAGAATGATATCATGCATCCCACACAAACAAGTATAAAAATGTGGAACCCTCACAAAGCTTTTAAAGTTGCACCTGGGAAAGAAAATAAAAAAATTGTCCGGAAGGTAAACATTATTCCTCAATAAAAGGAAATAGCCTGAAGCCAGGGACTTGCTTCTAAACATGGAAGCAGGATAGTTACATAATTAAGAAAATATTCAGCAGCTATTTTTTGAGGTAAGAATTAGCAGTGAAAATGAAAGAATGACAGTGTTTTGCTTATGGGAGGCATACAATCCCAACCATAAAAAACAAGCTTTTTCTTCCTAAAATTAGATATTTTTCTCAGTAAGATTTAGTGGCTATGGAAGATTTATTATACCTATTTCAGTTAAACACCCTATCATTTGTGTTCCTAAGTGGCAAGATATTGCCGATTCATTCTTTGCCTTAATCAAAATCTGAATATGACAGTCTAAGCACAGAAAAATCAAAGTGGCTGAAGAGAAATAAACATAAATTCTTTCCAGCCCTGAAAGATTCTTTCTTAGCTGTTAACTGTGGCACAAATAGCTGTAGCTGAGTTAGTTTCAGCTTAGGTATGGATATGCAGCCATACAATATGTAGAGTTGCATTCAGTCATCCTAGTTCACCAATTTTGGACTAAATACTGGCAAATATGGAAAATAGAAAATGGGGTTAGAACCATAGCAAATGGTTTCAGCACCCAGCTGCATTGTCCTACCAGACTCTTCCACCTATGTAAATTGGAGCCAAAGCTGCATCCTTTCCCCACAATCTCCTCAGCTGCCTTGGCTGGGCCTGTGATAAGTGGGCTGAGCTGGTGGACACTGAAGATGGAAAGCAGGACAGCAGTTAGCATTAGGTCCTCTTTGTGTATCTGTTGGTGGAAAATGACGAATCCACAGGAAAAGAAAAAAGGAATTTCTGTGAAAAAGAGCTTCTTGTTTAATATATTAATTTGGAATTCAAAGTTTTCTGAGGATATTTGAAGAATTAGGTGAGAAGCTGCAATCATTAGTAAAACAGAGAGCCTTTAGGATCCTTAGCTACCCACCTTAGATATTGAAGGCATCATACTATATGTCAGTCATTGTTCTCTATTACAGTCTTTGAAAGGATATGTGTGACAGACAAACCTGCAGAAACTGAAACTGGCTTTCACATTGGCCTGCCTTTTATTGACCACCTCATGCTGGACAGTTTCACCAGGAACTGAAATTTTAGTTTGCCATTACAAGTCCAAAGGACAGTAAATGTATTTCTAGTTCAGCAGTTAACAGTAATCCCTCATTATGAGGAGCTTCTTTTGGGTTTGAAAGGAATCCTACAGACATCAACTGCTAAAATGATGTTGATATGATGCCCAGTACACAAAGCTTCCTTGTCAAGCATGAGAAATGTGCAAAAATATGAAGGTAAAGCAGGTGTGGTAGTGATTGGAAAAGAGAGTGAACACAGCTGGGCTGGTGTGTAGGGGAGTGTGTTGGGGTAAGAACAGCCTTCTTCCATACATGTCCAAGTTACGGATGAGGATTTTTGTGTCTAAACGGCTGTGGGGGGCTAAACCTAGAATGCATATGCATGGCGTCGCGGGGGAGGAGGAGAGGAGTGACTGCGTGCGGAGAAGGGGGAGCCAGGATTGCTGTTCTTTGCCTTTCTCCTTTCTGCTGGCCCCTCCTGACATATGACACCGATTCTCACAGAAGCTTGCAACCCGACTTCTCCCTCCTTTCCTCACAGCACCCATCACAGGGAGGGCAACGCAGCTGCCAGCGAGCCCAGAGCAGCAGCCTGCATTTCTGCACAGCCTTTTGCTTCCGAGCATTGAGGTAAGGACCCCCTGCTCTCTCTGTGTCCGTGGGCACAGGAATTCCCACCCTAAACTATCAGGAGCCAAGAAACCCTGCAGACAAGGCTGTGTTAGGGACACAGCCAGACGACTTATGCTCAGTCGTGGGTGGTTCATTCTTGTCACCAAACAGCCCTTTTGGTATGCACTGTAGCTACCTAGGGATAGTTTGCAAGGAGACGGCAATTAAACCGAAGTGCAGCAGGACTGAATTATCAGGCTCTGAGCAGCCTGTGAGCTGTTCCGTGTGTGTGTGTGAGCCCAGGACAAATAGTTCTGATACCTTCAGAAGGAAAAACTCCTATCAGTAGATAGCTGTTGAGCCTAGGCTCAGCGCTCTGGGCCCAGGTCTCCAGGATTGCGCAGCAGCTACATTCATGCCGTGACAGCAACCTCAAGCCATGACTTCGTCTGTAGGACTATTTAGGACAGGGGACTCCGATAGCAGGGAGAAATGTGCAAGACCCTCAGTTATTAAGTAAAGAGAACAGGGAAAACCAGGTTTGCCTCAGTACCTCCTCTCCATGGCAGCTCTGGAAAAAGCAGGTTTAGAAAAAAACACCTCTGTGAACCTTAGACACGGCTAAGGTTTCGGAGAACTACTTGTTGTACAAACACTAGCAGACAGTGAGAGAGAACTATAGTGTGTTTGTAAAACATGTGTCTCCAGTTTGTGACATGCTAGAACTATATGCACTGTGCACGAAAATCATTCCAGTATGTCTCTGTTTATTATTTATTATGTGGTTTTGAGAAGATTTTACCCAAAGAAAGCAAAATCAGCTTGTTTTTAGGGACTATAGTTTAAAATACAGACAACTAAGCAACTTGTTGAAGCAAAACCTAATAATGTTTTATTGTCCTTATATTGCTGTGCTTCTGTATTTGTGTTGTTTAGGAAACAAATATATGATGTTCCTCAGATACTGGTGGCTTTTGTGGATACTTGAACACCATGAGTTTTTAGCAGAAAATCTCAGGGAACAAAAGAGGTATGGATTGAGAAGATCAAAACCTAAACACATTCTGTCAAATACTGTAGAAGAATATCACCAGGATCAAGGTGAATATTGAAATTTTAAAACAGGTGTGATTTAAAATATCCTGACTTTCTTGGATTCTGGACTGTATGGTTAACTTGCCTTCTGAGATGCTTATAATCAGCCAGGTTTGCCTCATCCTACATTTGCACATGCCTTATTTTTGCACTTTTACCTTTTCATTCCCATCTTTTCTATCCCTTTTTGTGTATTTCAGAAAAGGAAATAGAATCTGTATTTTTTTATTTTATGGCTGAGAGCCTCTTACTATCACAAAAAGAATAGTCCGTATAAGCAAATTTTCATAGAAGTAATGTCATCAGTAGTTCAGAAAATTAATACTCTACAGATCCTGCTTTTAGAAATTTTTTATGTCACTGGATGTGAGTGGCAGTGCTAGAGACAAAATCCAGCTCTGTCAAATCACATTCCAGTGTCTTGTTCACTAAGCCTCATTTTCTTGTACATGACTTCCACCTGTGCTGGTAGGATATACAGTGAAATACCAGGCAAGATGACAGAATGAAATTAAAAAAAAAATACAATATTTCTCATACCATACTACATGACATCAGTACACCTTCAGTTTTTTCTTCCTTGGGGCATCTGTTCTGGAGCAAATTCCTCAGCCTCTATCCATTCTATCTTCATGAAGGGCTCACACTTGTGAACACAGATGTTGTCAAAAGTTTCCATAATTCCAATCCCACTCTTGAATCCTAAAATACGTGTAAGGGTAGAATGAGATTTAGTATGAAGTCACTCCACTCATCTACATACCTGTTTATTCTAGATGAAGACTGCATTCTGGAAATTGCTTTTTTACTGGACAGCTCTGAAAGTGCTAAGGACTATAATCATGAACAGCAGAAAAAATTTGTACTGCAAACAGTAGACAGAATGAAAAGTCTGCAGCTTAGTTCTGGACGTACCCTTCGCTGGAGGATGGCCTTACTTCAGTACAGCAGCACTGTTTTCATAGAGCAAACTTTCCATGACTGGAAAGGTCCTGAAGCATTCAAATCCCACATTGCTCCCATCACGCACATAGGTCATGGCACCTACACAACTTACGCTATAACCAACCTTACACAGCTCTACATGACTGAAGGGACTTTCGGTAGTGTAAAAGTAGCCGTGCTCTTCACCGATGGAGTGGATCATCCAAGAAACCCAGACATTTTTGCAGCTACAGCTGATGCTAAACACCAAGGAATTGAATTTTTCACAATAGGAATGACCAGAGTGGCTGAGGAGGTTAGCAATGCTGCCAAGCTCCGGCTCCTGGCCAGTGTCCCAGCATCCAGGTTTGTTTTCAACCTCCAGGAGGAAGAAACTGTGGAGAAGGTTCTCAGAGAAATGGTATGTATGAGAAAGAATTTGAAATAGTGTTAGGAACATATGTAAATCTTGTCTTAATTCCAATATTTCAAAAATATATTTCTTCAATATACCATTGAAGAAACTTGTACTTTTTACATGTTAAAGCAGGTGAATTATTAATGTGATCACTGTGCTCAAGAGACTACATTAGTTGTGAAAAGTGGGAGGAATGCATTGTATGTGGGTGTCTCAGCTCCAGAGAACTTCTGAAAAATAACAGCTAAACCAATGATGATAACTTCATGCTATCACTGTCAAAGTCAAATCTTTTCTAAGGTGTTCTTACTGTTTTCATTTTGTATGTTCTTAACAGTATGAATAGGAGAGCTTCTGATTTTCCAAGTGTAGAATACTTATCCTTCCCCCCTTACTAGAGAGCTGCTGCTGTTTCAGCAGTGTGTAAACAATTCAGTTTGTGGGTGCATTGTTCCCATATATCTAGCTAACCTGCTTACGATTGTAATTTTAGCAAATTATGGCTGGACAAGAAGAGTCAGTGATTTCAGTCAACAATCTATAAAAAGAATTGAAAATATTTAAGTTATTTTTTAGAATGGAGAGATTGCTAGAATGTTTCTCAGAAATTAAAGTTAATTAATGTTAGTCAATATATTAACTGTATAATTTAATTAGCTAGTTGTTGAACCTATTTATTTTCACATCTTTCAGTGTCATTTTTGTACAGATGGATTAAGACTTTAAGTTTCTAATGTTGTTTTCAATATCTGTCTTTTACAGAAAGACCTGTCTGAGGAAGAGGTAAATATTTTAAGGTTTTTTTTTCCTGTGCAGAGCTACTGTTTAATATAGATATTTACAATTATATGGAAACGTAATTCAGGAAAACTGATAGCTCAGGAAGTTGGTTAAATTCTGAGTCTAATGGGATTGTCTTTAAGTTAAACATGTTTTTGAATTTGCAGGACAGAGCTTTAATTTGCTATCCTAATGTAATTTAGAATGTGTAATGTAATTTTGTAATGCAGACAAATCTATAATGGCAGACACAGCATAGCCATAAACTGACCATGCCAAGAGTTTGGAGGTAAAGCCATTATCAAGATGATTGAAACTTCAGGAGTAGGAATGATACAAATTTTTGGATGGAGTGTAGGAGGCCACATTGTGAATGAGTGGTAAATTAATAGTTAAATGATTTGTATAAAACATGTAAATATAATTTCTGGTTATTACTGGTGTATTCAAACTAGCCATACAGTAACTTAAGGGAAATGTCTGTCTGTTTTCTACCTCTTCCATTAAAATGTGCTGATTTGTACTATTTTCATTCAAAGTGTCCTCAGGTTGACACATGTAACTGTAAGAAGGGGGAAAGAGGCCTTCCTGGTCCTGCTGTAAGTAGCTGTCATTTCTCAAATAACTGATATACAGTATAAATTAAAATGTAATTCATTGTTGAAATTTTTAAAAGAAATTATTTGAACCCAAATCCTGAGACGACAGAAGTTCAAGGTTCAATACATACTTCTTCATAGTTACATTGCCTGGAGAGGGCACACCAGCAGGAAGTGCATGGGGAGACCTGAGAATGACATGAGGCACTTCCTCTGTGTGGGAACAGAGAGAGAAGGGTGGTGTGGTGTGGTGTGGTGTGGTGTGGTGTGGTGTGGTGTGGTGTGGTGTG
>VZTN01029052.1:4270-18263 GCA_013400515.1 Erpornis zantholeuca | reverse complement strand
GCTGCTCCCTATTTCACAATTTAGACAATCAAGAGAACAGAGCTACAGCAGACTTGGGGATATATTTGTCTATGTGCAAGCCTAAAGTATCTTTTTGTCAATGTTTAATGGGGAGTCTAGACAGAGAGAAGAAAACAGTAATTTAAGAAAATAGGCAGATTTAAAGAGCCCATGAAACTCACAGGCTTTCCAAAGCTTTCTGTTCAGGTTGCCATGTGAACTCAACAAAGGTATGGCAATCAAGGAAAGAACATCTCCAAGGTGAGAAGGAGTCTCCTAGTTAACCAAAGCAGTACAGAGTAAAACAGATTGTATGAGCGGCCTCAGTACTTACAAGTCAAATTTCTCTATATTTCTATGGAAATTAACTGCTCACAAATTATGCAGTATCCTATACTCCTCTTGCCCAGAAAAAAGTAGTCAACTACCTGCAGATGTAGCATACATATTTTTTGAAATGCAGCTACTCCTTGGAGTTCTGTTGAGACAGTATAATTGGGTCTGATTAAAGACTCTGCCTAAATACTATGCTAGTTATAAAGCCAAATAATATATTACAGAGGGCTAAAAAAATAAATCAAGAGAAGGTAAAGCCATTTTCCCTCAACTGCAAAGTTCCAGTGTTCCTGTGCAAACATGTTCATTGTTAAACAATGTCAGCATATCTGATTGTACAAGCTCTTTTGGCTTTGGCTTCTTCTAGGTATCTCATTAGTGAACTGCTCTTTTAATCAATAAGTTGCCAACTGGGAAGCTAAGTTTCTTATTCACAGCTTTGCATGTTCCAGTGCTCTCAGAAACATTGATGAAATTATATCCTGTTTTCCTTAAAACAACATCTCTCTTTTTGGTTCATTCTAACCTCTGTACCAGAGCAATTGCAATATTCTTGATGTCATGAACAGTCTTACTGAACCCAGAGTATTTTCTCCATATGCTGAAAAAGCTAAAATAGGTGTACTGAGTTCTGCATTTGTTTTTCAAGATATATTGTCCATATAAAGCCCCCAAATTAAATCTATGGACATGCAAAAAAGCTATTGAAAAAATTTCAGTGGAATTATCTGTGATATACATCTGAATGCACAGCTTCTAAATTTGTGACAAGTCTTGATAAAAACAAAGTAGCCCTGTGAATGTAGTGTAGGGTAGATAAATGGACACTTAGTGCACAAGCTTCAATGCATTCTAAGTTCACATACCAGCTTACCAAGCATTAATTTGTCCACATCCATACTTTCAGCAAGAATATGTTTAGTGTGAGATTTTAATGGGTTATGTATGGAAAAACCAAAACAAATTCTATGCTGTATTTCTTAAGAAACACCTTTACAGCTTTTCACACAGCTCAAACATGTTTTTCAACAGCCAAGAGTTTCTCATTCACAGTATTGAATGCTATAGTATTAAAGGGTCTCTTAAGTGTCTCATATACATTTTTCCCACTTCTTTGACAGGGGAATTGTTTACAGTGAATGCCAGGGTCTGACCCTACATATTTTTGCATATAATTGTCAAGATACTTTAAAACTAACAACGAAAATAAAGAGCAAAGCAAAAATTTGCTTTATTTTTTACTGAAATTGATACTCATTAAAATTGGTTCTGCCTAAAATATTTTTTATAGCCAGTTAAAATATGTTGAATAACACTTCAAGCCCTATAACTACCATCTCTCTCTAAGCAACCAACTTATAGCCCCATACACAAGCCAACTCTGCACTGGCTAAAATTCCCTAATATCAGGAATGCCTGTTTAATGCCAATTTTGCTCTCTAATGATGCAAGCTTAACACTCAATGCTTCACAGCATCTTGCTTCATAACAACTCTGCTTTACCAGAGCTGGATTCAACATATTTACTAATACAGAAACATAAGAATCAAAATATTAGATCACACCAAAGTCCATCAAATCTTAATGATCTCTTAGAGCATGAAATACAATTGTTTCACAGGAAAGCATAAAATCATTCCAGACTGAAAATTATCTATACCAACCTACACAAAGTTTCATCTTGGTCTCATATGATTAGATATAAGTTTAAGCTCTGAAATGAGACATATTATGGTTTACTAAGTTCTTATAATTAATTGTAATGGCTTTGTAAAGCATGATGAAAATTATAAACATTCAATCTCTTTTTAGTTTTGCTAGATGTTTGGTCCTATCACTTTCTGTTGCACTATAGTTTTCCCATTTAATTACTTTATGCATGAGGGAAGCAATATCAACTTTCAATTTACCATCTTTATTATGTACATCCCTGAACTGTTTTGTGTATAGCATCTAGATCTTTGTCTCTGCAGGTCTGAGTCCTTGTGGAATAGGTTACCCTAATGCTGCTTAGGTTTTACATGAAGATATTTATTGCATAATTATATAAAGAAGCCTACATCTTGTCTTGGATAGACATCTCTGTTATTCTAAATATAAGTAAATAAATGTTCTCATTAATTCCTCTTTTGTCTTCTATTATAAAAGAGAAGGAAAAATTGTTCTTAATCTTTCTACAGTATTAAGTATTTTGTATACTTTTATTGTGTTCCCACTTATTCATCTTCTTTCCAAGGAAAACCCTCCCAATTTTGTTTCATGTGAGGTGTTCCAGATTCTCTATAATTGTTATTGTCGTTCTCTGAATCCCCTATAGATGGTTAATATCTCTCTGAGATGTGGTGGAAAGCTCTGCATCCAGTACTATACAAGAACTTCTACCACTGACTCACAAAAGTATTATAATAATCTCTTATTATTCTTCACCCTATTTCATAGGTGTCCCAATATCATGCTAACTTTCCTGACTGTAGCTGAGCTCTGCACTGAACTGCTTATAATTATTTTCCTCCCTTTCTTCAAGCAATTCTCTTGTCTTAGAATACTGTAAAGTGCACCACTAGGTTAAATTTTAACTTCAGTATGTATTTATTAACACTGAATTGCATTTGCTTTTTTGTTGCTCGCTTAGCATCTTTAAGTTACTGAAATTTTCTACTGTCTTCTTTGGTCAAGAAAATGCTCCTCAACAGGGATTAAAGTGACATGTGGAACAACCAGATCTACTTGGATCAGTCAAACTGGTCAAGGGATGGGATGAGATAACAGCTTTTGAATAAATCAATTCTCAGTAAGCAAAAAAGCACAACCAAAAAATATAAAAACCCAGCAGTTGCCAGGAAATGCACATAAATAGTAAATCCTTTTTGATTATAAACAAGTGGCATTTGAAAATACAACAGAATCACTATACATAGTATTAACTAGGACACGTGTGTTGTATTGAGCAAACAAGAGATAACTCTATTAGCATTCAAAACTTGGTAGCATAATGGTAGCAGAGAATATTATAAATGCATTACTGTGTCACCTTGTATTGTGGATAAGTGGGTTTTTTAATAGCTGAATCAGAGCAACGATAAATTTGAGCCCAGCACTGAATAACATTTTTAGTCTTTATTTTTTCCCAAACAAACAAACAAATAAACAGGATCTGTTAGCCATACACTTCTTTGCTTATTTGTATTCTTATAATTCTAAGATCTATAGAATCATGATACATCTGTTAAAAGTAATAACTTGCTTTAGATAGAGAAATTCTTTCTGACTACATTGTCAGTGCTTCACATCCTAGTAATGTGTAATCGTGACTTTCAGAATCATTTGTATAAACTACCAGCTTTCATATAGGAAAAGAGGTTAGATTTCCCATAAAAATTTAAATCTGCATGAAAATAATTTTATGGAAAAATATATTTTGGACAGCATGTAGTTTAGCATTAATCTTGTCATACAAACTCTGATCCACATAGGTCTGACTATGCCCTGAAATATTTTTAACAAAAAAACTACATCTGCACAATATTGATCCTACACATTTGACCTAGGACAACTTGGGTTTTTTCACTTACTTACCCAAATTTATAGACTCTTCTTTCATTATTTTCAGTGTAAAGCCAGAGGCACCAATGACTAGGAAGAATAAAAAGTATAAATGTCATAAATTACCACATCCCACCTCTGGATATGACTATGGTTCTTTATAATGAATTCATATCTCTTTTTAGTCCTCCTCCCTGTGATGGCATCTGCTTAGCCTAAACATTTCAGTCAATTAAAACAGAATGCTTTGTTTGGGGTGAGTTTGTTTATTGGGGGAGTTTAATCTCAAAATTTCATTTGGTGCAAAGCTAAATATCACATTTTTCTTATTTTGGGAGAGGGAATAAAATATGTTTGTTTTGTTTAATCATGTTGTTTGCTTTTATCTTTTCTGAAGCTATTTATCAAATGCATTAAGATAATAAATCAATATGTTTAGTGGGTTTAAAAGCAATTTTCCTAAAATGTTTTGGCTAGATCTAATTATGGCATCATTTAGTTTCTTCTAGAATCACAATGCTCTGACTAATTCCATTTACTCTCAAACATAACTTTCCTTTTTTTTCTCTCCATCATTCCCTCCTGTAATTTTATGACTTGCTTTTCATGTATGCAAGTGAAAACCACATTAAGCTGTTGGGATCACTCAATCAAAAACTCTGGGTTTTTGTTTACACTTAGTTTTCAGAAGTTTAAATATAATAAGAAACCTTGATACTTAACCCTTATCCCAACAAAACTAGTCAGTGATATGATTCAATCTGACCAGGACTGCACCCATGATTTCTGCACAGCCCTAAAACACAGAAGCAAAACCAACTTGAATAAAATCAGTTTGGGAAAAGAGGGGGAAATGTTTGCATTATAAAATAATCCTTGCAGCACCTACTTGAAAATAAAACAAATTGTAACACTGACCCAAAAATCTCACCAAAAAATATTTTCAATGTGAATTATGTCTTTGGTGAATTTTTTTTGCTTTTTTGAGGTTTCACAATCTTATGTTTACTTGCTCTCTATAAGTCACACACAGCACTTTTGCCAAGAAATACCTAGAGAGTACCATAGAATGTGGTACTAGTACAATAGAATATATAGCTCCTAAAAATAAGAAAATTAGGAAAAAAATCTAAAAGCAATCCACAGAAAGTGATATTGAGAAAGCAAACATTTACTCCTGCCAGAAGATGAACCTTTCTTAATTAAGTCTACTCTGTTCTTTCTCTTCTACTTTGAAATGCATTATTATTTTATATATCCTATATTATCTAACTGCAAATACCTGTTGTAGTATTTTGCCTATGAAAGCTTTATTGAAATGCCCTCCGTTGTAAAAACCATACAGAGACAAAATATTAACATTCCAAGCTGAAAGTATTACACATTATGAACTGAGCAAACCAGTTGCTTACACTCCAATAACTTGCATACATGTCCCAGCTAATGGCAACATAATTATGCCAGGGATGATTTAGGGATTTAGGTCCAGTGTACTTCAATTTAGCAGCTTCAGTAAGGGAAAGTGGCTGCTTTCAAAGTTTCCCATTCACTTTGAGGGGAAAAAAATTTTGCAATAATTTTTTGAAGTTGAAGGAAATGGGAATGGGACAAAGAATGCAAGGGACAGGGACCAAACTTACAGGGAAATGGGGAAGGAGATCTCTTTCTACTTAGGAGTTTGAGTTATGTACATAACTAGTCTCCCCTATCTCCCTGCATGATTAATTAGGACATCCTAATACTCATCTAATCTGTACACAGAGAAAAAAATCATAACTAATGAAAAGCATTTGTTCAAATGACATTTTGCATACAGATGGAGGGATCATTCAAGAGCTTGGTCAAGGAAAGCCTGGCAGATCAATCAGTCTTGAACTCATATTTTTCATTACTAGGTATTCCTGTGAAAGAGAAGAAAAATCACTACTGACACTGGAGTAGGTTGGCACCTCTCTATGTGAAAACCTGAGATTTCTTCCTACTCAAAAAGCAAGCTCAGCTGGAGAATTACTGTATACTCATGCTGATACTTACAATGATGCTAAATGATTCTAGGACAGCAATGGTGCCAGCAAGACAGTGCAGCATTTTCAAGTTCCTTCCCCGAGTGCGAGATGAAGTATTTTGTCTTTCCAATAAGCATAAATGTGAAGGAAAAACTGCAGTCTGAATGATTTTCCTAGTCTGAGATGATTAAAACACAGTGATTAGCACTGGCAGAACAGGTGTTCATCTTTGTTTAAAAATACAAAACAATGGGGCTGCAAGAGATGACCATGAAATTAGGAAAGAATAGCAGGAGCTTGTCGACAAAACATGGATTAAGTCCTACACCAAAAAGATGAAATTTTATTCCAAAAAGCAATCCTTAAACTGTGTCACATACCATGTCTCCCTGCAACTTTGAAGAAAGTTTTTTCCCAAAGAGCATATGCACTTTGCTATTGCTCAGTAATACATCTCTACTCTTTTACTCTGAATGAATGGGTTTTTTAATTTTACTGAGAACCTGCACATAGCTCTTGGCACTCAGTGCTGAAGGTTTTCCTCAGTCAAGTTCACTATAGATGTGTGCCTTCCTGTAATGACTTCCACAGCAGAAATTGCCCTATTTCTCTGCCCATTTTTTTTCTGTACAGTTTGAATGACTCTTCAACAACTCCTGTATAGTTTGATTAACCCTGCAACAGGTCATTTAAAAATTCTCAAATTTTAACAGATAATTTTAAGTGAGATCTGATCTTCCACAGGTACCAAGAAGCCACAAAAGCATCTAGGTAGGACATTTGTTGATGGCTGAAGTATATCACTACAGTTTTCTCTAAAAAGTTAGCTGGCAGGTGCTTCAGGAGTCCTCTAGACACATACCTGCACGTACACTCAGAGATAGACTTGTTTCATTAAGTGAATACCTACTGTTTATTGCTCCAGAATATTTTTCTTTTCTTTCTTTTCACTCCCTGTCCTTTTCATATTTAAGTATTATCTTTGTTCTTTTTCTTCTTACCTTAACCCTTACCTTAACATTGCATTTTCATTCTTTCCCTCCTCCCTTTTTCTAAGCCTCACATACCTTGTGCTAATTTTGCTTGCCCTTGGTGATTTTGCAATGTTACACTTTAGTATCTACAATATCAGTGGAAGAAAAGATTGTAATTTGTTGAGAAACAGATTAGTAAGAGATAAAAGAATGAATGATTAGCTGGGAAAAAATAGATTAAGTGGACATCCCTATAAAAGCATTATAATTTTCCACTTATCTGTTCTGTGCTAAAAAATGCTGTCTAGAATGTGTTAGGAAAGTACTCCCTTTGTGTGTCCTTCAAAATTCAGTTTGAATACATCAGGGTGCCCTGCCTTTTCAGTTACATGTACTTCATTTCGCATCAGTTCCCCAATTTACTGAACACTGAGTTAGGGAAGCTCTACATGTAGATTCTGCTGTCATCATATCATAGGGCATTGAAAATGGTACAGCAATAAACACTGGAATTATAGAAAATGCAAGTGTGTTTCTGCACATGAGGAATTCATCAACCAAAGATAGCTTCTACTTCTTACTTACTGCGAGCAAACAATGTCCAGTGGATTAACCTTGCTTGGCTGCCAGATGCCAACCAAACCACTCTCCATTCCCACTCCTCAGCAAAACAAGGAGATAAAATAAGATGGAAATGCTCATGGCTTAATAAGGACCAGAAACTGCCACAGGCAGAACAGACTCTAGCTGGAGAAGATTGATTTAATTTACGGCCAATTAAAAATAGACTAGAACAGTGAGAAAAAGACCAAATTAAATGTGCCTTACCCTCACACCCCCTTCTTCCCAGGCTCAACTTCTCTCCTTCATTCATCGCTCTTCAACTTTCTCCCTGCTCTAAGTGGCACAGTGGGATAAGGAATGGGTGTTGTGGTCAGTCCATAGTAACACTTCATCTCTGCTCCTCCTTCCTTCTCACACTGTTCTCCAGCTCCAACAGGGGGTCCTTCCCACAGGATACAGCCCTTCCTGTACTGCTTCAGTGTGAGTCCTTCCTGTGGACTGAAGCTGTTCATAAAATGCTCCAACATGGATTCTTTGCACAGAGCACAGTCCTCAGGAACAACTGCTTCAGTGTGGGTTCTCTACAGACCATGGTACCTGCCAGCAAACCTGCTCCAGTAGGGGCTCCAGCTGGGCTGCAGCTTCCTTTATGACACAACCATTTCCTCCAGCCTGGGATCCTCCATGGGCTGCAGTTTGCAGTGTATCTGCTCCACCTGTGTCCTCCATGGGCTGCAGGGGGTTAACCTGCATTACCACGTTCTGCTCCTTGGCATGCAGGGGAATCTCTGCTCTGGCACCTGTTAGCACCTACTCCCATTCCTACGCTGAGCTTGGTGTCTGTGGGGTTGTTTCAACATTTTTCCTCATGTCTCAGTCCTCATTTTCACATCTGCTGTGCAGCGTTTTTCACTCTTTCTGAAGTACATTTATACACAAGCATGGATACTGTCATCAGTGGTGGGTCCATTTCGGAGCCAGCTGAAACTGACTCTGCACAACCCAGGGACAGCCAGGAGCTGTTCTCACAGAGCACACCTTGTAACAGCCCTGTCCTCAACCCCCTGCATACCAAAATGTGGTTTGCCTTGTTAATAACCCATACTTGGCCTAAAAGTCACTTGAATGTCCAATTGTTTTCTCAACTTTTGCATCTACAGCTGTATTTAGAAGCAAAAAACAGTAGCGAACACAACTTGGACATAATTTTAGCAATACGAGGAAGCAAAATGAGTTTTGCAGGATAAAAAATGACCTAAGTTTTTACTATAACTAAATATAGTACTAAATTTAGTAACTAGTACTAAAATACTAATAAAGCAAATTGTGAAAAAGCTGACAGGTCCTGACAAGTATGAATCTTGCTAATAGAGAATGAAAAGTGGGATATACAAAACTGTAGGACTTCTTTGTGGCAAAATGTTCTCATTTGACATTGAGAATTTATCATCAATATAAAAGTAGTAAGTAGGCATTTTCCTTCCAAGTATTTTATGCATTAAAAATCATCCTTAATTTCAAAGCTATCTGGTTATGGGAACTGAGCAAAAAGTGAATTAATAGAAATACAGATAAAAATACGTTTGATGCCTATAATCAAGAAAACTGAGCAGAAATGTTCAGCTAATTGTAATTCTCAACTGTATCCCTGTGTCTGCTCAGAAAGTCATCCCCAGAAAACTAAGCTGGATGTCACACATTTTCACATGAATATATAACAGTATTACTATAGCCAAACCCAGATTTTAATATTGACTAAGAGTGAGAAGCTTGGGGGCAGAAATAACAACAAACCAACCCAAATGAATGAAGCACACATGGAATAGTTTCCCCACGGTGTGGCGAGGTTTTATACATGCTTTGCTTTCAGCTGGATTTACAGTGAAAAGAGTTGAAGACAGCTTCCTTCTTTCTAGAAGCCATTTTTCTCTTTTTTTAAAGTCCCTAGCACTCTAAGCAAGAATAGTGTCCCACTGCCAAATAGTCATCGAGCCTAACCACCTCCACCACAGCACAAGGATGTGTTTTGCCATGGAAGTGGCAGCACAGGAACCTGTTTTCAATGACAAAATGAAGTGGGTACCAAAAGAACAAAGTGACAGTTTATGACAAAGAAAACAGAACCCAGGTTACCTGACAAGGAAGTAAATGTAGCTCCTATGAAAACTCAATGACAAGGTATTGAGACAAATACCATAGGGGACAAAGCAAGGCAAATTACACTGTGTGTATTTCAAAGGTTTTACTTTATGAAGCTCACAAAGTAGTCAAGAATACATTTCTTGTACTCGTCACGATGGAAGTTGGTCCTGAGGCAGGATTAACCTTGCAAACTGATATCAAATACACACAAGAAATCATGAATATTTATGATAATATATTTCATAAACACATAGAGCCAATAACTGCAATCCTAGATAACCTGGTGCTGTTAAATCTACAAGTAAGGATGTTACAAAGAAAATGATGCAGCACTTCTATGTAAAATACTAAGTGACATATTCAAATGAGCTGTAAGAGTTACTGTATCAGGTACAGAAAGTAAATGAAGTAACTGTCACTCATTAAAAAAGACTTGACAATGTTTCAGCACCAGACTTCTGTGTCCTCTCAGGGAAAAACAGAAATTACCTTGAAGGGTGGAAGAAAGCACTACTTCAGTCTAAAACTTTGAGCAATAAACAGGAAATAGAGAACCACACAGTCACATCACCAAATAATCACCAAACAGATAAATAAATCAATAAGAAACACCAGCAAAAAAAATAAAATAAAGATAGAACATCTGAACAAAGTAAAGCTTCAGAGACTGTCAGGATTTGCCAAGGGAACATGAAAAATTAAAAATGAGCGCTAAAGAAAAAGTTAAAATCATAAAAGGAAGGGTAATAAGTGACCAGTTAGGAGGTCAGGTGAAAACTCAGACCTTTGGAAGAACTGTACCAAATTGCTTTCTGGAGAGGCGACCACATACACAAGACTTTGGGAAATCTAACTCAGTGGGAGAAATAAGTAAACATACAAAGTAGGCAGAGTTTTCCATGTCACATTAGAAAAAAACATCACCAAAGCAACCAAGAACCCTAACTCTGCCAGGTGCTTTGCTCCCTGCCCCAGCAGAGCAAGCCAAGAACAGAGGCACCAGGAGAAACAAAACCTGTCCATTAAGCAGGGGGAACAATCAACAGCAAGCAAAGTGCTAAAACATTGCCTCCTTAGAACAGAGGAAATGGTCTAGAACAACGACAACAAAAACACCTACTACAACATACAAATGCATATAATCCCAGGATGTGGTGGTGACTTTGTAGTGGGTTTTTGAGAAATCCCAGAGAAAGGCTAGATAAATGCAAGCTTTTGTTAAGCTGTCCTTTTTTAAGGGAACTTTTTGTAGTTTCCCAGGAGAGAGCTTTGAGAAAGAATGTAAATATGAAAAATGTTTATGGTAAGGTTGTTGCCTTGACCAATGAAATGTCTTCCTCTGTCTCGTTGTGAATTCCTGACTGGGACACAGTCAAAGAGACACAGGGACACAGGGGGAGACACACAGAGATGTTCCCTGCATCTGAACCTGCTGGAGGGAGAAAGATTTGTTCTTTTTCTTGATATTAATAAATAACCCTTCTGAGAAAAACATGGACATGAGTGATTTGTGGAAAGGCTCTGGGAAACCAGGGCTGGCTCCTTTCTACACCGGGATTTCAGTTTTAAATTCTTCTAGGTATGTCTACTACAATAGCTACTTTCTCTATCAGAAGTCACAGCTTGGGGAGGCCCAAAAGGCCTACAATTCTTTTCCTAGCACAGCATGAGATGTTGTGGCATCTCAGCTGTTCAAAGAAAAATGCTGTTTTCTACAGCTGCACCCTATGTTTATTTTGTATTTTGTTCTGCATGAACACCATCCAAAAAGTATTTGCAGCAGAATTTCCCTGCATCTTAGGTAGTTAAACTTTTGAAGTATTTAAACACATCAGGAACACATAAATCATCACTCCTCATAATCACTGCATTTAAGCACTTATAACATAAAGTGTGAAATTGTGTTCAAATAAGGGATGTATGTTAGATGACTTTATCTGCACTTGTTGACCAAATGCATTGAGCCCACAGAGCGAATTTCCACCAAAAACAAAACACATGACTTGATTTCTGCTGCCACAGTGATTGATGATTAATTTCTTTATAGAATCTTAGGGTGGTCTCCAAACAAACTCCCTAGAGTAGTGAAATACTTTGATTTTCTAAACCCTTTGGCTACATCTCATGGCAGGAAATTTTCTATGGTATGTTTCACACATTCAGTTATATGTACATATATGTACATATAGCCACGCAGATTCCACCCAAGCAGGAAATGAACATGACGCAGTTATTTGGAATTAGTACATGCTACAAAATAAAAACCTAATCTAAAGTAACAAGCCAAAGTTTCAGTAAGTAACAGGTAAGAATATGCACACTAACATACCTTTGATTAAGTAACTTCAGCACATTTAGCTGCAGTTCTCAACAGAGTCAAACAAAACCTTGAGGTTTTCAGCAATTTAATCTATTCCAGAGACTGCATAAGTGTAATGTGGCAGTTGCTATAGTAACCACATTTTTCCTTGGAACTCAGAGTAGATACAAGTGTAAGCGATTTCTCCATCTCACTGTCTAAGTTACTGCTGTGCTATGATTCTAAGCAGCAACTCTAACCCAGAAACTATCCCACTTGCTAGTTATTTAAAATACATTTAACGTTTTCTAAAATATCCCTTTCTGACTGCTTAATTCTACCCTATGCTGCCCTTTCATAAATCCCCTAGATGACAATTCAGAAAAAGGAAAAAATTTGAACGACTGGAAAAAATGGTGAATAGATCAATTTATAATTTATTAATTATATTTAAATTATAATTTCCATATATAATAAATAGAAATCTGTCAACATTTATTCTTAAACTTTCTGCTTAGAACATTCTTTGAAGTATATCTTAGTGGCAATGAATCCAAAAGAACTGGAATTTTTGTTTAAAAAGTCATTACTTATTGATGGTTTCTGCAAAGCATTTTTCTTTTGTGCCACATTTTCACTTCATTTCCTCACATTCAAAACACTCCAGACTTGAAGCCATGTTTGTAATTTATACCTCTGTAAATGCACTAGCAAAATCTGCTAGTTTGACTCCTGCCTTGCTGGTATGAAAGGTGCAAGTATCATTCTACTTGCATTTAGTTGCCAAAAACTAAATCTGCTAAATGTGCTAAAGGTGAAATCATACTAGTACAGGAATGTTTATGTTAGTCAATACATCACCACATTAATGAGCAAAAGTAGGGGCTATGCACTAAAAACTGAGTTGTAATAAAAGAACAATCTGAATACACGTCAGGGATTTCAGGCGTGCTGAGCATCTGCAGTTCCAAGTGAAAAGAATGGGAATTGACGTCAGTGCAATTATACCAGCTTCCAGCACCTGTGAATTTGCCCTCAAGGTGACCTAATATGCCTTTTCCATCTTTCATTTCTGTTAGACAGCTCCAGCACAACCACAATATTTACTCCTTTTTACAATCAAGCTAACCATATAAGCTATGTAGACCAGAGCATTCAATGCATAGAGGCAATATCCTATGTAAGAATTGTAAAAAAAAGTAGTCAATTTCTTGATTGTCAACTATTCAAATTCTATTAAAAATTTCCATAAAATCCTCCCAAGAAAACAAGAACATTTAAAATTCAGATAGTGAGCAGCCATTTCAGAGTCAACTGCACTTACTTCATCTGTGGGTGAGTAAATGCAGATCTTCAACAACAATTTTTGGTCCCTGTATTTCCAATTATAAATTAATCATTTGTTTCTGCAAAGGGTCTTTTAAGTTTTTCAGATGTAGTAGCTTTGCCCACTATACTTGTAGTATAAAGGAAAAAGTAGCTGAGGCTAAAAATCTGAGTACCATGCTCCACCAGGACTCAGTGGAATTGTTGATGCAGCTTGGGAGGGTTGGTAACAAATTCTCAATGTCCCAAGGAGTTTTATGGGCTTGGTTTCCAAAAGCTGTCTATCACTTCCAAGATATTAAATGGACCTTTCATGCTGGCCGTGACTGCTTGTTACAAAGAACTGCCTCTGACACAAGCAATGCCTTCTTTATATAATAATAATAACCTGCCTGATAATGTCATGAGCCATCAGGGAGTAGGAAATAAGGTCTTGATGTTCTGCACATTCTCAGATTATCCTTATCCCTCACAGATCTCTTACAAAGAGAAATGGGCATTTTACCACTGCTGTTTAAACCAAACCAGTCCACAGAAAATAATTCAAGCAGAAAGAACAAAAATGTCCTTTTTGCCTTTAAAAGTCTCTATTTTTCTATTTTACCCTTAGCAAAATTGATGGTGTTGGCAACATTTAAAATTATAATCTATTTCAGAGATTTATGGCAAGGAATAATTAATTAATGTTTATACAGTATCTCAGAGATAGCAAGTAATGTTGATAGGATACATGAATAAACACAGAGCCAAAACAAAGCCTCCAGAAATTTTCCTACTTTCGGAAAATGAGGGTGTGCTTATTT
>VZTN01029044.1:0-15973 GCA_013400515.1 Erpornis zantholeuca | reverse complement strand
CAGCGCTGAGCAAGGAGCGCAGCTCCTGCTCTGCTGCCCGAGGGACTGAGCCTCGCCCTTGCCTCTGAGGGAGGGCAGATGACAAAGGAAAAGCGTTTGAAGTAATGTGTTTTCTTACCCCGTGTAACACACCTTGTCCAGTATCTGTCCATTTGGCTTTCGACAGTCTCCGTCTTTCTGCATAAATGTCTTTAGATCACTCACATACCCCTGCCAAATCTGGCTGTTACCGAAATTCACAGATTGCAGTACTTAATATACTATACTGCCAAAATAGAACTGGGACCCCATGACCTGGTCAGTATGATAGAGAAGTTCTGGCTCTTGTGTATTATCCTATTGGGCCATCCTGCCCTTATGTGTAATGTTTTGAGGCACAGCAATCGGCTCTGAATGTGTCTTTAAGCGAGGGGAGTCCCATAGACACAGAGGTATGAGAACCAGGACATAAATGGCACCACATTTGGCCAATCTTCTCTGGATCAAGTGCGTTGTTACTTCCCATACTATCTGAACATCCAGAGCAAAGGATGAGGGGTTTCTCCCAATTGCTTTTGATCATAACTGCTATTAAAACATGTTCACATTTTAAAAATTATTTCTTCTATTAAAACATATAAAAATATTTTGATTCCACCAGAACATATCAGAGCAGTTATTAAATGCTTCTCTGTAGAGGCAGGATGAAGTTCTTGGCCCTTTCTTGTACATTTTCAGAGCAGTTTTAACAAATAATGCATACTGTTCATTATTTTATATTGCATTGTAGTGTACAACTTGGAAAAAGCTTAATTAAATTCCTGTGCCAAGCTTCCACAGAACAGTGGCTTGCATTAGTATTCATCCTTTCTTGATTAATATATTTTAATATATATTTGTTTTGTGCAGCTTCTTCTGAAGCTAAAAAATTCTTCATATCCTGTGACATTTTCTCCTGCCAAGACAGTGCTGAAGTTAACAGACGCAGTGGATCCATCCATCCCCCAAGAGGATGCCTTGCACCCATCCCTGATGCCAGTGCAGGCAAACTGAAGTATGCATTACACAGTTGCATAAGACAGCTTAACTTCTCCTATGGCTAGGACTGTACTCTGAGGCTTTGGAGTTGCTGTGAGGTGAGTAGGATCAGCTACTGTTAAGGGAACTTGTTTCCCTGTAAGAGTCCATGGTACATTGGAAAGTACTCAGACATTTTAGCAGAGATGGACTGAAGTCCACCGAAGATAATCCTACAGTAGGCCTAGTTTATTTTCTAGACTTGTTAAAAATCGAAATAAGTACACAAAAGTTTCAGATAAATATTTAAACTACTGCAGTGCTAATGTAGTCCCTAGCTGTGTCTGCAAAAAGGGAATGTCCCTGCATTGCTGTATACTTCCCACTGTGGCTGCTGTTCCTCTCTGACTTAGCTGAATTGGGGTAGAGATGCAAGCAATCTGCTCTGGTTAGAAAGCCAAAATGTTTCAGGGAGAAAACAATCCGTGGGCAACTGAGGACCAGGCTAAGTTTTCTGAAACTTAGGCCCCTTCTTGCAACAGGGCAAGATAAAACTGGAGCAAAGACACAGAATGTCCTTTTAGACACTTGCCAAAAAACACTTATTGGATCCTCTGATCTATGTGGACTATTTATTCTACAAGAACAACAGATTAGCCATTGTTGCTGTAAATTGTTTGCCTAAGTTATGATTCTCTGAGGGACATGCTCTGGTCTTAGCAAAATAAATAACATGGTCAACATGGATTAATCATAAACTTACACTGTTGACAATTGCCAAGTTTTCTCCCCAAATGTCCACTCAGGGAAAAGAAAGGTGAAACGTGGCCATATAGTGTGAGAGTGATGTGAATTTTAGAGTTCATTGTTCTTATCTTCCTTTGAAGCTAACTTTCCTTGTTTGTCATGTGCACATACCCTTCTTCTGCTGCCCTCCCCCACAAATTACAGTGAAGTTATCATGGTTCAGCAGTTGTGGGTTATAACTCAGATTTGTGAATATTTCTGTATTTTTAAGGAGTTCTTCCAGAATGTAATTCTTCAATCAGATTTAGTGTTTTTACTGTTACTTTCAGGAGATACATTAATTGCTAAAGATATGGTTTTAGTTTCAAGATTTTAATTAGTGAGTAGTGAAATACTCCATTGATAGTTGATTTTTTGTCATCTTTTAGATAAAGTAAAGGAAAAGATTATGTGTTAACATTTTCTCTAATGTCCTTAGAGCCTTGATATGTTATTTTCCCAAGCTTCTTAAGAAAATTCTCATCTTGCACACTATGAACAAAAAAACCGCTGGAATATTTTATGAGGGTAACTATCACCCCCAGAGACTGATTCTGTGATGTAAATGCGACAGCTGAACCTTTAGCTACATATTTAATTGGGGACAGGTAAAGCTAAAAGTTTAAGTTTTAGAATGTGGGATGAGCATATCAGTCTTGCCATGGCTGTCAAACCTCTTGGTTTGGAATCCAGACTAGCAAAGGCAGTTTCACCTATAGTTCTCTGCAATAGCCTGTATAATCTACAGTGTGATGTCTGTAATTGTTATTTCACATAACCAACCCTCTCTTGCCATTATTGCCTCCCAAAAGTATAGTCCAAATATACTGTAGTTATGACTGCCATCAGTTATTTGAATATTTCAAAATGGAATAATGTGAGTTTATGTCTTTTTGTTGTTCCAGAAGTGTAACAGGGTGAAATTTGAGCTCTATATGCAAAACCAGGAAGGGCTGGTGAAAGTCTAAGCTTGTGCTGCATTCCATCATGAGGGTAATACATCAGGCTGACTGCCACTGTGTAAATTAAATGGAGTTCTTGCCCATTGTGTACTAATGAGATTAAAAGACTAGATCACTGCCCTAAAGTCTACAAGATCACAGCTCATAGGAATGAAAATCAAGGCTACTGCTCTAGCCTTTTTTTTGTTGCTTACTAATTGTCTGGATTTAGGTGAAGTTTGTTGCTGTGAAAAATCCCATGGAGACTAGAGATATATTGTTACCTGGAGAGAAGCAAAATGACAACTCTCTGGCATAGATTTATTTTTTAATTTTGTTTTTGAAAGCTTCAAAGCTCCCAGTCTTCACTGAATTGCAGTCCCTGAGAAAGGTTGAAATAAAATCTGATTAAGAAGTTTAGCATTTCCTTCTTAGATACCTGAAATAAAGAATAATTCTCCAAACCACTCCTCTCCTGAAGTATGACTGATGTCTGCAGAAGAGTATCTGATATCTTTCTGATTCAATTGGATGTTTGTTTTCCTGTGCTTTTTTTTTTTTTCATTTAGCTAAAACATGTTATTATGTCAGTTAAGGTGGAGGCAGATGATTCTGACCTTGGCAGGTTTGGTGTCAGTAGTGGTTTTTCAGCATTTTTGGGAGGAAGTATCAGAGCTGGCTGTAGCTGGATGAAGAGGGAGACAATTATTTCTTTTGTGAGCAGGGTGAGGTACTGGTTCAGAGGAGGCCAAGGTACTAGTGGATTACTTGGTGCCCCCAAGTACTTTTTTTTTATGAACCTTGTCTGGCTACAAGAGCAGGCAACACCACCCAGTTGCCATACAAAGGAGCATGCTTCTTCCAGGCTGTGTGGATGCATTTTAGAGAGGCTCTGCAATCAATGCTTATGTTCCTCCTTTGCTGTAATGGTAGCTACAAAGCAAATAAGTTATTCCCTCCTTTTAAATAAACTCACTGAGAAGTACTTCTGTTCTGGTTCTGATATTGGCCAGAATAAGGGACACCTGAACAAAACCTGATTTCAGAGGCGGAAATAAATTGCAACATTCAAAAGGTCTGTGCTCAACAGAGTGAATGTTTCGGTTTCCTTCAAATATGTAAAGTTAGAACAGTGAAAGATCTTAGAGAAAAGCAGCTGCCATTGCATCACTGTTTTATTGCCTTGACAGCAGATGACCATAAATAAACACTCTTGCAAGGACAGATGTTTTCATCTACATCTCTTTTTTTATTGCAAAACAATTGTTACAGAAATTTCAGAAAGTTCTACTGTAGTAATTGCCAACTTCTGCTTTTTATTACGCATCTAAAACACAGTCTAAAAGTGCATTGTGAATCCAGTAGACCTTTGGAAAGGACCATTTTCCCTAGCTATGTACATTTACACAAATCATACTTGAAAAGCTTTATATTAGTAGGAATTAGTTTAAAATGACATTTTAGTAATTTTTATCCCTTTATAAATGATTGTTATACACTTACAAATGATAGCCCAAATAATAAACGATTAAATAGCTATTAGTATAGAATATTGCAAACACTGTTCCAGACAGCAGTAGCAGCAAATAGACTCTCGTCATATACAACAACTGCAGTGGTGGAAAAAAGATATAACTTTAATACAATTTACTCTTGTGCCAACATAGAACTGTATTTCACATCCAATTCCCTCTTCTGTCCCTTCCCCCTCCCTCCCAGATACTAAAATAAACAAGAGTTATCACTTCCCTGCAGCAGAAACAGCAGCAATTTTATAATAATTTTTTTTTTTTTACCTAACAGCCTTTTGAAATAAGTATCGTGTGGCTCTATGAACGATCTGAAAGCATACAGCAAAAATTAAAAGGTCAGAGACTGTTCCACAACCAGACTGGCTCAGCGGCTCCATCATTAGACTTCCAACCTGACGATGATTTAATGTAATCCATGCCATGACTCAAAGTAATATTGAGTTAGAAATGCAGAATAAATCCATCTCCTGACAGAAGTCAGTGTGCCACCGAAATCAGTGGATTTTCTGCAGATTTGCACCAGCATTGGCAAGACCATAACTGTAGTCAGTCATGGAGAAGAGGAGCCTGTATGACCTGTGTGACCTGTAGTGTTCACTGTATGACTGGCTATAAACAGGGTGCAGAAACAAAGTCCCTCTGCATCCAATACTCCTGCTCCTATGCCCATGTGTGGCAAGGACAGTGAATTCCATCTAGAGCAGTGAAGGGTTTCACTAGGTCAGCAGACACCCTCAATGCTTCACTTCTCAACCTGGTTTGGACTGTTTTTATCTGAGGTGGTTGAAGGGAAAATTCATGCTAAGAATCTTACCCATTTCTTTTGAAGAAGATGATCTATACCAAGTATCTTTCAATAGAACTGAAAATGTGGCCTTTTTTGAACCAATTATGTGTATTTGTGCAAAAATGCAAATATACTATCATTTTTAAGCAGGGGAAAGACATCAAAACTACCCAAGCATTCTGAGGGAAATGCAGGAACAACCTGCTCCCACTTTCCCTTCAGGCAATTATCAGATCCTCTTCAGTGTTTAACCTGAGCAACATAACAAGACATTTATGCTTGTTTTGAAAACCTGCACCACGACTTTACACAGAATTTTGTTTCTCTGGCTCACTCTAATATTTTTGATAACTTCTGCTCTCAGGACAGTTACTGGCTTGCACCCACTGCAGTCATTGGACTAAGGCTGTGTGCTGCTACCAGCACTTTTTTTTTTTGAGCAGTTTTTCATGTTGTTGCATTTTCCATGCGCTGACAGTTTCTAAGAAACGAATCATTTTCTTCTCATACAAAAAATATACCTAACTAAGATATTTATCCCCTGACAAAAGGCTATCCTTTCCTCAACAGGTACAAATCAGTTTCATTGTTTTTTTTTTTACCAAAAAATCTATAAATGGAAAATTTAAAAAAAAAAAGTAATCTATGTCTGGAACCCAGAGGGATTTCCGTATGTAGATGAATGGATGTTTTGGTTTTTCATTATATTTTCAAATTATCCCCTCACTGCCATTTGTTAACTGGCACTTGTGCTAAGAAAATAATGTAGCACCTGATCTCTTCCAAAAAAAAGAGAGAGCCAAACGTCTAAGCACTGCTGTAGGTTCGCATTTTGTGTTGAGTATTCAAATTTCATAAAATACAATTGTCTTTTAAAAATAATAAAAAAATCACTTACTTTGCTAAAGATCAAAAATAATGGAAATAATGTAAACATCCAAAAGTTTGAATTCATTCCTAACTGGATTCATCTTTACAGGCAGGCAATAGCAAAATGTTAAGTCTCCTAGCAGTCCAAAGAAACTCATGGAACAATGCATGCATTTTCTTTGACACAAAAAAAGACTGGACTGTAAGGAAGAAAAACTACTTCAGTCATATCACACTGTTATTGTGAAAGAATAGTGTGCTATAATACAATACCTAGGACAAGTGTATACCCCAACTGTAGAATAGAATCACTTAAACTGGAAACAACAGAATGGATTACTATAGGAAAATATTTATAAAATACTGCACACTGCTTCCTCAGTCAACCAGCATATGTAAACAAACAGCTAAGCTCAGTTGAATTTTAAAATATGATTAAAGTTCATTTATCTTATAATCTTTTGCATAACATGCCAGTTTGTCTTTCACACCATCACAACTCATCTGTCACAGCCCACAGTGGCCCATTAGAGGTTATACATCAGCTCATACAGACATTTAAGTGGAGCTATACAAAGAAATGTGCGAGACATACCAAACTTACACACTGTGATCAGAAATGCATATTCCATATGTAAGCTAATAATTGGATAGTGGAACTTAATGGTTGATGCAACATGTGCTATTTTATTGAATGTTACAGATTTACAAACAAGACCATGTAATGAGATACTAAAACTGTCCTGTAACGTTCACTAATATTACCACATGTCACAACTATATATGTGTCTATTTCATAAGCTATCCTTTGATACAGAACACGTTATATGGCACATGCTATAGCTACATGATGATGGATGATGCAACTTGTATCTCACTAAATGGTCATAATATTGAGAATGGGAAGTCTGGTCCTATTGCAAGAAATGGGTGTTTTATCATCAAATTCAAAACGGAGCAGTGTGATGCAGTGTGTAAAAACCAGGTGAAAACAAAATAATCCAACACCCATCACTCTGTAGACACCACATTGTAGATTAAATGGGAAACATTCAGGAAAACTAGTGTTGTGACATCTTGCAATCACACTTTTAACATCTGAATTTACATTTTACATATATAGTGGCAAATTTTACGAGGTAAATAAAGTGTTCTGTTTCATTTCACACATTCTGGAATGTGTGCTCTAGATCAATAAGGTGCTGTATCCTAAACATTTATACAGCTTCTGGGTTTGGCAAATTTCTTTACCCTGACAAACTAACCAACGAAATCGACCCGAGAGGAGAGCCCTATGCCTTGAACTAATTCACTAAGCGCTCTTGAAGAATTTCTAATGAATCTGAAATTCCTCTCAAGTAGACCAGTAACACGATGAAGATGAAAGAGTTCACAACAGTTTTAGCAGACATTCATAAAAGTAACAAAGAAAACAAAGTAAGAATATCCCCCTCTACTCTCCATAGATAGATAGATTTGGAGAAGCCTTAGGAAAAGGCTGCTAACAGAAGGTTGGCACATTTGAAGCATATTGTTAAATACAAGTTCCTTTGCCCTTGGGCATTTTGCTATTGTTCAACAATCAGCCTGCCACAAGCATGCTTCATAATGCACAGAAAGGTTTCTGACCTTTCTTGGTATCGCCATGTGACTGTAATGCTGCACATGGGCTGCAAGGCAATTGCATATACATGGTGTCTCGGTGGAGTTTAGCTCATTGAAAGCCTGATCAAACAGAAGAAAGCAAGGAACACGTTGGTGCAGGAAGAATGAAACACATTGTTCTTAACATCCCCTTGCTGCATTTCCTTGTTTCCTGAACCTTCCAACGCAGTGACTTGTTAACTAAATGTTTTCACCTTCTTTGCCTCTTTTCTTGAGGCTGAATAGTTATTTTTCTGTCTGGATTAGTTGCCTTTTGGACTTAACTCTCAGGGTGCTCAGAGTCTCCCAGGGTGAGGACTCAGTGAGAAAACATCAGCTTGTATTCTCAAAGCTGCCTTTGAAAGACTTTTCCTATTTAAATAATGTGAAATATGTACCCCACTCACAAATGTTCATTTTTAATAACAAAAAAGAGCTGGTTCTATACAGATATTGGTAACTGTTGAGATAGTTTTAATAGCACTAGTGTCAACTTTCTAGTAGCTTAAAAGTCGTGCCTTCAAAAAGGAATCTGAATTTTTTTTCTAGTTGTAGTTTATGCTTCTCCACCCTTTTCCAGTCTTCTGCATATCCTTCCACCTGTGGCAACTGTACACTTTCTCATGAGAAGTTTGAAACTCAGGTTGACAGTGTGGACCCTTGGAACGTGGGTGGGGTCAGTGGAGTTACAACTGTCTTCAACCAAAATCCATAACTGCACTACCGTTCAGACACACTTTCTGCTACGAAAAATGCTCATCATGTGATATGCTGATGAACGGTGGATGCCTACTCACAACTGATGGCTTTTGCTGTTTACAGACACTTGCAGTTTCCCTTTGGATCTTTTACTTACCTTAGAAGCATATAGAAATTCTAGTGTTTTCCAGTCTGCTGCCAAAAATACTTTCCTTTAAGCAGCTTCAGTCTAATTACATGAATCTGAATTCAGACTTCTTGATAAATCTTGTATACTTAAAACATCCAAATACAGCTATGTTCACATGAAGAAAAAAGGTGTCTATTTTTAGGTGGAGGAATGATGTGAAAAGTAGGCAGCTCAAATGAAACAGCAAGAAGAACCTGGTAGCAGCATGGTGGATAAATCTCCCTAATTTATATACATAATTAGGCAGAGCAGTGAGAACTGGACACTATTACTACGCTCTGCTCTGATCATCCTCTTCTTATTGTTTCATCTCATCCTTTGATTTAGTGAGACAACATACTGATGACAAATGTGGTAAAAAAATAAATATATACTATTCCACTTAATTACATTCATCCTGAGCTTGCTCAGCTGTGCTAGAATCTAGAATGCCTGTTTTATATAGGAAATCACCTGATATTTTAACATAAATTCTTCTTCCATTTAAGTTGCAGTAAAAAAGGCATTTCATTTCCCTTTCCACTCTTGAAAATATAAACTTTCTGTGGCACTAAAAGTTGAGACAAAAGGAGACAAGTGAACATTTATAGTTGTTATTGTGTTCATCTTTCTTCATTTCCACAAGTGTGGGATGCAAGGGACTTGGGAGACTTTAGGTTTGTTTGCTGCCAGTTCCTACAGAAATAACAAATGCTTTTCACGAGTCATCACAATGGTGACATAGATGAAAAAGAAGTTGTGATTGAAGTTTGGAACATCCAATTTGTACATCTTTCTTTTGCCAGTTAATTCCTGCATCTTAACAACTTGAATAATGCTAAATGATCTTAGGATTCCCTCTAATAAAAGACAGATATCTGGACCTATTAATTTATTTCTTCTGACTTCATAAAGGGGGCTTGTTATTCCTCTTGTTTACTGAAATTTTTGTAAAGCTTTCATCCCTCCCTTTTTCCTCAAGTGCAAATGTCAACCGGGTCAAGATGCAGTACCTCAGTGCTGATGCTGAGATTGAAAATGTACTCCCTTGACCGGTGGCTAATGCCAGTTGGACTCGACACAGGGTGATGTGAGGGGTTTTTTAAAATTCTGCTAAGAAAAACAGACTGAAGAGCATATGACCCTTAGACTGCTGGTGAGCTTTGTCTAAGCCTAGCTGTGTTTGCTTTCAAAGCTGCAGAAGGCTCCTGTTCTTGACAGTCTCCTCATGGACAGATTGTCCCCTCTGCTCTCTGGCCTTGAGGACTTACTCCTCTCCAAGGGGTTCCGCAGGCCTGTTGTGTTTCGCTGTCTGTCAAGTTTGTCACTGATGGAGTAGCTCTTCCTTGTGTGCTGGGCATATGATGTGTTGGACTCCTCTGCAGAGTAGCTGTTGGCTCGCTCTATTTTTGGAAGTGGGATGCTGTTGGGCAGAGTTGTTGTAGCACTGCTGTCTTGAGGAGGTAAGGGGATTCCCTTCTTGTCTTTGACCTCAATATCCTCATGATCAGAGCTTGGGTGGGTCAGTTCAGCTTCTCTCTCTGGGTGGCAGCATCCCAAGTCTTCCACTTTGCCCCTGAGACTTCCAGGGAAACTGGCCCTCTCGGCGATGGCCTGGGGAGCGCTCACACACCTCGTGTCTATGCAATCCGTAATGCTTGTGTACTCCGCTGTTTTCACCGGGACGCCAAGGCTGCTGAAGTAGCTTCGAGAAGGAGAGAACATGAAGCTGTGAGATTTCACAATTGGTGTTTCCTCCAGAATATATGGAGTCGTAGCCAGGTAACGACTGCTTTTAGATCGCTCTAAAGTATGATACAAGGGAGGGTCTGAATCCCACGGGATTTGGCAATCTGTGATTTGTGAATAGTCTGAAGAAAATGCTCTTGTTTCTATTCCAGAGGTTTCCTCATAATCAAGACTCCTGCCAGAGGTTTTTTCACCAGGTGTACTGCTAATGTATGAACTATTAGCTAAAAGGGAAGAGGCTATGTGAGCTGGCAGAGCTGCATCTTCGGGACCAAGGATATTTATGGAGCTCTCAAGAGGTTCTGTGTCAGAATGTATCTCATCCATGGCAGAAACATAGATGTCTATACAAGATGAAGGTCTTCTGGAGTCTGGGGCGATTGACAAAGTGCTGGTAGGGGCTAATGGAGCCTTTCCTTCTTTTGCAATTGAGTGGGAACTGATTGCCCGATGCAGGCTCGGAGATCTTTCCTTAAAAAGGCATTCCAACTTTTCCAACCCACACTTGTCCTTCATATTTGTTGCATAGAAGGAGTGGCTTCGCAGGCGGGGTGTGATCGTAGGTGACGTTGGGGACATGGACTCCTCTCCTGTGGGATCGATGCTCTCTTGAAGCTTGTAGGCGTTTCCTTCCTGACTGTTGAAGCTGCTCTGCCTCACAATGTAGGCTGCATCGGTACAGTCGGATGAGGTCCTGGATCGTATCTTAGTCGTCTCTCCTCTCTCAATGCCAGTCATTTTTTCTAAGGCAGTCACCATTCGTCCCATCATGTCTTCCAGCTGAGCAAGCCTGATGTCAACAGTCTGCAGAGAGGCCTTCATGCAGTGCTCTCTCTCATTTACTTCTTCCAGTCGCATGGCCATGTTCTCCACCCTTTAAAAAGGGAAGAATTAAACAGGTTAATTTCTACAAAGCAGTGATCAGCTAATAGGTCACCTAACCAGTTGGAAGCAAATATGTCTCAAACCCGGAAGGCAAGGTATGCCATCTTATCTGCTTCAAGATCCTGCTAAAAGATGTTTTGCATAAAAAATAACCATGCACTCAGGAAACTGCTCCCATGGATTAAACCAGGGGCATCAGCTGTGTAATGTAGAGTGCTCCACACCAGGGACAGGATTTATTACATAAATGTTACTGTGAATTACTGCCTCTCTGATTCCAAAGCTTCCAGTTTGGTTACTATGAATGAATAACACCTACAGCAGATGCCAGATGATGTTGTCCCCACTTGTGCCACAGGCAGGACCATCACAGTTAAATGCAGAGCTAAAGGAGGTAAGAAAAATGGGCAATGTGCCATAGGAAATAGGCAGTGTTATATTCTTCTCCTTGTGTTTGCCCCAGATTTGCACTACCTAGTGCTATGTGGATCTAATGAGATAGTTCCCTTGTTCTCTGATTAATTTTTAGCTCAGATTTATAGAAAAAAATGTATCAGCTATTTTATTGATTATATGTGATATCAAGTTAAACATGCATGAAAACTGCAGGGAGGAGAAAGAGTGATCAAGCCAAGTACAGCCTGCAACAGGGTATGTGCACTAAGATTGCTCCATTACTGTGACTGTGCTTTGGGTAGCCTGTATTAATACTTAGGGATTGAAATGATGGATTTTAAAGTTAGTTTTCAGCTGCTATTATAATATAGAAAATAAAATTTAGATTAGAATATCAATAGGTAATAATTGAAGGTAAGATTCAGTACTTTTAATTAGATTTAATTTAAACTTCAGTATGTCTTTTCTATACCATCAGTCTGCCACATTTTAAAATATTTTCAATTTTTAGGGAATTGTATACAAATTTATGCCAGTGGCTTTTAACCACCTCAATTTTCAGACTTCTAAAATGTCTTCTGAAGGATTTATAGGGTGTCTGAAAATTTTTCACCATGAAATTGCCTTTAGCACTTCTTCTTTAGTAAGAAACTTGTAACTATTTTCTCTAGTGACTGGTAACTAGACTTGTAACTATTTTCTCTAGTGACTGGCTGGGACTTCCTCTTTTTGTCAAAGAAGTAGTAAAAGCAACAAATTAATGTAGTTATCTTTGTCTGGTAGGTTATAATTCTGGCTTTCCCCATTGCTGTAAATACTGAAAAATGATCAGAGAGGCAAAAAATGACAAATGGCATGATTTCCACACTTTTTTCTTCACAGGTCTCTTACTCTCTGACAGTTAGTGCAATTAATGGTTAAGAATTACCAGGCACACTGTCATAGTTAATGGGCTCACAAATCATTGCCAGGATTTCTGATGACATAAATATCATCTTCTACTACTGCTAGTTACTTTTTCAACAGGACAAGTGATTTGGAACTGACATCACCATAAGTGCTCTTATTTGTACAGAAGGAAAGATTTTAGCAAAGAATGAATATTGGACAGCATTAATGCCTTGTTACCCAATGCTCAGAACTTTTGCTGGTAAAACACAGAAGTCTGACTACCTTGTGGAGATGAAAAACAGAACCTGCCTACACAGGAGAGGAGAGGCCAGGGAGGAGTGTGACTCGGCTCCCTAAAACAAGTTTCACATTCCTGGGAAGTACAGGCTTTTCCTGTTGAAGTCTGAGAGTTTTGAAGGCACGAGCACAACAAATGAAATGTGCAGTAGTAACTGTATTGCTATCATCAGACTTCAATAGATGAATGATCAAGTAATCACTGCTAAGAAATGAACTGGTAGCTTCAAGGAATCTCATTCTACTCATTATCATTTAGGCACCAGTCTGTTTCTAATTCTACCAACTTCTCCAACAAAACAGATTAATGTTATTGCAAGCACAGGATGTAATTCCATAGTGAGAGCAGTTTATATGGGAAGCAGTTGAATTTTCACACATGTTATTATTTATTTGAACTGCTATTTTATAAAAGCAATTCTACTTTTGAAATATTTATTAGCCAAAAATGGCATCCTTCACTCCACATTCAGATTCTACAACAACTGCTCCAAGATAATGAACAGATAAAACATTACCATTTTAGGGCTGTCAGATGTAAGGAAAAATTTTACTGGAGTTTACTGGAGAATTACAGCTCAGATTACATCTGACAAAAAAATCTTTCACTCCAGCAACAGTTACCAAGAACTGGAATGAATTTATAACATACTTTAAAGCTAACAGGATAATCTGGTTAGGGTCTCGGTGTTTTGTTGTTGGTGGTGGTTTGGTTTGATTTGTTTTTTCATTCCTGCTTTGACAGCTGTACACAAGTGAAATAATTTTTAACCAGCATAGCCAGTTGGTATATGAGTAGAACTGTCCACAGTGAGGTAAGTTTTGCGTCCTGCATTCATGTGAGGACTACGCAGTGCTACTGAGCACAGCTAATGCATCACAAGGAGAACCTAGAATAAAACCTCACTGGTAGGTGTATCTGTATGTGTTCTATGATCTAGCAGCGACTGTCAGCAGCACAGAGCATCAGGCAAGGCAAAGAGAGACTTTTGAGTTACGTGGTCTCTTGGTTGCTATGGAACTGATGACAAATGTGATTGCAGTGCTAGTAGTGGAAAATTTATAGAGAAATGTAACAAGATAAGGACAGAACAGTTGGGGTTTGGAAACCAGGGGTAACCAGAGGCATGCATAGATAACTGAAAAACACATACATGTGTTTATACTTCATGAGCCCTGACTATATAATTTTATTCACAAAAGGAAAGCTTGAAAGATGATGGTCTTCTCCAATACCAAAGATATTAGCTTTGTCATCCTTAGTTATATATATTGCATATGGCGACTCCAGAATGTTTAACAAATATTTATTCTATTAGTGATATTCTCTTGCATTAATTTGATGTTCAGTTCTGTAATCATACATCATACAGAACCACATTCTGGGAGTGAACCTATTAAAAGCACGATAAAATCACATTAGCCAAACACTGTGAACATAGAAGGATATGATCTGGAGACATACAGCCATAATGTGGTACTTAAAATGTTTTACTAAGTAAGTTTTTCTACTTTCCCATATTCTTGGGAAAATATTCTTGCACTCAGTGAATATACAGCCAGACCTGTGTTTCCTTTAGGAATAGTTTTGAATTAAAACACTATTTCAAAATAAGAATGTCCAAAGTTTGCTTTGGATTTTTTTCTCCATGTGTATTTGGGAGAAAGTATAAACCTGTTAGCAAATCTCACAATATCCATCTATGATGTCTCTTTTGCACCTCTGCTTTTCCTTGCAGCAAGATTTATTCAATTTATTACAAAATGCCAAGCCATACTAACAGAATGAGAAGAGAAAAAGAGGAGGCTACACATAAAACATGCATCAAGTTGTGCTACTAAAGCTCAAAAATTTCTAAGAGTGGAACAAATGTGGACTTTACCAGGACAATATTCAGTAGTTCAGAACCTTGCAAAGATTTTATACTACATGTGATAAGCGTTTTTAATTATGGTTTGGGAGATTATGACTTTTGCTGGCATTCATTTTGGTTTATTTACCTTTGCACATTAGTTAAGCAATAATTTAATTAAAATAATTCTTTGATGGGAGCAATGACTCTTTAGAAGTAGACCTCTTAACTGAATGCTAGAATTATGTTCACAAGTCTCTTTGTGAACCTATGTCCATTTCTAAGACATCATTTATACTTCAAAATCCTTTTCTGCAGCCACGAAGACTGTTGACAAGAAAGTCACAGAGATACCACTGAGCTTGTGATAGGTGATGGTGGAATGGTTTTGTTTAAATAAAACACAGACAGCTGTTCCCAAGCCTCTAACAGGGTACTTTGCCTGACACCTTTTGGTAAAGCAGTGCTGATGCAAGCAGCCAGCCAGTTTCCCAGGTGCGGTGCTTTTTGCAGGCTAAGGAAGCTGGGTTGTCATGGCTGCGTTCCCACTGGAGCCTAAGACCACTTAACTCTTTATGAGCACAGAGAGATGCCACCAGAGTCACAGACCTTTCCTGCTGTCATTTCTCATGTGTGGGATGTGCCTGGTAGGGTCAGTCCCTTTTACCAACACAAAGCTATTTCGGTGCACTTTAGCCCGCCGGCTCTGAAATCAAGATAATAGCTATGTCATCATCCACACGGATGCTCTAAGTGTAATTGCACTGCGGATTATAAAGTGCTCTACTAATGGATACCACAGAATACCAGAGATGACCTAATAATATCTGCTTTAATCAGCTTATCTGCTTTTCAAATACTGTTATGATGTGACCCTGCTCCTTTTGAAATCAACAAGAGGTTTTGCACAGGTAGGAGAAGAGTTGAGACCTCTTGGATGAAATGCTGGATAAAATGGAGACCACATGGAAGAAATGTTTCAGTGTTTCGATTGTTTCAGTGGCTTCATGCCATATCAAGAATAATAGTGCAGTCTTTTTTGATCATATTACACATGTCTTTGTGCTGGTCAAGATCTAATACTGTGATTAGAAAGGAAGATTCTCCAAAAAAAAGATTGTGATTCTTCTGCTGCAATGAAGTTAATTTGTTCAACTTTGCTTTCCTCACAGGTCTCCAGAAGATTCACCATGCCTGCTTTGATAAATACATTCAAAGGAAACACCTCACAGCCTTGTGTTGCTTTATATATTTCCACTTAGTGCCTAACTCCCTCTGATATGTATCGGTAACCTGATGCTATTGCTATGTGCTTGCGTGAGCATCCCAGCTAGTGGGCTACTGTAGCAGAGCATTTCACTCCCCCACAAGAGCTTATCTGTAGTTTGTTAGCCAGCCAGATAACTCAAATAGGACAAACTGTCTTGTATTAAATGATTTTCGTGCCATGGGGTCAACACTGGTCTGGCATCTCCCAA
>VZTN01029022.1:1577-24401 GCA_013400515.1 Erpornis zantholeuca | reverse complement strand
AAGAAGGGGCTCTTGGCTTATGTACTAAGAGAAAGTCTCCCCAGAACCTGTCACTTTTTCCCTAATTGTCTCTGTGGAGCAAGGGAGCAATATTGCTCATATTCAGGACAGTTAAGGTCAGCTCACAGTGTTTTATATGGGACAAATAATGTGGGTTTTTTCTCCACAGAAAGTATTTTGTATGTATATAGAGCCTTCTTTCTCTTCATTTTAAATTTTGTCAAAGGATAAAAATTATATCACAGTATTTTATGTGATTATCTAGAAATTCTAACAGTGTTTGATATTCTAGATGTTTTTCACTGCCTCTTGCACATCAAAACCACCTGCAGAGTGGATGCCTAGAGCAGCTGCTTTTCATGTTTCTTTACATCATATCGCTATGAAATATGAAGTATGGGGTAGTGCAGGCACTGCAGTTAACTGATGTTAAAGCACAGCTTTTGAGTATAACTTTTTGTTCTGAAGTTATAACTTTGAGGAAAAATGTTGATTCTCAAGGTAAGGAAAAAAGCAAGGGATATGCGTTACTAAAACCAAAACACAAAGTTGTCAAGCATCAGTTAAGTTGAAGCAGTTTAGCCTTTAGGTTTTAGGAACTTTTGGACAAAAATTACTCATATTACAGTCTTTAATAATTACAGTTATAGCATTAGCTTCTTAATATTTTGGCTGGTAACAATTCAATAAAATTTGGAACAAGTAGGCCATTAAAATTTTCCAAATTTTTTGCTGCTGTTGGAGACCTTCAATTTCAAATGTAAAATGTGTAAGGAAAAATGCTGGTGGTTGGGGAAAATGAGAATTTTGAGCATTTAACTTCTGTTCTGCATCCGTAAGTAAGTAAAAAGTGAGGTGTTGTGAAGATTTTGTAAGTGGTAGGGAGAAAAGCATATACCTTGCAAATAGTCATTTTGACAGAATCTCTTGTTGTGGAGGGCTGCTCCTGTCGTGCTTTCCCTCTAACTTGGGACAGAGCAAGCGGGAAGCTGCCTCATGAGCCATGCTGGCACTGTCTGGATGTTCCATAGGTGGTGTACTTTTAACATGGGTTGCTGGTATTTTAAAACGAGACTTCTGAAAGCCAGGAGGTCACTGAGTTTGTTTTCAGGCAAGAGACAGAGCCCCATCCCACTCATGGGGAGTGTGTGAGCTGCCTGTTGAGAGGGAGGAGCTGACAGCTGGTCTTCATGAGGTAGACAGGAGGTTTTCAAAAAGTGTCTGAAATAGGGAGGGAGAGGCCTCTGGCTTGGGCAACATTTTTCCCTGTGACTGTGCTGCCTGCATGGCTTAGGGCTGAATGGTGCCGAGAAATTGCACTTGGAGCTTGTTAATACAAATGATTTACACCTGAATTTACTCCCTTGTCCTGGAGCATAAAAGCTGCCTCCACATGATCCAACTCATTTCCTGTGGAAATAGTCCTCCTGTGTGGTCTGGGAGTAAATTCTGCCCCAGAACAAGCAACCTGTCAGGTTCATGTCTATGCACTTCCAGCACTAACTATTTCAATTTGTCCTCTGCCTTCCTACACTGTGTTGTGCTCTCTGCTGTGTGGATCTCCCTGCTGGGATGTGCCGTGGCTGTGATCTCCTGTGAGTTTTGGGTGTATGGGTAATCCATGCCCTAGCAGTTCATGTGGAGTTCACCACCTAACCCTGTGGTGCCTACCCCAACCCCATCTCCAGCTAAGAGTCAGCGTGGCTTCATGTTGAGATGCCATCATAACGCTGTCCCAAGGAAAAGGGAAGTGAACTCGTCCTTGGAAGGTGCCCCTTTCAATGTTCTTCAATCTGTCCATTCTTATTACAAGGAGTGCAAGGAACAGGGCACAGGATTCCAGATCTTGCTTTCCTTAGATAAAGAGGAGACAGGGAGAAGACTCATTGCAAGAAAAATGTCCTGATATGAACCAACAAAGAGTCCATTGAGAACTGTGCCAGTGCATGTAGATTTCTTTGCCAGTCAACCTGAAACACTGGAAAACACAGGGGCTGCCAGGAGCATGGTTTTGATATGGTATTCTACGAAAACTTTAAAAGTTTTTCACTTAAAAAAGTTACTCAATATAGTCCTTATGTTGCAATTTATCATAACATTCAGGTATTGCATAGAACTAAAACCTTTGTATGTATTGAGCATTTAGGTTTCTGTATTCACAGAGGACCACACACTGTTGAAGGTTCCCAGAATCTAAGGAGACAGCAAATTTGGAGGAGTTGTGCATTGCAAACATTAACATTCCTACAAATAGCTTCTTGTGAAAAACATCCAACACAACCTGGTGGGAGAGGAATATGTATTGATCCAGGCACTTCCACTGTCAGCTCCAAATCTGTGCCTGGCTGATAACAGGTGGGCTGTACAGGTGGAGAAACCTGGCCTTGCATTTTCCTGCCAACAGCTTCAGCCCGGCTCGCCTCAGTCAGTTCCTTCATGCCGGAGAACCACTTCGTGGGAGATTCTTTAATCCTCATATCCAGCTTGTTGACCTGCTCATTGCTGACACAGACAACCACTGCAGCTAAAGATAATTTTTGAGGAAGAAAAAGTTACCAAAAGTTACTAGTTACAGAGAAAGTTACCAAATAGTTGCTGAAAGAGATCTTCAATGACAATCCCACTCAAATCCCAGCTTGTGGCATTTTGCATGTGGCTGTGCTTGTAATGACTGGGTTTGTCATGGGTTCTGCTTGGGCTTTCAAAATCAATTTGAAATGGTTTGGGCTCGGTGTGTTGTGTGTTTGATTTTTATTTGTCAAGCTCCTGCTCACTGTGAAATGCAAGCAGATCTTGTTGGTTGCACTGCTACAGCTGAGGCCTGGGTGTGTATAGTCGTGTGCTTCTTACTGGGATCGAGAAATTGTTTGCTGTTGGATTCTTTTGCTGTGGATGTAATGGGTTTGGGAGTTTCAGCAGACATGCTTATGGTCTCTGTTGTGCTGTTAAGTGAGGAATTGTCCTATATCTGCTACAGAACAGTCCACGCTATTTAATCACAGCTGAAAAGATTCAGGGTTTTGCCAGGATGGGGTTAAGGGGATTGTTGGTGTTATTGTTGGTGTTATGCTCAGCATACTCCTTCAGAATATTTATCACAAGAAGTTTTCATTTGCAGTTCATGTGTTTTTAGTCCCCAGGAGAAGATGATATTTTTTTAATCTGAATAATTCAGATATCTTGATTCTAGATGTACATACTAAAATTTGAGACAGTGGCATGAAATCACAGAATTTCCTAGAATAGATGATAGACCAAGCACTCACTCTGTGCCAGGTGTATGTGAATATCATACTGACTAGAAACACATTGCCTCTGGTTTTCCATCCATTTATTGCAAGTCTTTATTGGTTCCAACCTTTGCATTTTAATGGTTTATTTATTTTCTTTTTGGGAATTTAGATTTCATCTTTGTTTTATATGTGATCTGAGTCTGCTTTCCCTTCCATTGTCTTTTGATGATGGCTTTTGAACTTCAATTTTTGAAAATATATCTGCCTTAGTAAATATCCACAGTAATAGAATGCTAGAAACTGGCAAGTTGTGAAATAAGAAAAAATAAGCTGTGCTGAAAAGCAGCCAGCAATATGTAATTTTTCAGTAGTGGTATGGAATTCTAGGTGTAAAGGCTAGTATTTTAGCAAGTATTGTCAAAAACCCCTGTTTTCAGTCAGAAACTGCAGGATATTCAGCCTTTTATGTTGCCATTTAATGAGTATAAGCCTGGTTATCTGTAAGTAAAAACACATGGAGGGCATGAAGCTGCCTAGACAGGTGCGAAACTAAATCTAGCCTGTAAGCCTGTCCCTCTTTAAATTTGTTAGGTTGATATCCATGAGTTAATATCCATACACCTGAGCCAGGATTGTGTGGTGATGGGGAGGCTCTGGGCAGGTGATTTAAAGGAAGGGGGAGGAGCCTCCAGCAGTACTGTTGGGTCTTCTAAAGCTATTGATACCAATCACTGATCTCCAGACAATAAGCATTGCTTGTGGAACTGTATTTTCCATTTCCAGCAGCAGTTTTGGAGCCTTTGAGCCATAACAAACTTACCAGCAATGACTGATAGTATACCTTAGGCTCTTTTACAGCTCACTGCCTCAAGGTTTTAATTTCTGGGGTTTGGAGAGAAGCAGAGAATGAAGCACTGCAGCTGCATCCTAATCAGAAATATAAATTGACATGAATGCTCAATCTGAGAATGTTCCATAGAAAGATGGATTAATTAGGCAGACACATGGTTTATTTGCTCCTGAGCTTATCAAACAGATGAAGCTTTGGCTTTGCCAGAATATTTAAGGATGCGTTCTTCAGTTTTCCAGGTGGTTTTGGCAAGGGAATATTTTATTGAAGTATGGTGAAAATGGTTTAGCTTTTTGAAAGAATATTGAAGTGTAACCTCTTTTATCTGGGGATGGAAACCTTTATTTGTTTTCTGGGAAGATAATAAGCAGAGTGCCACTTAACAGTTTTACTTTTTTTTTTTAACTGCAAGGAGAAGTTGAACAGAGAAGTTCACTATCAGTTCCATAGCTGTTTTGCTTGTGTGCATGTTTGCAGGTAGTGTTTCTCATAATATGGTCAGGAGATACTATAAGGAACCCTGTGAAAGGAAGAAGAGCTTCCTTTCCTAGCAACAGCTTCACTGACTTAAACCTGTCAAAATACTGTTAATAGCTGATTTATTTTAATAAACCTGTAACTACTGATCGATCTATCATCTTTATAAACACAGCAAACTCTTGCCCATAGCATATGGAATTATGCCAGTTTGTTGAGTTTATTGATGTAGAGCCTACAATATCAATATAGATCATTATTTTCTTAACCTAAGTTGTTTTGGTTTTTTTTTTTCTTAACTAAATTTTTCTGGAGTAGATGCTCAAAATTCTTTATCGCCATGGTGAATGTTTTGTATTATTTATGTTTGGTGGGTTCTGTTAATGGTGGAGGATTTTTGTGACTGAGGGTTGGACATGGGCTATTACTACTTGAATACAGCATGCAAGGAGAAGAAAAGTGTTCTTGAGTCTTACACCAGTCTGTTTACTTCCCAGGTAACATGCATGTGTCACTAGCGGAGGCCCTGGAGGTTCGGGGGGGACCATTGCAAGAAGAGGAAATATGGGCTATTTTGAATCAAAGTGCAGAGAGCCTTCAAGAACTATTCAGAAAAGGTAAGTATTTTTAAGAACTGATAAATACAGAACTGGAAACCTCTTGGTTATGTTCAGGTGCCATAAAAGTAAACTGCCTTGTCCTTCAAAGGCTCTAAACCCAAACAATAACTTGATCCTAGGTTGTCTCTGGGTAAGTGCCTTGGTGCACTCCAGTCCAAAGGTTGCTTTCAACCATCACTTGATGTTCTGCTAGAACCTGTGGCATATCCTGTTTCTTGTGGTGGTAGCTTCAATTATTTTGGACTCATTGAAGTGAGATGAAAACACAGGAAAAAAGTGATAAATAAGTGTGAGACCACTGGAACACTTTGATACTGAAGGGGACACAGAAATGGGTGCAGAACTGTTCAGTCATGACCAGATTGCTCTGAAGAGATTTTGTCTCAAGGGAGGCAAAGGTGAACAACAGAAAACTTGACCAGAGGGCTAGGTATGATTCCCCAGAATGCAAGTGGCAACACCTGCATAGCTACTGAGAAGAATGTGCTGTTGTCTTGTACTTCAAAGGAGTAGAAGTATTTCTTCTCCCTCCTCCCTCCCACCTTAGTAGGCTCCAAGTGGAGCATCTGCAATACTGCTAATAATACACATTTTAGCACTGGGTCTGAATATGGAACTTTTCCCCTTCCTTATGTTTTCCTTTCTTTTCTTTAAAACCTGCAAATCCTTAAGGCACTTCCCTCCCTTTCTTGTTTTTTTTTAATAGCAATAAATGCTTAATCCAAATATTGAACTTCAGTAACATCTTTAACTTGTTCTCAGATAATTTATATGTTCCCATTATGTGCCTTAGTATTTCAGCACCTTTATGGGGAGGTCAGCCCTTGTATCTAAGCATGCATATGTAAGCTTTGTCAGTTTTATTATTGAAAAATCAAGGGCTCACTCTTTGAAGATAGTCATTGTTTTGTCACATTACTATGCAAGGGGCACATCTTCGTTATTGAGGGCAAAATATTTTGTATTTTTTGCAAGTGTTTGATGTAGAATTTCATTTAGGTTCAACATTGAAGTTGTTCTGGGTTGGTTTTTTAACACTTGGTTTAGACAATCTGTTGAGTCAGACACTGGCTCCGTCTTATGCATTGCACAGCCTCTTAGAGGGGTCTCTGTTGGATACTTCACAGGCTCCAAGGAGGGCAGATGTGGGCAGAAACTGCTATATGGTGCTTGATTTCTGATCAAGCTTGACTTAGCTTTACAAATAAGAATTTTATCAACTTCTCCAACATATTTCCTGGTAGGTGAATTATAGGTAGTTTTGACATCCCATTCAAATTTACCATTTTCCCTCTACCCGTGTTCTCACAGCCCATGTGTAGTTAAAAGCTTTCCCTGTTAGGAATGCTGAGTTTATTGTTGCAGTTTGACCAACTGACCTGTCCTGCTGCTCCTCATATTGCAAGAAAGGGAAAGCTGGCATCTGCTTTCCCCTGTCTTTCACTCTTGGTTGTCTCTTGGAGAGAGTCAGGAGAATTATTTCTTTTAAGAGGGCAGGTTGTTAAGACCTTGACTTAAGAGGGATCTTGAGTGATTAGAGGTTTACTCATGTAAACTTTACAGTAATTGATACATGGAGCTCCATCTTTTAATCCACCTGCAAGATCACAGTTGTATGAACACGTAGTAGTGAAACCACATTAAATTTTATCTTAGGTCTAAATTTTTTTCCAGGAGGGAGTCTCCACTGAAAATAAGAGCTCACCCTTTCTCGTTCTGAGAGTAGTGCAGAAGAGTTATCATAATCTCTAGGAAGACTGCATGCAGGCATCCACAATGAACAGTCAGTCCTCCTTCAGAAGAACAAGTACTGGAAGATGAGAGCACAAAACAGAAATCTGCCCCAGGACTTCTGAAATGTGTTTTTAAGGCAGGGGAATGTTTGCCAGGCAAGACTGGCTAAGGTGGCAGAAGCTTCTGATCTTACTTCCTATCTGTGAAGACCAAAACACAAATTCAGATTAAATCAGTGCCAGAAGAGCCTTTCTCTTTTTTGGAGGTGAAGCTGTTTTACTGAGTTGTTTTTCTGCTAGTTCAGCAAACTATTTTCAGTTGCACGCTATTAATTAACCTGGGATATAGCCTTTGGTAAAATGCACTTCAAGAGACACTCAAATGAAAGAACTTTTCTGTGTAGCTAAGGTTGATAAAGGTAATCTAATTCCTCCCAGCAAGAGTTGGATAACCAGACAGTGTTTAATGAAAGTTTGTCTTCACTAATGAAGCAATCTAGAGCCTTTTTTTGTCATCTTGAATATCAGTTTCTATGCTGGGTTGTAAAGGTGTTGTGGATGTGCAGAAACAGAAAATGTGGAGTTTCCTGTAAGCTTGTCTGACTCAATTTCATTCTTTATTTGTGGAAGGCTTGTAGCAAATAGGGAATCCTAAAAAAACCTTGTTTCCCTTGGTCGAATTTCAGGTCCATTGCTTCCATGCATATGCCGTGGAAGAGCTATTTTATGGCAGAGAGCGAGTTTCCAAAATTTTTCAGAACTGCCTGATCATTCCTGGGCAGAGGGTAACAGGGCAAGCTTTTAGCTTCTGCAAGATCACAGCATGTTCAGCTTTGACCAGCTCTCAAAAGTGTTCTTCCTCCCTGTATGGAGTCCTGAAGTCCCTGAACATGCTGTTCTGTAACAAAATATAATCTTTGCTCAGTGTTTTGTACATTGTATTTTGTACATTTTTCAAAAAAATTAGATAAGGGATATTGTTCAGCAGTCTGTGTTCCAGCTGTTTTGAAATGAGGGGGATAAAAAAGGCCATGGAAATAGTCAAGTCTTAAATTGCCATCTGTTGTCAGCCTCCCCACACCAGCCCAGGAACCACACAAACTTAAAGGAATTACCAGCCCAAGTAATAGTTTAGTTTTGTATCTAATCCTGGTAGAGTTTTGATAGTTTGTTTCAAATTGGAAATCTCACTATTACTCTATCAACTGAGAACCTGTTCTTCAATTAATTTCTTAGTTAAGTTAGTTTCTGGATATCAGAAAAAGTGTCCAACACGAGCTTCTGTTACAGATCTGATGATTTCTTGATATATAGAAGTTGTGCATGTTTTTTAGTGAGTCTATCTTATTCATCAAAGCAGAAATTTGATTGATATGAAGATCTAATCAAATGGATAGAAGAAGCACAGGATTAAAATCCATTGTCTTACATGGTTAATTGCACATATTATGTGGTTAATATCACATCATGTCTGATTCAGCAACAGATACTGAAATGTGCATATTTTTATCCCTCTTTGTATCTACAGTTCTGACAGATGTTGAACTCCTTAAAAATATGTCACAAATTTATTTCAATCCTTATAAAAAATGAAAGCTTAGCTTGAAATGCCCAGTTGCTAATCACCAATTTAGAAGATCAGCTCTGGTAGCTGTCTTGTCAGCATATTATAAGCTGTTAAATGAAGGAGAAAGACAATCTAGGACTCAGTTGCAGATCTGACATCAGTTGCACTGGTGATGCTGAGATTAATCTGGATATTTGAAAAGGCCGATACCAGACCTGCCCTTCTCTTACATCTGTTTAATTATCTGCAATAACTATTTTGTTTTTGAAAGGGTGTATCAGCTGTTTCAGACATGCTGTATCTTGCACTCAGAACTCCATGAGGTCAAAGGAACAAGTCTTTGAAGTAATCTCAAATGTGAGTGTACAAGCATAAGGAGAAATGCTGTGCTCACTGCTGCTGAGAATTATAAAACAGGCGTCCCTCTAATTTGGTAGGTTTAACTGGAAAAGATTTATCTAAACTTGAAAGTGGGAAAGCTTTCATATGTCACTTAAGCCACTCCCATTCCAAAGTGTGTGTTGAGGATTCTGAAAATAATTGGACCTTAAGTTTGGAGGCATGTATCTAAAGGAAGGGGGAAGAGAAGAGGGAAAGTGAGTCTGATATTGAAAAGACAGGCCGAGCAAAGAGAAGAGAGTCTTTGCAAATTGGATGCCTTGCAAATTTGTATATGGGAAATGATTTATGTAAAAAAAATTATTGTATCATGTGAAAGTGGATGTGAAGAAGGAAGATTATGGTTTTCAGAGATGTGTAAATCTTGTTGACAGTCAAACTACTGTAGCTGCTTAACTTGAGTAAGTATAATGAAAAGAAGGAAGGCAAAGTGTGAAATGTGTTGATGGACTAGTGGGGAGTCCAAAGTAGTCATAGACCTAGTTGAGATGGAGCAGGAAATAGACTGGTTTAGGTGACAAGAGGAAGGGGCAAAAACCAAATCCTGATTTGATAGTTAGTCCTTGTTGGCAGATGATAAATGATTGCTTTTTCCCTTTGCCCAGTAGCTGTTAGGGAATGGTTTTTTTTTCATCGTCTGGTGACATCTGCTGAGAAGGAGAGAGATTGGGTTTTTGTAATTTTATTGGGGTTTTAAAAGTTTTTTAGCTTCTGTTCCTCATCCCTTGTTCCACCTCCACCCACCCTACTCATACCAAAGAGTCTTAGTGACTACTCTTTGCAGAGCTCAGCTGGATGTAGTCAGCACGACAGTGTAGTGTGGTGTTCGACTGTGGGGCACCTCGGGAACAGAAACTGATCTCAGAAACTAACTGTTCACCTTGTTTCTTGCTCCAGTATCCTCAGGAAAGAGTAAATTTGAGTTTTCCAAGGGGTTCAGTATCCCACTGGAGCTCTCCTCTCCCTTTGTGCCGAAGGGAGAAGGAGCAGAGGCGCTGCAGTGCTGCTTGCCCTGCACACCAGGCGTGCAGGGACTTGCTGCACCAGCCCAAGGAGGAGAGGATTTACAATCTCCTGGCACAATCCTGGCCAGTCTGCAGATGAGTCAGTGGTCTGCCTGCCTCCAGCCTGGCCTGAGCACACAAATTTACAGGTTCCTTTGCTCTAGGAGAAGTCTTACTTGTCTCATTGTGGGTTGTGGAGGGAAGCAAAGCCTTGTATATGTTTTTGGGTTGTTCTGTGCTTTTTACAGATTTTTGTGTGTGTGTGTGTTCTGTGCTAATGGCTGTGACCTAAGGGAGAAGTGGGGGGAAAAGATCCTGAAGGATTGACTTGAATTGTGACTGGGAGCTTGAGAATTCAGAATTTCCTGCCATCAATACTGTTAAAATAGATCAATTTCAAATATTTATCTTCAAATCTCTTATAATATGGTGGGTCTTTTTTATCTTAGGCTATTTGTATGCTGTTAAGGCACATAAAGGAGTTTTTTCTTCTCTCACTTGTTTGGCAGATGCTCTGTAGCTGAAGATTATTTCTGGTTTTATTGTGTTTAAAGTCAGTTCACTCTCTCACATTAAGTAAGACCACACTATTTATCTCTGTCTTGGCACTGCTTGACATACTGTGCTCTCACAAGTGTTTTGTTACTGAGTTGCATAGTTCTGCAGTGAACTCAGAAGGCTGGCAGCTCTAGCACAGTTGAAAGCCCACTGGATAGAAAATTGACCAGGAGCCATATCCTGAATTCCAGTGCTTTTAGAAAAATGGGTTTGAAGCTCTTTTATTTTTTTGGTCATTTTCCTCTGTATTTTCAGGAGTATGTTGCCCTTACTGCTCTTGTAAATTATTCTGACAGTCTAAACAGAAGATGACATGAATATTATCACTAGAAAATAGTTTCTGTTGTTGTCTTATAGTTGCTGGCTCTTTGGTGCATTGCATCTTTGCTACTTTTTTCTCTGTGGTACAAACACATCACAGTAAGAGTAGTGTTACTGAAAGGTATTTTCTTAGGTAGATCTGCCGAGTTGGAGCTTTGAGGTAGTTATTTTGGTTTATGATGCATGTCTTAAGGAAGGAACTGGAGAATTAATTGTTTTATCCTCGTCCTTTGTAACAATAGATTAGATTCCCTGGAGTTGTGGTGTAGGCAGTATGAGCTGCTATATTAGTTATAAGATACTAAAAGAGGAAACTAAGAAAATGGCAATAAAATGAGCTTGGCAATACCAATCCTTTTTCTAAACTTATTATTTATCACATTAATTTTGCATTGCTTCAGGGGGTGGATCAATAAATTCAGACTCTACATTTGTAGGGGACAAATGCTTTAAAGTTTGTTGAAATTAATATTGGGAAGACTTAAGACTAATCATGGGAGGGGTTTTAATTGTTCTTAAAATGAAATCAATTTTATGTCTTAGTATGTTTCAGAATATGAAGAGATTTTATTTATTTCAAGTATTATACAAAATGTTAAATTAAGAATAAGGCCTCTACATTTCTTAAGGTTCCTGAGTTGGGTCTTATAAGCAGAAATCTTGCAATATTTTAAATGTTCCTTGTTTAGGGTTTTAGTATCAGTGGCAAATACACATGGAAGTGGTAAAAAATCCAGTAGTTACCCACAGGATAATTTTTGAAAGTCAGTGGCCAACTAAGGTAGTCTTCCTAAAAATTATTTTGGAAGCCTTGCTATATAATATAGTATTGGTCTGTTCATCTTTATGTTCCTTTTGTTTAACATCTGAACTTGCTGTTACAGCAGTGAACAGCACTTACTCTGTTTCAGAGGAAATGGAGTTAGAAAATTGAAGGACTTACTTGGTAGATCCTTTTACACCTGATACCTGCAAGCAGTAATTTAATACATTTCATAGGAGATTAGAAATACTCTAGATTGCAAAGTAGTTCAGCAGTCTAGGAACCAGCACTGGAGGAATATCCTGAGCTGGAGAGTGGAAAACGTTAGTGGTGGTGCTGAGGGAGGAAATTATTATTCTGCTGGTTTTGCTTACAATATCAAGGGAAAAGGATGTATCATTCAAATGTGTGTTTCCTCAGATCTTTGATATATTGTGTAGCAGATGACAGAGCTATTGCCTTTTTGCCTATGAAAAAAAAAGTTAACTTCTTTTTCACTTAGGTAAAACCGTGTGCCTCTTTCAGTGAAATTGAATTGATTCCTGTTTGAGTTGTAGGTAGAAAAAATATTTTGACTCAAGGAAATGGTCTCTCTTTTTCCTGCCTTTTTTTTTTTTCAAGGTTGTTTGACAGCAGTATTATCAGACATCAAAAACCTAACTGTCAAATTGCATATTTTAGATCACTTTTGGTTCTCCAATTTCAGTGATTGTTTTGATATTTTCAGGTATTTGTAATATTTTTTTGCTTTAGACTAAAAAGGATTTCTGTGCCCCAAAACTCTTCTGTTTTGTTCCCTTCTGTTAGGCACTCTAATAAGCAAATGAGTACTTCTCCATAAACTTTGTCTACTGTCTTCAAAATTTTGTTGCTGCAGTAGTGCTATGTTGGTAGAGGAGCAAACTCCATTCCTATTGTAGGAATTAGCCTTATTGACATGTGCACTACAGAAAGGGAACATTTTATATGTCAACTGTAACATAAATGAAATAACTTCAGGACAGGAGAGATTCTGGGTATTTTTGCAGGCTCTTCCTGAGCTTGCTGGTATGAATAATAGCAAAGAACAGTCATAAAAGGTAGGTGTTACTCCTCAGTGTGATTAAAATTGAGGTGGTTGTTGTGGTTACAAATCACCACAGGTGGAAAAGGAAGCATGAATCTATTCCACTAATAGTATGTAGGCTGATAATAAAATAACATCAAGCAAGGGCATCAAATGTTGCTTCATTTTCAGGGTGGTTTTGGTTTTTTTTCCCTTTTCAATTACAGCTGATCCTACTGCTCTGGGATTCATCATTTCTCCATGGTCTCTCCTGTTGCTTCCATCTGGCAGTGTGTCATTTACTGATGAAAATGTGTCCCAACAAGACCTGCGAGCATTCACAGCACCAGAGGTTCTGCAGAACCATTCGCTGTCATCCCTGTCAGATGTTGAAAAGGTACATTTCCTCTTCCTTGGCAGACAGCTCTGGTGTTTTGCTGCTGATCCCTTCACAAAATAGCTTCAAACTGTCCTTTTTGTCTCCCCATGGTTTGTGATTTGTGTAATTTGGGAGGGGTCCTTCTACTTTGTTTTTGTTGGAATAGTGATTATAGTTGCATGCAGTTGTGAGGAAGAGTCTCTTCCACTTGGGCAAGGGCTGCACAGAATTTCCACTTCTTTTTAACTCTTTCACAAGGGTAAATGTTCAGACAGGTAAGGTTTGTATATGTGATCTCCTCCAGGTCACTGACAGGTACAGTCAAAATGAGTATTAACAAGAATTTGTTGCGAATGGTAACATTTTCCCCAGAAAACCATTCCCTTGGCTTAGTCAAAGATATTTAGTGGTGGGAGTGAAAAGGAAGCTGAGCTATTTCTATCTCCTTGGCTTCCCTGGATCAATAATCCTTGGAGGGAAGCTAGCCACAGCCAGTGTTGTAATATGGGAACAATTATGACATTTGGCAGTGTTCCTCCAGGAAGAACAGCTCTTACTCCAGAGGAAAGTGGTATTGGCATCAGTTGCTGTTGTGTGCACAAGGAGTATTAAAACATGTATTTCTGTGTTGAATACTTTGTGTTTCCAACTTCTTATATATAGTCAATTTTCTTGAGGGCTCTATCACCAAATACCTACTGAAAATCCTCAGTTACTCCCAAGTCCTTTAGACATCCTTCTTGCCCTGCATATTGTCAAAATTAATGGTATGATAAAATATGTTTACAGTTTTATCTATGGCAAAACTATAAACAATTGGAAACCTGGGCTGAAAGTTTTAATAGAGAAGTGAAAAAAACACTGACATCAATGAAGACTCAGGTTCAGTTATGTAGGATGCAGCTGCCAAGTTCTGTAGTCATACTGTTGGAATTGTTTATTTTCTTTCAAGAGGGACAACACTTTTGAAGACAGTAATGTTACCTCTAGTGCCAACTCTGAAGTTAATGTACAAAACAGGCCTTTAAAAATGGCAGAAAAAATAGTTTTGAAGTGACAAGTTTGTGACCTTTGTTAGAGCTTTGTTAGACATTCTTTGTTCTGTGCCAGTATTCAATATGCTACTTTTTTTCTTTTTGAAATAAATGGAGGACTGTTACTGTGAAAAGCCGTGCTGTGATGTTTCTTAATCTTTAGGAAGGAAACACTCAGAGGGACCTCTGTGGCCTGTAAATGCCAGCACAGAGCACATCAATAGGCAATGACCAAATGCTGGCACTCCATGCATGTGCAGCGCTGATTAATTTTCTCCCCTTAGGGCTGTGTGAATTTTCTTTCCTGGTGTCAGCATAACCTTGCTTGCTGGATGGAAGGTGATCCACTTACTTGATTGTGTGGAAGAAGAAAGCTCCCTGAAACACAGCTTTGCACAAAAGCTGGTGTTCTTTTCTGACTTTACTAGTTGAAGGTGATAGGGCTGATAAAATAGCTTATAGTACATCCCTCTTTTTTTGGCTGCTTCCCTTTGCATTCCTATTAAACTGTGTATGAGGTGGTACACTGGTTATTTGTAAAGAATATGTTGACTTCATGTTTCTTAGATCACAGAATCAGATCTTGCTTTGCTGACTGTGGTAACTTTTAACACATTTAAACTTTTTTTTGTTCTTCTGTCCCGACTGTAGTTCACTGAATTCATTTACTGGAAATCATTGGTGTTTTCCTTTTTTGATTGTTCTACTAAAAGCTGCTGAAGGCAAAAAAATACCTTGTTTTTTAAGGCCTTGTATCAGACAGTGACATGGTTGCATTTGTCTTTTCAGTTATGATTGTAGCTGCTAATACAAGTTAACAGTGTATTCAAGAAGAAATACTAAAAGAAATATATAGTCAATAAATGAATACCCCTTTGATTCCAAGACACACAGTCGATTTGAATCCAAAATCTGTCTGAGGTAGCTGCAAGCTTATTGGAAATAGAGTAACCAAACCATTCAATATTAGAATGGAGATTGATTTGGGAAATTAATTTCATGTTGATTTATGTATTGTGGAGCATATTTGAAGTATCATAGTAGAAAAATTATCTAGAATTAGCTAGATTTTTTTTAATAAATGCTTTTATTTTGAAAGCTGTTTTCAGATGTAGCATGTTTTAGTTTAGAGATCTGATTGCACATAGCGTTTTTGGAAATATCTTCTGTTGCTCTGAAGCTCAGAATCATAGAATGATGGAATACCCTGAGTTGAAAGGGACCCACAAGGAATCATCATGTCCAACTCCAGATTCCAAAGAGGTCAACCCAAAAATGAAATCATGCATCTGACTGTTGTCCAAATTTTTCTTGAACACTGACAGACTTAGGATGATGACAATGTCTCTAATTAGAATTAAATAATTTTGTAATAGTATTTTTCATTGCTGTTCTTGCATTATTGGGGACTGAAAGAGTTGGCAAGCTTCTGGTTTTGTTTGGTTTTTTTTTATCCTTGATTGTTTTTGTGTCTTTTGTGTTTTGTTGGCTGTTTTTTCTGAAAAGGATTTTTTTGCACTTGTGTAGCTGTGGTATATTGTGATACGTAAGGAAGACTTTGTAGCATTTCAGCTGAAAGGGTAGTGGGTAATATACCAGATACAGAGCAATTTTCTCAGTATTTGAAAGAGAATGTTTCTGATTAAATGGGGCAGTGCTTCACTGAGAACCCCTGATGCATTTTTCTGACTACTGTCCTAATCTGTTCAGATTTTTGTCAATTTATATATATAGAATTTAAGATGTTTTGCTTTTAGCTGGTGAAGAGGCTGACTTAAGTGAACTTTTATTTTATCAGTCTCCTTGTAATTGCTGCTCATTGCCTTCAGAATTATTCAATAAATTTATTGCTATAAGTAACATAAGTATTACTAATAACATGGTATAAAGAGCCATCACTAGTGTATATTACTTACACAGTCCAGAAACAACTGTGCTTGCTTTTTACACTTAGCTGTTTTGTTTTGACAGTCACCTACAGAGCCAGCATGTGCTTGTGCTCTTCATTCTGCAGTGTTTAAAGGTTTTATTCCCTGTACTGATGGGTGTGTTATGTTGAAGTTATATTAATTGGTAATTATACGTATAATGGTTAATGTACTTGTACCTTAAAATATCAGTTATAGATTAAGATACTGCTTTAAATGTTTATATTGTTTTGTTGATTCTTTCTTTTTCCTTTGATTCCAGTCTTTGTGATCTCATTAGGATAGCCCCCTGCTTGAGTTGTGCTAAGGTCTGCCTTGCCTGCAGACTAAAGCTTTAAGGAGCCTTGGACACAACCATGCAGTCTTTACCCGACACCAGGCTCATCATATGGATTGCATGAGCTTCTGGCTTCAATGCGAGGTGGAAGCTTAAAATTGCACAAGGACAGGGGCACTGGTTAGATGCAGTGTGTTTTGGAGCAGTAGGATTTGCTTCTCTGAACCTCATGTAGGATTTGAAAGACAACTGAGCCTAAATACCAGAAATGTATTTATAAGCAAAATGTTGGTAAGCTAGTTGCTGTCCTTTAAAAGTCTGCTTTGCATTTCCAGTCGTGTTCAATGAGTTGACAAATCTTGTGTCTTATGGCAGGTCCATATTTATTCTCTTGGTATGGCACTCTTTTGGGGAGCTGACCACGAAGTTCCTCAAAGTCAGGTAAGTTTAGATGGTTTTGTTTAATATTGCAGCTCCAGACTTGCTATCATTTGACTGACTCTGCACTGAGTTTACATGGCAGGGTGTCTTACTGAGACACTCAGGAGTAAGATGCCTTTCCCAGAATTTCACAGGGTGGGTCAGGTTGGAGGGGACCACAGTGGGTCATCTGGTCCAACCTCCCTGCTCAGTCAGGCTTATCCCAGAGCACATGGCACAGGATTGGTTCCAGACGGTTCAGTGAGGGAGACTCCACAGCTTCTCTGGGCAGTCTGTTCCAATGTGCAGTCACTGCACAGTACAGAAGTTTTCTTTCCTGTACTTGGAGCTTCCCATACTTCACTCTTGTGTAGTGTGGTGTTGTCTTGCAGGGAGAAGGTGCTGGTAGTACTTTCCTGTTAGTTTCCATGGAGATATATCTGGGCTAGTCTATCCTGTAAGGCCACAGGCTGAAAGACAGCAGTTTAAGCTGCTGACAAAGGAGAAAATAATTTGTTTTGGTTTAGGCTTATATAAAAACAAATATTGAAGTAACATGGGGTTTTTTACACATAATAAAACAACTTGTTCTCTATGCTGCCATAGCTTCTGTGAGTCTGGATTTGGCACATATGGATACTTACCTTTCACAACAGCCAAGAAAGGATATGAATTGTTTGGAACAGGGAGTCGACTCTTGCTATTGACTTGTCAGTCAATGCAGACACAGTTGCAGACTGCTTAGAGCTGAGTGTTATTGCTCAATGTGGTTATTTTACACACCCAGCAGAACTCTTAGACTGTCTTGCCAAAACTGACTGAAGAAAATTGTGATTCATTATCTTCCTGAGTGCTCCTTCCCTGCCCCCAATTAAACTTTTCGAAGTAAATACCTAAAAAAGTGAAAATAAGATTAAATGCTCCTGAAAAAGCATTTCATGATGGACTTGCAGCTTGTGGTTCATATTTGGGTTTGTTTCTACTAGCTGATGTTACATATAAGACTAAGGAAGGAAATTTTGAAAGACTTCAGCATTTTAGCCATTCAGTTCCTAATATTTTGTTTAACAGAGTGGTAGCTGGGATCTCAGTTGTACTTACTTGGAAGTAGCTGCCTGAATGCAGCTAAGTGAGGTAAAAAACTTGGAAGCTCTGACTGTTTAGGGGTACCTGTTCATAATGCCTACGGTGCCTGTCCCAAGAGCCTTAGTGTTTTCCTAGATACTATGGCTTTTCTCTTTCTTTGCTCTCCTGTCTTGTAGGAGATGAAAGGAGCAGTATTCAGCAGTAACAGGAGAGTGACTTAAATTAGGTAGAGGTAGGTGTTGAGAGGAATGTAGGCATAAATTTTAGTCCCTGTTTTCTTTGTTTCTTCCTCTGGTATTAAGAGTGTAGCAACAGTTTCTCAGTAATGCAATTAGAAGGCATCTACCTTCTAGATAAATAAAAGAGTATTTTCCCAAAGGCAGTGTGGGGGAGATGCGTGGAAGAAATTTGCCTTTGGGATTTTATCAGGTGGATCCTCTGTCTTGTGGAGTTAGTGTAGGCAAAAATACAGTTTTGTGTATGGCATTACTTTTGAGTGTTAATTTGCATGTGCAGATTTTCCCTTTTTTTTTAATCCGTTTTCTATATCTGTCTGCCTGCGTTCGTTAATGAGCTGCTTCTCTGCTGGGAGTGTGGCCGAGCAAGAGATTCATATCTTATTCACATACATGATTTTTATGATTAGTTAGACGTGATAAGCAGATGGGAAAAGCCTGCATTAATTAAATCGGGGTGGTCCACAGTGCCTCTTTATGGCTCACCTTAAGAGTGCTCACGTGGGGAAGATTGAAAGATTGCAATTGTTTGAAGCACTCTGTGATGCAAAAAGCTTGACAGTGTTCTTTGTGGGTAACCACCCACTTTGGGAGAGTTGCAGATCAGAAAGCTCAGGTCCCAAGTGCCTGCGGCATCTGTGAACAAGTGTTATCGCTGACTGCTGCATGCCCTGGGGAGGGATATTCCACATACTGCATTCACTGAATGGGGAGAGCAGAAAGACCACTAGATTTATTTTTTTTTTAAGACTGTATGGGTGTTGTCCTGCAGTTATGAAGCTCTGCTTTGTAAACCAGTGGCTTGGTTGTTTTATTCCTTAATTTTTGTTGGTACTGTTTGGTGATGCCACTGGAATATGGAAATGCTAACACATCTGCTGCAAAATATTAGTGAGGTGAGGAACTGTAGAAAATGAGCATAGATGATTGTACAAAATTATTGTAATGAGGATTGAGTTTTATACTTGTGACTTGTTCAAAATCGAGGAATAAAATTTCCTTTTCCCTTTTATTTTATTTTCACTTATTAAATATTTGAGGAAGTAAATCATTGGTGTCCTGACCTTGCAGATCAGGCAGCTTGTTTAGGCCAGATTGTTGTAGAGTAGGAGTGGAATCTAGAGGCCGAATGCCTTTCTCCTGTTCTACAGCCACTATTCTTTTCTTTCTCTGGATGGTGACTTTCAAATTGGCACTCAGATAATGTAGGCAGTAAGTCTCATGAATAGGTGCTCTGCATTATCAAATGTCTTTTGTTTCTGAGTGCTCCCCAAGTCAATATTAAAACTGATTCTCCTGTGTCCCCTGTTGTTGTTTGTCACTAGCCTATCAAGCTTGGAGACCACCTCAACAGCATACTCCTGGGCATGTGTGAGGATGTCATCTATGCCCGTGTGTCGGTACGGACTGTTCTGGATGCCTGCAGCGCCCACATAAGGAACAGCAACTGTGCCCCTTCTTTTTCATATGTGAAGCAGTTGGTCAGGCTGGTTCTGGGAAGCCTGTCTGGGGTAAGTCTGTGTCAGCATTTGAGGAAATAATAGAGGTAAGCAGGAGGAGAGCAAAAGTGCTAATTCACAGTCACTCTGCTGTCATTCTTCCTCTTGTTTTGATGTGTTGCAATTTCGACAAGGGTGAGTATTGAAAGGAGAGAACAGCTTCTCTCCCATGTAGCAGTTTGTGCACTTGACAGTTCCTCCTGGACATGCATTCACGTGTTTCTGAGGAGGTCATCTCATGAACTGTCTTCAGTGAAAAAAAAAGTAGGGAGAAACAGGAGAACAAGGTGATGAACTGTAGGGCAAGCCTTAGACTTGTTGCTACTTGAAATGCTTCAGAAATGATTGCTGGGAGTTTACTTTATCTTGAAGTTATGCTTGACTTTTGGAGAGTTGCTTATTAACAGAAAGAAGGACTGTTTAGGCAGTGTGCCAATTCTCTTGCACTTCTTGCTCAGCTCTTGAAGATGAGAATTGTGGAGGATTTTATTGTCTAATAATGACCAAACTGTTTTTAGAAGTGAAAGAATTACACAAACTCATCTTGCAAACTTACTATTCCTGATGGGCAACTTCTCTCTTCACCTAAACCATTACATCATAACTTCAAAATAGTTAAATAATTTTAAGTAAATAAAGGAAGATCATAAATTGTCATAGAATCATAGAATGGTTTGGGTTAAAAGGGAGCTTAAAGCTAGATCCAACCTCCCTGCCATGGTCAGGGATACCTTGTGCAAGAACAGGTTGCTCAGAGCTCCATCCAACCTGGCCTTGAACACTTCCAGGGAAAGGGCATCCACAACTTATCTGGGGAACCTGTGCCAATGCCTTACCACCCTCCCAATAAAGAACTTCTTCCTAATAGCTAATATAAATCTACTCTCAGTTTGAAGCCATGTTACTTTGTCCTGTTGCTACATGCTTTTGTAAATAGTTTCTTTCTTCTAGGCTCCGTTCAGGTACTGGGAGGTCACAATTAGGTCACCCCTAAGCCTTTTCTTCTCCAGCCTGAACAACCCCAATTCTCTCAGCCTTTCCTCACAGGAGAGGTGTTCTACCCCTCTAATCAACTTGGTGTCCCTCCTCTAGACTCCAGCAGATCTATGTAAAAATTGGTGTCTAGAGACACAGCACTGAAATGGCATGAAAAATGTTTCATTTGCTGATGCTTCCTTTTTTTATTGAAAAAAAAGAATGCATTATCTAATTGTTAGATAGTTTTTTCATATATCTAGTTTGGAAATGCTTGCAGAAAGCAAGAGGTCCCTGCATTCATCTAATATTTGGCAGCAGCCAATTATGCCAGGCCTCCAAAAAAAGTGCTGAGCCTGAGCTCCACAAAGCATTGTCTAGTCTGTGAGGTATGTCTGTCAGTCCAGTGCTCCTCACTGTAGTGCCTGAAGTCTTGTGTAGCTGCCAAGTGGAACTAGTCTGTGGTTCAGTGGAAAAAAGGGCTACAGGGCCTTCACCAGTGTTAAAATAAAGATCCAATTTTAAATCAGGCCACAAGCTATAGAAACAGCCACTCTGGAAAGTGAGTTATTATTCTCCAAGTTGTTGATGGCCATTTCAGCCTAGCAAGTTTTCTTCTTTCCCTCCTTTTGTTCTTGTCAGCAGGTTTTCAGGGAGTCTGGGATTAGTGTGGCAGACTGATCTGGACCAGCCTGCCAAAGACAGTAACAGTGCTCCCACATGCTGGTACTGAAACCCAGGGGAGGGCTGAATCCAGCAAGTGGGCTCCCATCTCCTGTCCGTGTTGTTAATGAAGGGGTGGGACTAGCAGTTCTCCATGGCTGAAGCTTTGCTCATTTCCTCCGCCTTAATTAAGAATTAACCTTTTTAATTCTGAATGTGTCACTGCACTGGCTTCTCAGGAAGACAAGAAAAAACCCCAGCTGAATAGAACCAAGAGTTGACAGAACAATGACAGCATAGCTGTGCTGCCAGGTTTTTGTGCACCTTAGCCAGCCAGCCCTGCTGGTTTTAATGTTCAGTGCTCTGTATGTGTGCTGGAATTTTTTAAGTTAACAAGAAAAATGTATAAATTTTGTTTTTTCAGAGGTAGAGTACAACTTTTTATTCCAAGGTTGGCATGCCTCTAATCTTGATGGGCCTTATCAAAGGCTTGAGGGGTCTTATCTCTGTGACTGGTCACTTGGTGGTGTCTGAAGCACAGCTGAGAGGTCCCATTTGAATGTTTTAATTTCCCATGTTAATATGCTTTGTAAAGGCCAATATATCCCAAGGCTGATTCAGTCTGCTTAATGTTGACTGAGTTGTATTATTACTGTGAAGTCTGCTTGATTTCTCCTTCACTCCTCCCACCTAAGCTGGTGTCCAGGTTATGCTCCCACTATATCAAAAGATCTCACTAAAAATGTTTTTTTGTAGAAAACTAATCTCTTCTTTTAATGATTGTAGTGAAAGTTTATCCTAGGGAAGTAGTGATATAAAAAAAAAAAGTTAAGTGAAAAGTTAGTGGGAGTAGTTAAGCCTGACACATGAAAGGAATGTATGTGCCTGGGGGGCTGAAGAGACTCCTCACAAATGTGTGCATGTGATTTGACATGTGCAGTAAGTCACGTGGAGGTACCAGACAGTTCTTCCTGTTACACAGAAAACTCATCAGTAGAACAAGGCAAGTTCTAGGCACGTTGTCATCGTGGAAGATGGTTCTTGCATGTTGCTGTCCCTTCAGTTTGCTGTAGGGGTTGAATGTGTTTGAGTTACATGCTTGTGAACCTCATTCTTAGTGGAAAAAAGGTAGACCAAATGTGTAGTAAAATAATGCACAGGCTATTCAAATATGGGTAATTCTAGGGGGTATTCTCACTGATGAATCAGGTTTTTGTTAAAAAGTTTGAACACCCGTGCTGCACTTAACTGTTTGACACTAATATCATGCATTTACATAAAAACAATGCTTGTTTCATACTAATATGAGCTCTTCCAACATTTTCACTTTATGTTACTGCCTTTTTTTGCAGATGGATCAGCTGTCTTGTCATGGAGATAGAAAATTGCAGCCAGTCAGGAGCCAGGCTATTCGGGAGAGGCTGAGAGGAAAGGGGCTTCCCACAGGTAAGTGCTTCATTGCAGCCCTGTGGAAGACCAAGTCTGGGTAGATTTTGCAAGCAAAGAAATCAAATATAGAAGGACTTGCTTACGTTCACAGAACTCTCTGATAGCTCAGTGTCTAGCTAAATGTTGGTGATGGTGACAGGAGAATAAAGGTTTCAAGAAAATATTTGTGCTTTTTCAGTTCAGTCCTGATGGCTGGAACAGGTTTTAAAGGTACTTGGCTAAATGTTTTGTTTCTGGAGAAAGGTGATTTTCAGCTGAAGGTTGGTCAGCCAGAGGAACAGGAAGCAGCTTTTCCTTGTTCCCTCTTT
>VZTN01029017.1:0-12214 GCA_013400515.1 Erpornis zantholeuca | reverse complement strand
AGATTCAGTCTGACAAGAATATTATTCCATTTGAATAGCATATCGGTTGTGATGATAAATATGTTAAATAAAACGTAGAGATAAGCAGTTTATTTTCAGGTGTCATACTTATTTCTATTCAGGTGTTATGAGTAGAATGTTTTTATATTCAATTTTTCATCATTCAAAGTAAGGGACTAAAGAATGTTGTAGATAATGAAAAACTCTTATAATGTAATATAAAACTGTGATACAACATATTAAGACCATCACAGAATCACGGAATTAACTAGGTCAGAAAAGACCTCTGAGATCATCAAGTCCAACCTATGACATAAGACCACCTTGTCAACCAGACCATGGCACTGAGTGCCACATCCAGTCTTTTCTTAAACACCTCCAGGGATGGTGACTCCACCACCTCCCTGGGCAGCCCATTCCAATGCCTAGTCACCCTTTCTGTGAAGAATATCTTCCTAATGTCCAGCCTAAACCTCCCCTGGTGCAGCTTAAGACTGTGTCCTCTTGTCCTGTTGCTGGTTGCCTGGAGAAGAAACCGACCCCCACCCGGCTAAACTTCCTGTCAGCTGGTTGCAGAGAGTGAGGTACATGAAGCAGATGTACTGGGCACAGAGTTAGCTCACATCTTTCAGGGCTTGCTATCCAAAGCACAGCATAAACACACAGAGCTGGCCATTTCTAACAAAAAAATCCCTTAGAGTTCTGGTGCTGGGGAGTACATTGTAGAGTTTGAGGAGCATCAATATGAGTGCTGAATTATGTTTTCCCTCTAAGCTACTAATGCCTAAGGATAGCTTTGGTGTCTCCATATTCATGTGCCATTAAACTGAAATCCAAGGACAAGTGAATACTGCCTGTATTTCTAGTCCAGGGAGTGTGTTTCTAGGCCAGACTTGGATGTTCCCAACTGTCACTGCCACAGTCAAGCCCTTTCTCTTGTTCTCACAGAATCGATCTTTCTTCTTCTGCAATACTACCAGTTTATTTGGCTGGCCAGCCAAGTCTGTTCAATGTTTGTAAATGCTTTTTCTTGGCCCACATCAAATTCACTTTTGCTTTCTACCATTATCTTTCAGTGGGTTTTAAAACAGGCTCAGCATAAAGCTGCAGGTTGTTCCAAGGGCTAGTCAGAATTTCCTTGCATGCCTTCTTTGACTCATGGGCTGCTGGTTGTCCAGTCCTCTTCTGTTATGAGCACAGCCCTATAAATTCTTTTCCTTAAAGGAAAGAGACTTCAAACAAAAAATCCAGTACCTTTGGCATGCTGCATATTCATATTTTCTGATCAATCTCTGAAGAAATTAAATACTTCAGAAATGCATATCTGATGTTTAAAAGTACTGTTGAATCAACGTGGCCTCATTGTCTCAGTCATTACTGTTGCCAGTCCCAGTGATCCTAGCCTTTGTCAAGCAAATTTTGGCAAAGGCTGCTAGCTTTTCTTTGTCATAATGTTGTTATAACCCTCCCCATCCTGTGGTCTACTGCTATTGATCTTTGCTCTTTTAGCCATGTTACTACTATTGTAGTTTCTTCAGTTGTAATAGAAAGGCATTTACTATAATCTTTGGCTCCAATACATAGCAATTTATTTTCTTGGCTTGTCTACTTTAACATAGACACTACATTTTTGCTTTCCTAAACTTTATTCTGCCTGGAGGCTGGCAGACTCTGCCTCCACCATTGGCTTTCTTTTTCTTGACCTTTTCTTTAATTGTGGATTTTTTTCAGAATTACTTTGAGGGTGATGCAATACAAAAATACCTTCACTTTGATATCACATCAGCTGCCAAACAGCTCTCTAATAGCTCATTAGTTATGGAGTGGATCACACATTCCTTNGGTCAAGGCATACAGCTACCATGGGCTCTCAGGTTCCAGCACTTCTTTTGTCACATCCTGGAAGGAGCCAAGAGTCACAGGGGGGAAATTGGTTAAATCATCCAAGTCAGGTTATTCGGTGTCTTTAATTTACATTGTAGGATAGAGCTGAGATAGGCTTATGGAGGGGGTGTTTTCAGTGCATTTGAGATTGGTCTTTCCTTCAATATATGGGAGTTGCAAGGCCAAGTCTCTTTTAGACACTGAAATGTTTTGCTCTCCTTTCCAGATTAGATTTTATTTAATTAGTTTGGCTGAGTGGAATCTGTACTGTTGCTGAACAAAGGTTTGTCTGGGAGTCTAGTCATTCAATTTGTCATGTGGCATATGAGGACAAAGCAGTAACTCTTCATCCAGAAGCATACACAGATCAGGGACCTGAGCTGGGATCTCCCACATGCTCTACCACATATCTGTTGCTTATTCTGGAGTAAATCAATCTTCTCCAGGTCTTCAGTATGTTGTCCCTTAGTGAGATTATCAGCAATATATTATTTCCCAGCAGTATGAAACTAAAAATCTGACAAGAAATTCTGGGCACAGGAGCAGGAGTAGGAAGCTATTCTTAGCTGTTCTTTTGCTAATAGAGTGTACAAAATCAGGAGGCTGTGCATAAGCATGAGTCTCAACACAGATTATCCTGATAAGTTTATACTGAGTTGCTCATACAAGATATAGATAGTAGGGAGTTTCTGCACCCTTGCTAGAGAAAAAAAAAATAGGAAACACTATAAAGTAAAAATTCAGACACGTGTTTTTGTATGGGGAAGCAAGCACATGCAGTCCATGTGCTTTCTATGGTAAAGTGGAAAGGCAGAAGTTGTTTTTCAGAGGCAATACCAGACAAATTACATAAACAGAAAGGAATGAATAAAACTGGTGAATTTCGTACACTCTGTTATTCTCTGTCTTTTAAAAATTGAATGTATATTCAGGAGTCATTTAGTTAAAAAGCATTGTCAACTAGACAATCATTTTAGCCAAACTTGCATTATATTACTTCTGCATCGTTCATTCTTTCCTGAATGATATTTTCTACTGAGACTTACAACTTAATACTACTGATGTGAATTGATGTGAAACTTATGAGAATACGAGTCCTAACTGCTTGATGCTGCTTTGTGTTGCCCAGCATAAAATGTGTATTTTTCTCCAGTTAATCAGGCATGTAATGTATTCAAAAGCAGTGGTTCAGAACATTGCTGCATTTTTCATACATCCTTTTTTTTTCATTCTTTTCTGTTTTAGCCAACCATTTGGTGCTTCCCATACAGAATTCTCTACCCTTTTTTAACCTTCTCTTTTTTTCCTATAATAAGCTTGCTGGAGTTCTTTTCCCCAGACTATCTAGTCTGTAGTGCCTACTGAAAATATTTGTCTCACCACCCATTAAACTAGTCCCCAATGATTCTGTTCCTTCATCTACTCTCTCTCTCACTGCTGTGTGCCAGTCATATCCTTTCTTCATCCAATACTTTTCTTGTCTTTTTTTTAAACATGTGTTTGAATTTCAGGCTATGATAGGCAAATATCTAACCTTATCCAAAATCTTTCATCATAAATTCAGACATGGAAAAATGCTTTAAATAGCATGTCTTCCTTGGTCGTGCCCCCATATAGCCATTGGAAGTGAAGCTCTTCTTTCCTCCTTGGAGTACCTTATTGGTCGTCTGCACACTTCTGCCTGTGAACGCATCACTTTTTCTCACACATTCTCGATCTTGTCATGCTCTATTGTTCTACCTTCCATAACTGTGGCCCCTTTCGTGTGGCTGTTACCAGGTCTTGGCTTGCCTTTGCTTTTTAACCACCTTCTATTTCTGTCTTTATTTTCACCTTTATTGCCTAGTCCTTCCTCTCCATTTTTACATATTTGGACTGTGAATTACACACTTCTCTTTGGTTCTCTTGATAGTGTTCCCCTTTGCTGTGAACGCTCCTTTTGCCCAGAGCTGTTCTGTTACCAGATCTCTGACAATATTGTAGATATTGGAAATTTTCTTGAACTGTAACGTGCATCTTCTCACCCTATACTACAACAATATCGCAGGTGTTCTGAACTCTAATTTTAATTAGTTTTTTTGGTCTGGTGGTGTTCTGGTTTTCTTGTTGGTTTGTTTGTTTGTGGGTTTTTTGGGTTTTTTATTTGTCTTGTTCATGGCAAGTAACTGCTTTGGTTCACCCTAAGTACACCTATTTTCTTATTTGCTTGTGTTAAACTGGAATGAAACAACTATAGAGAATTCCTGCTTTTGTTGTAGGGTTGCCTTGAATTTGCAGTATTCCATGGACTTCTGGATTCCACTTGCTGTAGGGATTATTGTGAAGCACTTACACCCAGGTACTTACAGACCTGGAATTAAATTATGATATAACTGATTTCTGAAAAATCCTATTTAAACTCATGATCCAAATATACTTTGAAGTCCAAGATTAAATTTTGTTGGTCTTGACAAAGTGTTACAGAAAAAAAAAAAGATTCTCTTTGAAAAGGGTAATGTTTGCCACATGAATTGTGACTAACCAAAGCTAAATTGTTTGCTTGAAGACAATAAAAATGTTATCTCAGTTAACTAAATATTAATTTAAGATTAATTTGGTGTAAGGTGTACATATCAAAGGTCAGTTAGCAACATAAATGTATGCAATATTTCTGAAGTGTAGGCCATTGAATAGGTTGAATTTGTAGAGTTTTGGAGGAAAAATGTCTAGTGAAAATACATCAAATAACAATACTGTCCACCAGATGTCCCTGTACTCATGGGTGGTAATGGACAATATTCATTCAATTGTCTAATTGCTTTTATTAAAGGCAATTTACACATAGTGTATGCATTTCCCAAGTCTCTGTTAACCACTGTATAATAAGATCATGAATGACTTGCAATTTTATTAGCACTATTTGAGAGCCATAGTTATGAAAATAAATTACAGGAATTGACTCTGAAGTTTTTCCTTTCCATCTCAGTTTTGTGTGCTCTTTCTTCTCTTGGAAAACAGTCTATCTTTATCATGCATTGCATGGTAAAAGTATGAACTATTGATCTCTTATATTTGTAATTTTTATAAATTTATATGTTTAAGTACATCGGTCATATAAATATTATCAAGCAATATGTTTTCATCTATCTACCTATCTATAAAAGACTTCAAGTAACTAGGACTGACAAAAGTTGTGAGTTGAAGGATTGTGGCTTTTTTTGAGATTTCTTTTAACTTTTGGTAAGTATTGGAGCAGACTTTGGTCATGACACCTGTATTCATGCAGTGTGTTTCATTTCTGTCAGCTGCTCCCTTGGCTTGCTGTGCAGCGTGTTCCAGCCAAATGCTTGGCTACCAGCTGTCTGTGCATGTTTAGTGGCTACAGCAGGACTGTGAGGTATCTGTTCAATAGTGGGGTCTAAGGCTGCTGCCCCCAAATGTGTAAATAGCCATACACCTGACCATACCCACAGTGGGATCTGGGCAGATCCACCAATGTGTGTGCACTTAAGCATTGTGGCCAATTTGAAGATGCAACTTGAGTTTTTAGTGATGCCACAGCACAGAAAGGACACCTTGTCCTCTTTCTCCCTGGCATGACTAAGCTGCCAGAAGGGCATCTAAATCCATGCTGGGAGCAAGGCCCTGGCATGACTGAGAGATCCTGTGCCAGGCATTCACTCTGTCAAGTTTACATGGGGAGATATCCTTGGAAAGAGAGGCATCAAACATTGGTGGCAGGACCTATGTCCAAGTCTTCCTTTCATTTTCTCTGTTTTAAGTTAAATTATAGAGATTAAATTTTACAGAATTATTATTCTGTAGTTATAGTTGTGACCCACCAAACGTTTCTGTGTTTGGCAATATATTACTTGATTAGAATGTTTAATTTTAATGATGCTCTGATAGCCAATCTTCTGCTTTTCAATTGTAGTTAGAAAGTTTTGCAAGATGCATAGCCTTGAAGATTTCTGCTGATTGTGCATAAGTGTATTTATGGGTATTTTTGTTGTTATCTTTTGCTTCTTAAAAGAAAAGGTACCTAAATATTTCTTATTAAAACCAGGTAAATTTTTATCTCCTCTTAATAGTGCCGTCTGACAATGATTATAGAACAAATGATACAGGTTCTTTGTTTTTCAATGTCTTTGTGATTCCTTCTTTTAGTATACACATGTGACTTTCCTGATCAGTGAGCAGTTATGTAAGTTTTCACACTAGATACATAGATTGATATTATGGTCCAGTTCTTAAAATTATTAGAAATGTCTCTGCCTGAATTAAGGTGCGAATGAGACCACATGCCAAATTCAGTAGCATCGATTTTATTTAACAGTAAATGTGAGAGAGAGAGAGAGAGAAAGAGAAATAAAGAAAGAGAAAGAAAGAAAAAACAGTTGGGGGGGACAGAAGGAGAGTGACAGAGATGGATTGAAGAAAATATCACCACTCCATGGATCCCACCAGCATCCCAATGATCCTCTCCATCTGATCTTCTTGGTGGTGACGATCCCCTCAAAAAAACACAGAATCCAATATATTATTATACGTTCAGGCCAGGTGGGAATGCCCAGGTACCTCCCCCAGGGGAGTCTTTGATGGATTCTGACTCCCCCCTCAGCTGCCTCTCAGATGAATGTCCCATGGATGTGGCCTTCCCTGGATTGGGGGTTCCACAGCTGGGCTGGTTTGTGTAAGGGAGGATGGGTGTACAGTGCCTCTGACCAGAAGTCACCGCACACACCCAAAACTCTCCTCCTCTTCTCTTTACTGGGGAAGAGGGGGAAGTCTGCAAACCTGGCCTCTGTTAGCTATGGACTCCTCCACCCCAAACCCAGCCTGGGATTATTTTATTCTGGGTTTGGCTTTCTTGTGGATGCATTCTTTTCCCTCAGCCTTGTTTGTTTCTCCCTAGATCTGAGATAACTGTACAATAGTGTCTTCTTTATCTTATCTAGGCAGCTTAACTCACAGTCCAAAGGCATCTTCAGGAAGGGGTAGGCTTCAGTGGTTGTAACTTCTTTATATAGTTTTTGCTATAATGGGCAAAACTTCTTCATTAAGAGGTTTAAAGCATATGAACCATTTCAATCTCTGACAATTGATTAATCAGTAGGAATTCTGTCTTAAGAAGAGGTCTGCTGTCTGGTGCCTAAGCACTGTAAGTTTTACTAAGTAAAGCAAAATCAGTAGGAGCCAAGGAGACAGGAAGGTAGTGGGATAGAAGGAAATTCTTAACTAATTTGGAGAAAACAAGGCACTTCTGAAAGAAGCAGATACCTTGTCTTGGTGGATGGGCCAACAGTTTGCCTTTCCTAAATTAGGACATCAACTACCACTTCATATTTATTACATGAAAATATGTATATTTGTGTATATGTACGTCCAGATGGCATATTGCATGGAAATTTAAGAATTTTCTTTTGACTTCCTAGTTGCAAAGTTTTCTGTTTCTGTTGTCTCTGATGAACAGCTACCAAACAAATGAAAAATAAAAAAAAGTTTACTGCCATAGCCCAGTGAACAAGGCATAAAAGATTTTTCCAAGTCTGAGTATTAGAAAATGCTACTCTGATTCTCAAATCCATAGACCAGTACAAATTTATTTTTTAAATCCCTTTTTTCCATCCTAGATATATTTATTTTTACTAAAGTATTTTCAGTTTGTGATATACTGTGATATTAAAGACGCTTTCAGAAATAAGGTTTAGTGAAAGTAAAAGCTTTTACATGCATTTTAGCCCAACAGAGTGAGCTAAATTTACTTCAGTCAACTGGGCCAACTATAACTTAATCTTGTTATTTTATTTGCAGTTTCCTGGATTATCTCTAGCTCTTTAATCTCATGAAATACCGTACTTTCTAAACTGCTTGCATGTGTTCACGAAAGGCATTGTCTGAAAAAGAAATGGAGATGATTTCTTGCACAACTTTATTAATTTGAATGTAGGAATGTACACCACCTACTGTAAAGGCAGTAATGAAGTCTGATTATGTAAGTAATTGTAATTGTTAAATAGATTTTGTGCTCGAAACAAGAATGAATGGTATAAAATAGGCAAAGGTATAATAACCATATTGTGATTTAGATCTATTTTAGCAATATGTTATTAATGCTATTAATGCTGCAACAGAATGACTCTTGACTGCTCATTATATCTTGTGCTTTTAATGACTTGAATTTCAGTTTACAGACACTTATTAGTTCTACAGTGATAGTCATGAAATATTACAATACTTGTGCTGAACTTCTATAAAATATATTTCATACAATATGGATAAGTTTTGTTCAGTGATGGCCTTTTAAAATAATTTCTTCCTTAACATTCTTTTTAGAGAAGTTAAAATCTTCTTACTGTGACTTCTATGAATTTTACTGTTTTAACAGTTTTTACTGACAACAAAAGTTTTACAGTTTTTACTGTCAGTGTTTACTGGCAGTAACACCTGTCTATATATATATATGTGTGTGTGAGTGTGTATATATATATTTATGTACATATATATGCATTTGCCCAACAGTATTTTATATGCTATTTTAAAGTCAAAAACATGGCTAGAAGAAATGTGAAACAATTCAGCAGCTCTGATGTATGACCTATCAGATATCTGTAAAATGGAAACAAAGACCTTAGATAATACTTATACTGTTACTACTTTAATACTTTTTTTCACGCTTAGTACTTCCATGACTGTATGTTTTTCTCTTTCCTTGGTGTGGATGATGTTTTTCTATTTCCTTGTGTGGGATGATGTTTCCTTGGTAGGTGTGTGAAAAATACACACGTGTTCCTTGGGCTTGCAGTGTTTCTGTTCTAGGTTGTACCCACATCTGCTCTATGGGGACTCATTCAGATGTTTGGGCATCCATTTCCTTGCCTCACTGAAGGAAGGGAGCCTATGGGTACTTGCTCAAACTGAACATGCCTTGGATAAATAGCTGCACAGGACATGGCACTGTGTTCATTTCTAATTTGGTGAGAAAAGGAAAGGGTCAAGTTCAGTGTCAGTTTCTGCCTGGAGAGGACAGGATATCAGGATGTCAGATGTCAGAAAATGACAGCTACCATCCAGCAGTGAGTGCACTATTGCAGCACAGCAAATGCATGAGGAATGTAGAAGGGCCTGAACGAGTCCTGTCTGGTTATATGTCGTCATCTCGAGTCTCATTAATATGACCATGAGTATGTCATCTTGAAGCTTTCAGATTTCAGTGAGCATGGACAGCTATATTTTTGTTTTGAATAGCTGTCGGGTTTACATCTTTGGTTCCAGAATGCTTTTCCGACAGCTACAGTACTTGCTGTTACTCAGTGTGACACCGAGCGCTGCCTGAGACCTCCCTGACTGAGATTTCAGACCATTAGAGCTGCCCAGAGTGCAACTATACTTTGTTTCTCATCTTGTCCTTTCTTTCTTCCCATAAGGGCTTATAGCCCTCATGACTTCCTTTTTTTGAGCACAAACCTAACTCCTGAGAGAATTTCAGAAAGCTAATCTGTTTACGTTTGGCTTGACTCCATCAATGACAAGCAATATTAAGTCTATTAAATAGTACCCTGTTGTTTTAAAATATTTGTGCATGAGCTCCACAGAACAGTGCTTGAAGGTTGTTTACACAATGAAAAAGGCAATTCCCCTAACTTAGCATATTAGTTATTTCTCTAAGCATTTGGACTGCAATCCAGGATAGATGTAATATATTCACAAAGGCAAAGATCCAGGAAAAACTTTCCTTCAGCAGCGTAGCATAAATGAACAAAATGTTCCTGGTTCTTTAATTGCTTTTCTTTCTATGACTTGCCATATCACATAATAACATTAAATAAAACAAAAGTGCATCTGTCTAATCTTGTAACAATCATTCAGGATGAACTCAATTTTAACCTTCAATTTTAACCTTTTCCTTTTGGTTGTGCTCCTCTTGCTGGAATAGCAGATGTGAAATACCTGCCACAGAAGTAGTACCAAAGAGGGTGGCACATAAGAGAGGAAGAACCGTAGTTTACCTGGGTAAGCATGGTCTTGTCAGATAGCCTGGGGAGTAGGCTGGGAGAAGAATGATCTTTGGAGAGGGTCGAAGCTCTGCCCTGGAATCTTCTGCCTTTTTGGAGCAGGGCAGCTTCCCAACACATTTTTTTTCTGACTACAACCACAAATACGCCAAGGTGCACTCATCTTTAAGAAATTACCACACTCTTAGACCTTTTACCTGAGCACCTCCATATTTTCAGCCTCTAGAAAAAGCATTTCCATGAGCATCTGATTTCTCTCTTGCTCACATAGCCCTCTTGGAAACCAGAGCAGCAAATAAGGATATCTATGGTGCATATCATGAAGAGCTAGCTGGAAATGAGCCAAATCAGGTATTGGAAGCAGTGTCCCATGATCACATAGTAGCCATAACCATTGTAGGCTTCAGGAAGCTATTCGGGTTTCTCTACATTGAGCCTTAAAATGCCATGACTTAGGAGGTGGAATCTGCAGACTTTTGATGCATAGGAAGAGACCGTGTGGCCATAAAACTCTTTTCTTATAGTTCCTTAGCCCAAGTGTGAATGGTGCCACCAAATGTCTGATGATGCAAGATGATAAAATAGTTGTCAAAATAAGGCCTCTGTCACAAACAGTATGTCAAATTTGGTGCATTATACATATGCTGAGTGGTATATGTTTATTAATAGTCATCAACAAGAGTAAAATTCATTCTTAATTCTCTGAAATATATTAACCATTAAAAGATGGAATGAAATTCTGTTCAGGAAATTCAACATAAAATGAGATGGGGTACTCAGTGGGAGACGGTTTTTTGCTTGTAAATAAAAATGAGTACTTTTTAAATGTGTTTGGTTATAATTTTCTGAAAGAATTACTAATTGTTAGTAACAAAGTAAAAAATACCAAATACTGGTAAGATTAAATATTTGCTAGATAAAAACCAGGGAACAAAAGACAGGACTTGCCTCCTGTGCCTAAAGCAGTCACTAAAATGCAGAGTCACAGTCACATTTGTTCTTTATCTCTTCCCTCAAAAGTCTGGACTTCTAACCTCTATACTGAACTTTCTTCAGTAGGGTAGATGGAGAATGCTGGAAGTCTTAGAATGACCTCAGGCATGTTAGACAACACTTATTCTTTGGAAATCTGGTTTGAAGTCTCCTTGTAAAATAGAGAATATTTGACCCATGACTTTTTTACTTTGAATTACCTCCCTAATCTCCAAATTACTAGAAGGAGGGAATAAGGGTAAAATAAGTCTCATTGTCTAGGGTATGAAAGTGGGCTAAGTGTAAGGAAACAGAGTTCTGCCCCAGACCTCTGGAACAGGAATTAGACCATGTCGCTGTTCACCATGCTCTTGGTTTGGTCATCAGCTCCAGCATGGGTTTTGTGCATTTCTGTGCCTTGGTTGCCTCTCCTTTTTGGTAGGGTATTATTTGATTTTGACATATATCGAGATAGCTGCAAATATACATTCATTATATGCAGGGTATCTCCTTAAAGCTGTAACATTGGAAACACAAAAAGTCAAAATACAGGCTTGTTGGTATTATGTCACAGGTAATACATTCACTAGTTTGGGGGTGGCTTTATGTACTGAACATGGATAATTTCTTACCAATACATCTCTTACAAAAAGCCCTATGGCCTTTATGTAACCATAAAGAATCTGACATGATGTGATAGGGGGATATGTATCCACTAGAAACAAATCTACATTTGCTTCTATGATAATGCAAAGAAATAGTTTTAGTGAAGCTATCAGTAAAACTGTGAATCAGTTTATAAATATGTTTTGGGTTTTTTTGAGTGAAAGGCTTAATTTGCAGATGAGGTGCCTCATGCAGGTGTTGCAGGTAAAGCAGTGCAAGAAATTACAGGTTTCTGTTTTAACAAATTTTTTAGTTCTGCCAGTTAAAACTTAAAAGTTAGGATTAATGTGTGGTGCTCAGTGTGAACCTGTTGAATGACAGACTGTTCAGCACTGAATTCTACAGCAAACAAGGCAGATCAGGTAGGTTAAAGTTTATTATTTGTAGCCTTTCACAGGCAGGGAAATCCTTCTCATTCTTAGTACCTTGATTTAAGAAAGCTTGCATTATCTACAATATATTTTCTTGGGAAAGAAAAGGCGGTGAGAAAGGGATGATTGATAAGACTCTATTTGTGTTATTAAATGTCTTTCAGTGTTTTGCAGAGGTTGGTGGTTGGCACTGCAGGTAATCATCCTAAACTGGAGAAACTGTAAGCCATAGTGGTAGTAAATGGTTACAATTCTCTTGCAAAGGGTATTAGCTCTAAAGGTAACAGGGGATGCTTTTAAACTCCTGTGCATCTTTACTTTTCTCTT
>VZTN01029000.1:1575-16508 GCA_013400515.1 Erpornis zantholeuca | reverse complement strand
TGAATGGCCCTTACAGGGATTGAACTCAGAACCTTATTGTTATCAGCACCATGCGCTAAAACTGTTCTGCAGTCCTTCCAACATAAAGGCATCGTTTCGTGGCAACAATGGAAGGAGACTCATAATGATTAGTTGCTTCACTGATGCTTTTAAAACTTGAAAGCCCAGCAGCAGGAGCCACTGTCTGTTATCATTGCCTCACATTTGTCAGTCTGTACTTTGTCTTTTTAACAGTGAGGACACAGTTTTAGAAATTCATTGCCAAGAGATGACAGTTAAGGCAAGTCTATGGAAAATATGCATATGGAAATGAGTGACAGTTTTATCTTAAGACTTTTCAAGATTCCAAGAATAGAGTGTATATATAAGCAGTCTCAAAGGAGTCTTTTGTTTTCCTGTTTGGAGATGTAGAAGAATTTTTAGCATAAAAATTAAGTAGAAAGACATAAAGATTTATGACTGGTACTGAAAATGCTGTGGACTGAGAAACTGGATTGCACATATTCTAGGTTTCCTCTTTAGCCATTGTAAAATGTTGACATTCATAACTGAGACTGAAGGTGAAGAAATGTGGGGAAGAGAAGAGCTAAATTGTAACTAAATGCAAGAAAACAGTAGGAAAGAATAAACAAAAGAGAGAGTATGACTTTGGACACCAGCGAAGAGGATGAGATGAAAGGTGGCTCGAAATGGAGAAAGATAATGAGAACTTTCTTTCCCATCTTAATTTTAGACACTGCCGTAACCTGAGGCAAACTGTTTGACATTGCAAAGCAGAAGCAATTATCTGTTTTACTGAAGCGATTTTCACCTGAAAGGAATGGAAATTAGAAAATGAAAAGATGAAAAAAACTAGCGTAGGAATGCTGTACTAGCAAGTATGTATTTAAAGTCTAGTAAATCCAGATGAGATACATCATTTGGTAGTAGCAAAGCAAATGTAAATATTAGTTGTCTAAAAATGTCTTCAAATATAATTAAATATATAGATGTATATATTTTGCATCTTTTTACATGTATCTCTATACACATCCATTTTCACATCATTAGTAACTGAGTTTTATTACCTGCTTTCATTTTCTGGTGAACTTTAATCAAGTTTTTTCACTTCAAAATTGCATTTTATCATTTTATTTGAGTGATAAACCTGCAATAGTCCCATTCCAATGGAATTTCTTGCACAGTAACCTTGAATGCCTCACATTTCCCCCCCTTACCAACTGCACCAGACCAAGCTATGTTTCATAAATACATAGTGTTTTCGTTTTTGAAACTAATTTAAGAGGTAGACAAGAAGGACAGAAAGAAAAGCTTAGATTAAAATAAAAAATACAACATTTTAATTTCTGAAATGAATAAATTAGTGTTTTTGTACTTGTTGCAATGTGAATGAGATTGCATAACCTCTCTAAGGAAAAGCAATTTAGATTCATAAGAGTCTGGGGTGGGTGTTTTACCTGATCTCAATGATAGTCATTTTATTTTTAGTAGCTATATTTCTATAGTATTTGACTGAAGACAACAGACTTCTCTCTTATTCTGAGAGGATTTGGTTCTATATTTTAATCAAGAGCACCTTTTCCTGCTTTTGCTATTAAGCTGTCTTTATCTCAACCCAAGACTTCTTGCTTTTACCCCCCCTGATTTCCTCCCTGATTCTGCTGGTGGGGGGAAACTGGGTGGCTGTGGTTAAACCATGGTTGGTGGCTGGGGTTAAACCATGACCGGGGGGAAAGGCAGCTAACAGGAATAACATTTTTCAAAACTGATCTTAAGAGCAAACTTATTTTTTGTCTGAGTTGGAAACATGTGTTGTGTAAAAAAGGCAAGATCATATTAAGGAATAACCTGAAGTTTATGGAGTTTACCAGCATACAAAAGCTGTGAAGACAATGGAATTTTATGGATGTTAAACTGTATAAGGCAGTTTTTTTAGTGTGCTTTAGGTTAAACATTAGCATAAAGATAAATTTCATACTGTATATAGGCATGGTTTTGTGTCTCTATAGATGTAAAATTACCTTCTTTGTGTTGAGATTTGTTTGGTGAGTAGGAAATAACACAATCATGGAAGAAAATATTGAGGTAGCGACTTGCATTACTGTTAACAAAATAAATAAACCTAAGAATAATTTGGCCACACAAGCATCTGTATTTGTTTTGATTTCTGGAAGATAAAGTTAATTATTCAAAATCTCACATTAAATAAAAACATCTTGGTTGCTTTTCTCTCCATAAATGTCTGTCATCTTTGTTTAGCTTCAGTCCCACAAACATGTAGAGACATGGAAACTATGAATATGTTTGGATAATAGCTGGTTTTTATAAACTACTTTGATATCTCTGATCAAAGTTACATGAGATAGCTTTTGTTTATTTGTTTTTATTAAATGTTGCTAAAGTCCACAAATACAGAAAATACAAATCTCTGTATGGATAAGCTTACACATAATGTCTGACACTTTACATCTTTTCCAGCATTTTTTTCAGTTGATAGCAGCAAGATGGAAGCTTCATCTTATGTTAATGCTAAGGTTTTTACTAAAGGATATGAGCAATCCGTTTGCATAGTCCTGTATGCCCCTCTAGATGGATAATTATCATATTCACATGACTTTCTGGTGATCTTAGTAAGGATGAACACATGCACACACAGATATGTATACATGCACTGAGATATGATAGTGTGGATGTGGAGATGTGTCCATGTAGACACCATTTCAGTTATGTTTTTAATTGAGAAGGGAAAGACCACACAAATACAAAAATAATGTTATATCTCCAGCTAATAATGACATTACTGGTGAAATAATGTTTTTCTTGGATTCATTTTCATTTTGTTTTTTTTTTTTACTGCATCTTTTACCAAATCTCATTAAAATCTAATTCTAATTTTATTTGGACCTGTTCACTTGAAAATGTAAATCGGACTGTTTTCTAGTTACCTGATTATGTAACAGTTTGTTAGAATTCAGCAGGACTGTTCTCTTGAACAGCAATGAAATAACAGAACAATAACACATATTTCACACATTGGCTCATTAAGGGAGATACTTAAACAACTACTCACTCCATTTGCCTTAGCACACCCATAAAGTTTTTATAAATTCTGTTAATCTACAAGGGTGTGTTTAAAGGCTTCAATCTATGTCACTGTCATTGTTTTCCCTCAAACATAACACTTGGAGAAACTGATTTTGAAGTCCCTGCCAAAATCTACCATTTATAGACAGTGGTTTCTTAGCTCTTTTTTTCTGCTCTTTGTCTTGCATTTTGAATTTTCGATATTTTCCATAGTTTTGAAGGATTTAAATTTCTAAAGTATTAAATTGTTAAAATGCCTCCAAATACTATATATTTTAAATTGCAACAGAAAACATCAAACAAATGCAGAATCTTTGAACAGTTACCAAATTTATTTAAATATAAAAAAATATGCTGCAGTTGCACTGCAGAATTCTTTGGCTAGTGATGCCCTACCAGAATGTAGCTTTCTTTTCTGCTTGATGATTGTCTGGGCAGGAGAATGGGCCAAATTAATTACTAAGATTCCCTCCAGGCCTATTTTCTATGGTTCATTTTTCATGTTCTTTTCAGGCAATAATATAACCATTAAGTTTTAGATTTTTGTAACTAAGTAGTACTTTCTGATTATAAAAATGGTTGAATTTAATATAGATGGATCAAGCATTTGCATTTTATTAAGGAATAAACGCTGTTGCAATGGCATTTACTTTATACGATATATATTATTACACAGAATATATTAATCAAATCAAAAATAACAGGTAATTTAAAGTCCTATTGGACCTCTTAAAAACAGGAGGTTTTGTCTTAATGGTTTGGAAATGTTATAACCTGAAGAATAATGGCATTAAAATGTTTATGAGGGGTAAGCATGTGCTAAGATCCTACTGGCAGTGATTAATTTGATGGTTTAGCAATTGTATTCAAACACCACTTACTCAAGTATTTTCAAAAATTTCTTTTGCTTTGAGATTTAATTGTGGGGTTTTTTTAATATTAACAAGTGTTATCTGTTATTTTTTTAGCAGTAATTATTAATGTGGTAAAATACTTGCAACTTTTGAAAGTAAAAGATTGGAAGAACTATATGTATTTTTAACTTACATGTAGTGAATTTCTACTCCTTTAGTGCAGTTGAGAGGTTTCACATTTTTTCTTCCTTATAGTTTGTCGAAATAAGTCAAACAGCCTCGCCCACATTCAGAACTGTACCGAATATTAACAGAACAAATCTGAAAACCCGGTTTCTGTGCTTGTAGCCTTTTGAAAATTTCAGGTAAAAAGGGTGATTATCAACTATTTACAGTGATTCTTTTTTGACATAAATGAACCCTCTTCTAAAATGTGGTCAAATAATACATAGACTTTTAAAACTCATTTTCCTGACATCTGAAGGATTCAGATTCATCAAAAAACTCCCAGTGTGTTTGGAATCAAAGTTTTAGAAATTAATCACCAGGCACAATATTATGGTATACAAGACCAAGTGTGTGATGATAGTAGTTGTTGACTTATTGAGGTTTTTTTGCTTGCAGATCATAAGACTAAAATCAAATTGTGTTTACTAAGTATACATTTTGTTTTTTCATGAGCTGAAATTTCAAGTTTGTTTTCTTTTTGAGCTCTTCAAATACTTCCTTTCTATTTTCTTCCTAAAATTAAATTTCTCTGAAAGAAGAGTTTAAATGAAAACAAAAATATCTGATGTCTTCATTAAATGTTGCAAAAAATTAATTACTAAAAATAAGATTTCAGATACTTTGAGAATGAGATGCTAAATGAATCAGATGACAAGTGTTAGCAAAATTTCATAAAATAAAATTTTTCATTATACTTCTATAAACCTAACCTTGCACACCCAAAGGGCTTCAATATGTGATATTTTCTAACCTGATAGGGTTAAACCAAGGAGTCTACTCTTTGGAGCGAGTTGCAAGTGCCACAAGAATTAAGCAGAAAAAAAGAAAAATTCAATGCTCCGTACAGACCAAGAAGTTTGTCCTTTTCAGAAACATTCCTTGCAAGTACCTATATTGAAAAACTAGAGTTTCCATATTTTTGCAAGCAACATGCATTAAAATATTTGTCTGGGACATGAATCATTGCAGACATAATGCAAATTAGTTTGCTAGAATAGACAGTAGCTGGAAGAGGCAGTAGTTAAATTCAGTTCTAACTACTAGTTTTTTATAAAGAACCTAGATATTTCTAATTTCAAAATTAGGATCGTCATGATAGTTTTGAATCTTTATGTAGATGGTTAACTACTACTTGCAGGAAAAGTTGTTAACAGTGTTAATATTTATAGACTTTCCTATAACTGATACTTTATTTCTGATGATGTTGTACTTGCAAGTCAGATTCTGGGGCCCATCCATAATGATTCCCAATACAGCCAAAAAGGGAAGACAAAATAAAGTGCATTACCCTCCCTGAGAAATTCAACAGACCTCCTTAAACACTCCCATCTCCTAAAGGGAGCTCCTGTTACCTGATTGCTCAGACTCCATTTTCTAGTTGAAATATATCACGTCCCTGTGTGTGTATAAGATTAGGTAACTTTCTCTTTAGGGAACTTCTTCCAGCACAATGGAGTCTTGTGATCTTCTCAGTGTGCCTGAGGAGGAAATGAAGGTTTAATGACAAGCAATTCTATCTTCAGGCTGTTCTTCATTATCTGTCACTTTCTTGTCACTTCATATTAAATGATGACAGTTTAGGTGCAGTGCTGTTACTCTATTTTTGAACGCGTTTCTTGGAGAGCATGTTTGATATTTGAATAATCAAAGAAAAATTCTCCAGCACCTTTTTTCTAAGAGTTTGTGTGACTTTCATGTGAGGTGACCCAGTCTTCGATACTATGTTTGATCAAAACCACCATTCTTTTGAACGTTTGAGATTAAAAACTGGGATTTTTTTCCTTATTATATATTTATCTAATATCTTAAGTAAACATTGGTTATGCTTGTTTCCAAGCTGATGGTCTGAGTAGAGAAATAAAATGTGAGATGTTAATCATTTTTATCTATTCTCTTTGGGGTAAATTAAGTGAGAGGCAAAAGAGCAAAATCTTAGTACCTTAAAACTAGTCTTGTTATTCTGTATATGGCATTTTAATCATGGAAAGCACATTATAATTCCATATGATTGGATGTGCATAGGCAGTTTGTATAACTGGATGTCTGCCTGTGTTCCACAGGCAGGATGAGAAATACAATTTAATGTCTAGACACCATCCTTAAAAAGCAGAACCGCAGTTGACCTCACCACATGTAAGTAATTAGGAGATTAGCTGCTAAATCATCTTTCAGATATGCTGGCTGGCCTGCATTCATCTTCACTTTACCTCACTTGCTTGATCAGAGGACTTGAACTCTTATCTTGTCTCTAAAGAAGTTGTTTATAGGTTTCTTGTTTTTCTATAAAGTTTTAGTATAAATACAGTTTTTCATGTGTATTTTACTGGAACAATGTGTTTTTGTATTTCCTACCACTATGAATCTGTAATCATAAAATAAAATGTAAGCATAATCTAGCGTAACCTAATGCCTCATCATCCAGCTATTGAGTTAGTACGTCTGGCTAAGATGGAAGCAGATGTTACTCCACTCAGAATGTACTTGGAATAATAATTTTGGTAATGTGGAGCCTTAAGGAGCATGTAGTAAAATTCCTGTAGTTGACCATCAAAATTCCAGAGCATCTTTTGTAGGCAGAGGGAGGTTTGGTGACAGTTTTCTGGTCATGCACTTGCTGCCAAAGCTCTTTGTCTCTCTGAACGTGGCAGCTTGCAATGCTGGTTGTAGCATGAACAAGAGTTACGAGTTCTTGGTAGCAACCACCCCCACTGACCATGTAGCTAGAGAGCTTTCCTGCTCGTTCTGGGGAGGAATGTACACTCTGCCTGACATTTAGAGGCAGGGTAGGGTTTTATATTTCATGGTTCAGCATGTAGCAGTTACTCTTCACCTGGAAGATTCAGACTGCAATTCAGTGCCTACTTTATTAGTCAAAAAATGTGTTTCTAATGTACCTGTAGTTAGTGCAGTGAGCTATATCCAGAAAATATCTGTATTAATGTCAAGAAATTAAATTCAAGAAAGTTTAAAGGTAGCTGAGATGTCTCAACAATACTTCTGGAGTATTTGCATGTATATATATATATATATATATGTATAAGCGCTTTTAGTTACCTGAAATAATTATGAAATAGGAGGGTTAACAATGCATTTTTACTGTAGTTCCATGAAAGTTGTTCAGAGATAATGCTTTCCAAAATTTAAGAAATGCCATTTGGAACAGAGAATATTATGGATATACTAAATGTGTGTATTCTGTTCTTGGATAGAATAATAATACTTAATGATGAACATTGCAAGATATTAAACCAATGGTTAGTTACTTAGAAAAAAAAAATGTATATAAATTATTTTGTATTTAGTGTTTCCAATAAAATGAGTTTTCTAGTGCAATGAAATGCCTAAATAGTACTCCAAAAGCATCAAGGAGACAATCATAAATGTCACCCAAAAATGTGAAACATGAAAATAAAGGTCCTGGGTCAACTGACAGATTAATGCATCTATAAATTGTATATGTATACTGGATTATGAAGCTGTACTGCTGCAAATAGAATTTATATAAAGAAACTTTTTTTNAAAAAAAATATATAGAAAAAAATTTTTTTTTTTTTTTTTTTTTTTTTTTACCAAGACTACATTGTATTTGCTAGTGATTAATGAGGTTCTGGTTTAAAAGTAATTTTTTAAGATAGAAAATTCCCATAGCTCCAAGAATAAACAGCAAATAATAATAATAATGAGGTAATCCAAATCTTAGCCAGCTAATAACCTATTGCCATATTTTTTTGAATAGGTATCCATCATTCTCAAGTATTAATGTGAACTAATCTATTCAAAATATCAGTGGTTATTTATAGTTCATCTTCATTTCCTGAAGTTTGGTATAACACATTGTTTTGATAGTGTTCTAGTGTATTTTTAGTTGGATTGAGTAAAGTAATTAAATCAGCATTATCTCCTTATGTCATTCTATGTTTTTTCTAGTTCTAGCCAAATACTTGCCTTGGTCACATAGAAGTGTGTTACATTTAGGTACCATCTCTCTCAGCTTAAATACTTGCTGAGGATGGGTTGAGGTTCCCAGGCACCTTTTGAGGACTTCTGATCCAACACCCCTGTTCAAGCAGAGGCCCACTGAGCCGGCTGCCCGGGGCTGTCACCAGATGACTTTTGAGTGTCTCCAAGGGTGGAGACTCCACAACCACTCTGGCCAGCCTGTGCCTGTGCTTGATCACCCTCAGGGTGTAGAAGTGTTTGCTGTTGCTCAGAGGGACTCCCCTGTGTTTCAGTTTGTCCCCTTTTTCTCTTGTCCTGTCACTGAGTGCCAGTGAGAAGAGACTGCCTCTGTCCTCTTTGCACCCTCCTCCCTCCAGGCATTCATATATGTTGAGTCCTCTGACCTTTCTTTTGCATTATACAATGCTGTGTATTCTAGGATGTAATGACAGATTTCTGCTCACAAAGAACACGGGGAAGCTGTATCTGTCTTTAATGTTGAATTGTTCTCAGCATTGTTGCAAATGCTTTCTTAGCGTTACGTGTTTCAGATGATTTCGCTCATGATATTAAAATTGTGGGGTTTATGCTCAAATAATCAATGACAAGTATTAATTTTCTGAGTATAATTAATCATATCAGACTTCAAAATAACACCTATAGTGTTGAAAGTCTTACTATGCCTCTCTGGTGTTTAAATACTTGCTAAAATATATAGGAAACACAAAATTTGAATTTAAAAGACGATTGGCTAATAATTAATTCCAAAATATATTTTAAAACTATTTAGATAATTTATTTTCTCATAACAATTCATTTAAATTTAGTAAATGAATTGGGTGTTATTTTTGATTCTGCTATTTTGGCTTTTCATTATCTCTTTATCATAGTGACCCAAGAATTTAGGTGCTTCAGAGATAGCTTAAAATCCTAATCTTGGTGCAGTCCTTTCATACATTTTCCAGGGTCAAAATTCCATCCAAGCCAAGGTGATTGATCAGGCCTGTATGCTTAAGAAATACCATATGACAATGAAATAGCTGGCGTCATAAGGAGTTGTGCTTGATTGCATCACCTGGTGCTGATGACCATCCTCTGTTTACAGCTGAGTGGAAAAACAGACAACAGGAGAGAAAGGGGTAGCCTCAGCTCATCAACTTTGAGTTATATCAAAATGGTAAAATGGATCTGGTTTTATAACCCTTCAAAAAATATGTAACCCTGGAATTTTTAGCCTCATTTCCAAAGAAGCAGAGTTTAATAAGTCTAGTAATTTTTGAACCTATTCAACAATATGTCATAATGAAATATATGTCTTAAAGTTGTTATATTCCTTTAGGTTTCAGGAAGTTAACGGCTGAGTAGAAAGATTGGCCAGACATGTGAATCTGACATTCACACCACATACAGTCCAGTTTTACTTTAGACCAGCTTGGTCTGAATACCTGGTAGAATTTGGAATGTGTCTAGTGCTTTTCTCCAGCAGACCTTCTGGTTTAATTTCATCTTGAAGGATTTAAATGCACCAAGACTTTTCTGTCAAGGAAAGCAAAGTGTAAGACTTAACTATGATAAGGACACAAAGTTCAAAAATGCACTCCCAATCAAATTTAAAATGCCAGTGTGGATGCATGTTAGATGCATAAACTTAAATGTTTTAGATAACTGTGAGGCAGTTTATTTGTCTGTATGAGATACTGAAGGCTTGGGGTATAGTGAGGTGTGAGTCATGAGCAGTAAAACAGAGTCGGGGTAGCAAAAAGGTGCGAAGGACCTCCAGGTATTTTGTGCACACTCTGAAGCAAAGGACAGAGTACTGAGATACAAGGAAAGGATCCTTGTAACGCAGGAATTCATAGAGTAAGCTGTACACAGGGCAGTCTCTCAAACTGTCTGTAGTCTCTTTGGCTGTGTTCAGTCATGCTTACTTCCTGCTATCCTAAATGGCCATGGCTTTGGTTTTATATGTATTCATTCTGTCTGTCAGTGTTTCATCTCTTATGGTCAGAGAGGCGCCCCAATCTCCTTATTGCCATGAAGAAGATTAAACTTGAATATGGCCTTTCCTTCTAGTTATTGTGAACACTCTGTGGCAGCTCCACAGTGCAGAAACAGTAATTGCAAAAGTCCTTTCCTGGTTTTAATTATAGGTAGTGTTTGAAAAATTTGCACATTTATTTTGGAAAATACTGGTGAAATTCAACTTTAGGTATTGTATTGATTCTGCCTGTAACATGCAGTAAATCTAAGTTGTCCTAGTGAACACTCAGTAAGAAAGAAAGAAAAAATATGCTTTTTAAAAAATATTAGATGATTTATGATGTTGATTACTTGTGTATGTTCAAATTCTACTAATATTTATATTAATTGTATATTCCTTCAGGCATTCCAAGGTAATGTCAAACAGCAGCATTAGGAAAGTAGCAAATTCATTCTATTTTCCTTTAAGTCTGAAAATTGTCATACTGTGATTTAAGGATTTCTAAATCTTTTGACATGTCTGTCCTGCTTTTATTGACTCTAAATGTGCAAACATGTGGTGGCCTATTTATGCAGATGCCCAGCTATGTTTATTTTGAAATAGAGGTACAAATGAGTACATAAACTATCAGCTTTTGTGTAAGAAATAATTTCTAATATACATTTCAAGTTTGTCAGATAAAGCCTGTGACTTTCAGAACCTGTAAATTTCTTGTCATTGTGGATTTGGTGGTTACTGGAGGCATAACTTTGCTGATTTGTTAGTGACAGTGACTATTGCTACTGAGTTAAGGAACAGGTTTTAGGATACAGTAATATTAGGTGAATGGTCTGGTTTTGACCCAATATTGAATTATTGTCAAGATCCAATAATACAGTCATGATCTTTTGCAGCCATGGTGACTTGTATATGATATTCTGTCATGTCACATCACAAGGTGTTTTTTTAAACTGATACGATTCTCTTCCTTTTTGTCTTTCGCAAAAGAGTTGTGAGTAGTTTTTGAAACACATTCAACACAGATTTTCCTGTTCATTTATTCATGCAAGTATGTTTCCATGGAGACAATGCCGATTTCTGCTGCAGTTCTAGACAGTCATTTATCTGTAGATCAACAACACAAATCAACTTTTCTGCATGTTGTGACAGTCCTAAGGTGATTCGTTCTCAGGCTGTATCTAAAGTTTTTTTTCCATGTTTGCATTTTCACATACAGGCATCGTATGCTTCTCCTTGAAGAAAAGCACAAAATCACTTAGGTCTTACAGATTTAGACATATGATTTGGGTGCAGTTACACACAGATTAATGTTAAGGAATGTTGGAGTACATCTGTTGCATGATCCCAATGCCCTGTTGGCACAGAGACCTGAGGGTATACCATTTTCTTTCCCTTTCTTGATCTTTCCCTGACATCACAGCAAAAACAAGCCTGGTGTGCTCCCAGCAGGTGCCGTGCTGTGGGCCAGGGTGGTGAAGTTTGCTGCAGACAGAACTTGGCCTGTGGCTGTAAATGCATTGCTTAAGATTTTCATCACAGATGACTCCTGGCCCTCAGGCAAAGTGGTGAAACAGTGAGACACACTGCTCAATCTTCTCAGGAGCATGTTGACCATATCCAATTGCACTGCAGTTTATCAATATCGTGGTTTATAGTGTGCTGCTGAAAATTTGTATTACTTGACATAAGCCATGTGGAGAGTGTTTGAGGATATAAAGCTTGCAGAAGTAGTGTTGGAGTATGCAGAATGTTACAAACGTGTGACTACTGATCTGTTCAGAAAAATGATCTGAGAGGCACCCTTATATAATTTAGATTAAGATCATAAGATTCTTGTGTGTTCTGTAAAGTTCTGCGAATGCCATGGAGGGATTTTTTTTCCCTATTTTATCAGTACATGAGAATAGCTAAAATTTTTTGATTAAGTAATTTTTATAACTATTTTCTGTTAATAATTAAGTATACATAAAGTAATAGAACCATGATTGTAATTTTAATTGAAATATGATTTCAGTAAAATTAAATCTATACATCAAAAGAATAAACAGAACTGTGTTTAAGTTCAAGGGACTTAATCTCTTTGCAATTTCTTTCTTTCAAATTTTTTGAAATTCAGCAGAGAATAAAAAGGGATCTCTAGCAAAAGCCAGGGAGGGAGCCAGAGCAATCACACTCTCAAAACTTCCTCAGAAGTATCAAGTAAAGAACATTTTTGCTGGACTTAGTAAGAATATTTTGCAAAATGAAGATATTTGCAAAAAAAAAAAAAGTAATGGGAACGACACATCACAAAAAGAAAAGGAAACAATGCTGGCTATGCTATTGTTTCTGACCAATGTATTGAATTAAACTGTATTCAAGTTGGTGTCCTAGAACGACTGTCTGATGGTCAGATTTTTATGAAATTCCTGTATACTACACAGAAACAGTTAAAGGTTTGTGGTTTTTTCACACATGGATTCTCTAGCCTTGTCTATGATTGTTTTCATGAATGTAGTTTCCGAGTACTCTATGAGTGTGTGATACTTTAGGGAAAGTAAAGATAAAATTTTAGGAAAAAGAGTTTTATTAGCTTGCAGTGTTTGAAAATAAAATCTGCACATGTGTAGTAAATAAATAACAAGCCTCAAAGCTGAAGTGATATCTTTGAGATGACATTTATCCTCCAGATCTTCTGATTGTTTTAATTATTTTTATGGAAGTTATGCTAAGGCTACCTTGTACCATGAATAAAATACTATATTTTATTTTCTTAAGCCCTCTCTGTTAAGCTTAGTTTGCAGATTTTGTTGGTTTCATCTATTATTTTTTAGGCATTTTAAAACTAAAATGTCTCAGGTTATCTTTTTTCCATTTAAAATGCATAAAGGAAGCTGGAGGGGTTTTGCAATCCATCTGTCTGTATAATTATACCATGATTTAAATTGCTTGGTAATAACCAAGTATTAGTACTCTGCATTCCTTGAGGCACTGATGTAAAGCATAACCTGTCTTACTCATGTAAAATTGACCATATGTCATCATAATAGATGTCACATTTTCCTTATAGTCTTTGGGAAATTGGTTTGAAGAAAGTAGAGATATTTATTTTGCTTAGTTTGTAAGATTTTAATGAATATTTGGTATGGAATATAAAGTATTTTAATCCCATTTCAGATATTTGCTGTTTCTCCTAAAGTGTAATAATTAAATTCCATGCTTGATGGTTACAGTTTTTAACTTTCTTTTCTTGCTAATTTCCTCCAAACTGAGAATAATCTTTGCACTTGTTGAAACGTGACATTTAGTATATTTTGGTACAAAAATGAAGGAAAAACCCTATTATTCATCAACATTATTGAGTTTTGAATTATATTACTAATTTTACTTTAAAAAGTAATTGGGCAGTCCTGATCTATTCCTAAAGGTGATTCCTGCCTCACTTTAACTCTGTGATGAAGATGGAAGTCCTGCTGAAATTATGGTCCTTCTGTCATTAAAGCCTAAGAATTGTGAGATTATTATGTTATTCTAGACCACTCTAGATGACACAAAACCAGGCCACAGTTTGCTTAACACTGTGTTCTGAGAACTCCTAGAAAGATAGCTGGGCAACGCTAAACTGAAAATATATTTGAATCGGGAACAAACAATAATTTTCCCAAACTTACATGTGCGATCTTTACAGAATTAAAAAGAATTTACTGTAAAAGTTCTATGTAATTATACAGCTTACTCTGGGAGGCATTTGCAACCTTTACTTTTTAGGTTTTATTGGAAAAAATGTAGATGACATCATAAGGGAAAAGTATTTCATATTTGCAAATATATAAAGTATTTGGAGAAGTGAAAAATTACACTGAAAGGCTGTACATCCAATGGATTCTAATTTGTCAGATTCTAAACATTCAGATTCCTACATTCAATTTCGTGGAAGAAGGCAATGATATAGTAGATATATTGTTGGATTATTGGGATATATCAGGTATATTATTGGGTTATATCAAATCAGTCAAACTACTGAGTCCAAGTTAAGAAGACAAATGACAAATGGTTAATACAAGATTTTCTATCTTGTTTTTTTTTTTACATGGGGTTTATAATGAAACTAAATAATTAACTTTTTCATATTTATGGGTTAGCCTACTGGATTACTAAAGTGACTACAGCAGTACGGATTCATGGCCTGGTATATGAGGTTAAGGTAGCTGAGGTGCTGTAAATGCTGTGGTGGGTGACCAGGAGAAGGGTGTAGAGGCAGACATCATATTGTCCTCTTCTCATTTTCATTGCCTTATTTACATGAGCCAGAAGAGGACAGTAAGATTTCATCATCCCCAAGCCACGCTGAGATTTTCCACACTACTAGTGCCATCTTGCCATTTCATTTAAAATATTAAAAAAAACCCTCAAAACATGATTTTTTTTCTTAAGGAAATATTTTTATCGACAGTATATTTTAGCGAGGTTTCTTTATATATTATCCTCAAGAGTCTTCTTGTTCTTGATGAGAATATACTTACTAAAATTTGTGTACTAGTTTTGACATTTAATATAGGAAGCTCCAGTTTTGTTTTGTTGTTTTTTGTTTTTTTTCCCATTGGGAAGAATAAATCAATTTTTTGCTGATTAAGTGCTTATGGGGCGAGAGGAAACACCTAACAGTGAAGGCTTAGGCATAGTGTAGGCATAGTCCTTACAAGAATTTTGGAATATAATTTTAAGATTTTACAATTTGAGCAATGTACTGCAAGACTAGAAGAGATTTAACTCCTTATTCAGAATATTGAACACTGAGTAGAAAATCAAATGTATCTCCAAGTACCTCATCACAGTACTTAAACATATGTCAATTTATTCTGGTCATT
>VZTN01028982.1:1283-16030 GCA_013400515.1 Erpornis zantholeuca | reverse complement strand
TTTTTTTGTTTTTTGGGGTTTTTGGTGGGTATTTTGAGGTTTTTTGTGGGTTTTTTTGTTTGGTTTTTTTGGTGTTTTTTTTTGTTTTGTTTTTTTGGGTTTTTTTTGGTTGTTCTGTTTTTTGTGGAGTTTTTTGTGGTTTTTTTTTTTTTGGTTAGGGTTTTGTTTGTTTGTTTGCTTTTGTTGGGGTTTTTTTTTGTTGCTTTGGGTCTGCTTTTTGTTTTTGCTTTCATTTGCTGTTCACATTTAAAAAGAAGCTTCCAATTTCAACAACTTCCCCCTCATGGATGACTTCAGGCAGTCAAGCCTTGGGCAGAGTTAAAAAATGCAACAAAATCAACATTTATTGGTTGTTTTTAACTTCTTTTTTTAAAAAAACCTCACAAACCAAACCAGCAGCAATTCCAGCCTTGATCCCATGATGGTTTTTTTTTTAATTTAGGGAGCAGAACTTACCCAAATCTGAAGAAATTCTTGAATTGCCTGCAGATCTTGAAAGCAATTTCCCTCTTCCCACAGGCCAGAGGGCCCAGCAACACCAGCATGGGGTAGGGATCATCAGCATTAGGCAAAGTGCTACAAGAAAGGACAAGCAGAGGGCATTAAATCACCTCAAAAATCAAATTTCAGCAACTTTTTATAAACCTTTCCAGAGATTTTATCACCCTTTCAACTCCTCTGATGTTGGTCACGGTGCAGGCAAAAATCAGGGCTGGGTTCCAGGGGATCTAAATGTAAAAATGGCACAAAAATCTGCATTAAAAGCCTCTTTTGCAAAAGGAATAATGTTGTTTTTACTCCAATCTCTCTGATTTCCAGCCTTTTCTAAAGGGCTGGGATTTGTTGAAGAGTTTTCCAGAGCTGGGAATATTTGAATGGAATAAACCTGGACTCAATCCTACAGATTTTTCCACTTTGCTGTGTGACCTGTGCTGGATGAAGGTGCAAAAATTCTTCAATTAAATACAAAAAAACCACTCAGATCCTTAAAACCCCACTGAATACACACACAAAAAACCAATAAAATGACCTAAAGTGCTGCAAAAATACAAAGTTCTCCATTTTCTCCATGCTGAGCAGAGTATTGGATCCTCAGATTTTCCACTTCTGGCTGCAATTAGGAGAATGAAGAAGATTTTTGCACTTTTGAGTGCCCAGAAATTTATTTAGGCAGCTAAAAATTGAATTTTTAGTGGACACTCAGGGAGATCTTAAGATTCTGCCACTTGGCAATGTCACAAATAATGGAAATAATCCCAAATGCAGTGATTTAGAATTAATTAATAATTTTAACTAAATTTGAAGCAAAACTCCCTCTGTGCCCATTTAATGCAATCTAAAACAGATACCTGAAAATAGAATATTATTCCTTTTACCATTCCTCTCACAAATCACTCATTCTGTGAGAAGTAAGGACAAGATTCAGGAAAAAAAATCCCAAAGTCATTGCTTTCCTCCTATTTTAGGAGCAGCAAAGCAGCTCTGTTACCTCCCAGACTGCATGGATATAATTAGCACCAAAAGCTCATTAGCACAATGCATTAAAATCCTGCAGAAAGTAAAAACCACATTTTAAAAATCCATTTAAAAAATTGATTATAAAAGAACCATTTCAGAGGTGGGGAAAAAAAAAGCTGAAGCGAGTAGGGTTCAAAATTGATGAGGATGTTGCAGAAAGGTTTTTTTTCCCTGCTCAAGTTCATTTTTTTGGGGGGAATAATCATGGCAGGGCAGGGCTGGGAAAGGAGAACCTTTGTTTTCCACATAAAATGGGTTGTGTTGGGATGGAATTTAAAGCTCAACTCATTCCAAACCTTCTCAACACCTTCCACCATCTCAAAGATTTTTGGACAAGGCCTCAAATTGCCCTTGGGGGGGTCTGGGACCCTCCCTGGGACCCCAAGGGGACACAGTCATCGATTTGTGCCCATGGGGAGAAGCTTCCAACACTTATGGATGAATTAAAAANAGGGGAAATGTGTTAAAAATAGGTGATGGTTATTGGTTATAAATATATATATTATAAATATAGTATGTTTTAAAAGTTAATTGAGTGCAAAGTCTTTCAAACAGCTCTCAGGTCTCGTGGTCTTGCAGCTGGAATCTTAAAGCACAAAACCCCAAGTGTAGGGCAGTGTTTGGGATTTAAGATAAGAACTTGAATAAACAACAAGAAAAACTGAAAACTCCAAGTCTGGCTCCTTGATAAAGAATTAAATCTCCTCTTTCAGGGGCCCAAGCTCTGTCACCATCCCAGGTTGCTCCAAGCCCTGTCCAGCCTGGCCATGGACACTTCCAGGGATGGGGAATTCTCTGGGAATCTTGTGCTTCCACAATCCTTAGAAGAAGGATTTTTTTCCCTTCTCCCTGCACAGAAGCTGTTACAGGCTTGGAAAATGCAGAATTCCTCAGGCATCTTTCCTTCCACGAGGAAATGTTCCACCCAATAATGTCCCAATAAATCATTCCCTCGACAAGATCACGCTCCAAATTCAAATTCCCTTTAATAAATTCCCACAGCTTGAATCCCCCACGTCCTCAGATTCCTTGGATTTATGATTTCATCAGGAGAACAGGGAGAATATTTCTATAATCCTGTCTTGCATTGCATCATCACTTCTTGGTTCTCAAAACTCAAAGTTTGGGGTTTCCCACAGCTTGAAAAGAGATTCGGGAGAAGTTTTGGGCTCATTATTCAACTTTTTTTTTTTTGTTTTTCTTTGTGGGCATTGCTGTGAAAGATTAATAAATTTTAGGGTCAAAAGGAAATATTTGGATGATTTAAATCACCCTCATCCCACTGGCTGCAGGAATTCCCCAAGTTAATTCCTGTTCCCAGGAGTTAATTCCTGATACCCAGGGTTCCATTCCACCATATTTTAATTAAAAACCTCCCAGTTGTGGAGCACCCTTGGTAAATTGTTCCAACGATTAATTATTTTAATTGTCAAAAAGAACCACGCTCTGGTTCTTCCCTGAATGGATTTTTCCTCGACAACCAAAAACCATCCTGTCCTGGCCCAACAGGCTGGACATTAAATTAAATTCTGCTATTAAATCGTAGCTGTTGTCACTCCGAGCAACATTTTCAAATGTCACCTGCGTTTCTAGGAGGGGAAAATCCCCATAATATTCACGGGTGTGTTAGCACATAATTAAAGAGAAAAAACACAAAGACAGAGAGAGAAGAAGAGAGCAGGAAATTCGATGTTTTGTGCCTCCAGGCCAGGCAACAATGGAACTTCTCGCTTTGTTTTCAGGTTTTGTTTGTGATAATGAAGATATTGTTAAGCCAGAATTAATTACGGAGAAAGGGATGCAAATGAACTCCCCGGGTCTGGTTCCAAGAAAACATTTTAGGGTGGAAAAGTCAATAATGCATCATCATTAGGGAGATTTCGTTAATGACTCTTGAGTGCTTTCCAGCTGAGCATGAGGCATCGGCGATGATTTTTGGGGCAGACCCACAAAGGCTGGGCTGATGTTTTTGTGTTTGTGGGCACAGTTCCTCTGGCACGAGGCAGAATTCCTTCTCTCCAGCAATGAGGACACACATCCAAAATCCTCTGAGCAAATATTTAAACACAGCCCTGGAAAAAACTCCATGCCTTTAGGGTTTTAGGTTTGGGTTGGTTTTTTTTTTTTAAGAAAAACGAGCCAATTTTGTGGTTTGTTTTATTTTAAGAAATCTCCATCCTTGCATAAATAAATCAATGAGTCTTTGGGGTTTTGTTTTTAATAGGCTGTTAAGAATTCCCAGAGCTGTTGTCACCCTGCTTTTTGTGGATGATCCCAGAAAACAGAGTCACAATAAAAATACAAATTCCTGAGTTATTAAATGCTGGATCTTCAATCAGGGTACTCAGTTCTGAATTAATTCAGCACCAAAATGGGCTGTGGGGCACAAAGGTTGACCTCAGTGCCCAGTGCAGCCAATATAATACGAATCCACATATTTTTATTGTGTATTCCATCGGGGAATGTGGAAGGAATTGTCCAAAAATCCCTCAAATATCCTAAAACAACTGCAGAGCAGCAAAAAAAAATCCCATTTTTCAGAGGAGAAACCAGACTGGCACTGGAATGGTGGCACTGGAAAAAGAGCATCCACCTGCCTCTCCCTTCCATGCTTTTAATGGAAGCTGGCATCACCTCCTCCTTCCAGTACAACTCGAAAATTTCCCCTTATGAACACAAAACGTGCTCCAAATAAATAAAATAAAATAAAATAAAATATAATCATTTTATCCCACCGGGATGGCAGCAGCCGGGGAGAGGAGGGGGAAGCAGAAATGGATGGAGAAGTTTCCCAGCTCTCTGCTGCCTCCAGGGATTTTTCTGGTGCCTTTGGGTAAGGAGAGGAATTTTGCATCTCTCATTTGTGGTGCTAATGCCCATCTGCTCCAACAGATTGGGGAGAGGGAGCAGAGCCATGGACAATCTGTCTCAGATTTTAGAGGTGAATGACGAGCTTCATTTCATAATCCATTTCAACCAAATCAGCTTTGCCTCATTTCCAGGCTGCTGCCAGGATCCTGCAGGAGTTCTCCTTGGAAAAAAAATGTCCCTCAGGACGTGAGGAGATTCTGCTTTTACTTGAGTGCCACCAAGAGGAGAGGCTGGGGGATGAACTCACCTGTCCAGGAGTCTCTGGGGCTGCCTGAGGTTGAGCACAAGGTGAGTCCTGTGATCTTCAGCAGCCACGACTTCTGGAGGAGGGTGGTGTCCATTCTCAGCAGCGACCTGTTCCCACAGTTTAAGGGGGGAAAAAGGGAGGAGAAAAGTGATGGAATTGTCTCCAGCTGCAAAAAGCTTGGCAGAGCACCAGGAATAACGATGGCTTTGTGTTGCTGAGGGTCAGGCTTTGTGCTGGGCTCGGCTGGGAGCTGAAATCTTTTCGAGGGATTTGAAGGATGATTTGAGAGATGGATGGAAGGCAGCCAGGCACTGCTCACCATCTTTAATGGATTCAACCTTTTTTCCTGGGAAGAAAAACAGGATGCTGCATAGGATGCGAAGCAATTTTGCTTAGGTTTTAATTATCCATTAATTTGCATCCTCTCAGTGCTGGTGGAAGGTGCCAAACTCAAATCCTTAGGGACTGGAGCCACTTTCATTCAGTGGAAAAGGAACAGAATGGGCACTAACAAAGTGAGCAAACTCCTGACAATGAATTCCTGTCTTTCCTAGGAGGGAGAGCACTCAGACTCCAAGGATTCCCTCCATCCATTCTGCTGGAATCTCTGCTGACCACTAATGAGTTGTTTAATTTGGGGTTATGTTGGAGTCCAGGAAAGTCAGAAAACTTTTCCTGCCTCTTTTGAAAGTCAGTTTTCCCCAAAACACCTGAAAAAAACGTAGCCTTTGACCTAAGTCCCTAGAAAAAGCTTCTTTCACTTTTAGACAAACTAAAAGCACCAAAAATGTGAGAAAAATTTTGTTTAGTTTACCACAAAGTGAGCATTTATAGTTTTTAAGTTTTGCTATATACAAAATAATAGAAAAAACTTAGAAAACCTAAAGCGTTGGCCCTTCCTGCTCCTTCTTTCTCCTTCTTTTCCTTTTTCTTAGTCTCCATTTCCTGTGGACTTCTCATTAGTAAAAAAAGATAGTTTTAAAAAAGCATATTAATACAAATAGTAATTATTGAGACAAAAAACAAAATAAAAATACCTAACATTTAAGAATTAAGTAAAAAACCTTCAAAAGGTGTCTGCTTCACGCAGCAACAGCCATTTGTCCTTCAAAAAAAAAGCAGCAGCAACCAGAGTAGAGGCTGTGCTGCAAAAACAGAAATAAAATAAATAAATAACTCCTAAAAGCAACCTGAAGTTTCGTCTCCAATCATTTTGAAAGCATAAAACATTAAAAAAAGAAAAATCAGCCCAGCCAGAAACCCCAAGCTCCTTCAGGGTTATTCATGCTACACACTCTGAAATAGGTTGAGGAAGACTGAGTGGGACATGAGACATAAAATTTTCATGGTGAGACCAATCCAATTGTTATTGGAATTATATTATTCCTATTCCTATTATCAGGAATAGGTTGGATGGGACTTGGAACAAGCTGGGATTGTGGGAGGTGTCCCTGACATGGAGGGGGGGCACTGGATGAGCTTTAAGATCCCTTTCCAACCCAAACCTGTCTGGATTCCACAATAATCCCCCCAGGGAAGTAGTGGATTCCCTAATGCTGGTCACTTGTAGGATTTGGCTGGGCCATCTTGTGCTTTTCCCAAAAAAAAAAGGCTGGAACAGATGATCCACAAGGTCCTTTCCAGCCTGGAATTCCATGGATCTGTGGCAGCCATGCCTGTAGCAACAAGTAGCTGGTGAAATAGAGATCTTTAAAGCAGAACTCAGTGTAATCATCTTTGTGCTCAGGATGGAGAGAGCCTGGCACTAAAGAACTCCAAAATTTATACAAATAAAGCTGGGAGTGATAGATTTCCTGAAATAATAATTTTGGAAGTGATGCCTTAGGTTTTAACTTTTATATTTTTCCAATCCTCTACTGCTAGTGTGACTCTGAAGTTTCCTGTAGCTGTTAAGTGCTGTTCTCTATGCTAAGACAGACATAACAAAACCTCTAACTTGCTCTCCAAGGATACTCAGAACAAGAACTGTAAACCTTCATCTTGGGGAGAGGGGGGCAAGCTTGGAGGAAATCACATCCTTGGCTGGATTCTGCTTGGTGAATTTATATTGATATAAAAGTGTGAAGAACTCATCTAACATCCATTTTGAGATCCACTGAGGCAGGACCCTCTGGAGCCCAAAGTGTGCACCTGAAGGCCTTTCAAATAAATCCCACCTTTTTCCTTTATTCCTGTCTAGTCTTTGTTTCTAGGGAGCCAATTTAAGGCATCAAAAGGATAATTCCCTGAAATGCAGCAGTTCCAGCACGGCCTGGGCCCACACAGGACATGCAGCAACCAAATTCCACTTCAGGCACCACAAGAGGGGAAGGTTTCTAACCCAAGAGGATTTCTGTAAAGCAGGTTTTTGGGGAGGAGGTTTGCTACAAGTGCAAGCACAGATTTTATATTCTTTATTTAGAAAAATTCCAGAATGAAATGATGTTTGCTTACCTTTTCTTCCACTAAAACCTTCCTGAGGTCCAGCTCTGTGATTTGGAGCAACATGAAAATCGCCGAGAGCCAATAATCATCTTCTTCCTGAGGGACAAAGTTTCCATTTTGACAAAAAAATCCTTCATTTCACCCAGCCAATATTTAATTCCGGTCTGTTGAAATTAAATTGGCCTTGATACATTGCAATATAAAAGGTTTTTTTTTACCCTGAAGGTGTCAAAACACTGCCCAAACTGACCCTGACCAAGCTCAGCTGCTGCAGCAAAAGCTGAGTTGTTCAAAAGTTTGTAACAATAATACTCAAAAGGCCAAGATGGGAATTTAAAAAGGGATATGATCACACTTTGCTTAGGAGGACATCTCAGCAGCAAAAGCCTTTCAGATTATGGAAATCCAGGAGTTTATTACTTTTTATTACTTTTTCCTGCTAATTTCATTGTGTGCCCTGACAACCCAGTCTCATAAAAACCAATACAAACCTGGAAATTACAAGAAAGAATTAAACTCTTAATATTTTTAGCATTGGAAATGACTGTAAAATTCATACAAAATTTGGAAATCACAAGAATCAGAGTAGAATTGTCTTTGATCGCCCAGGACAGATGACCTGTCCACTTCTAGAGGCAGAAACTGAGGCTAAAAGGATTCTGGTGTGCTTCAAACCATCAGGTTTAGCTTCTCAATTTTGGTTCTCTCTTACCTGTAGAGGGTTTTTTAGAAGATTTAAAACTCTGAGGAGAGGCAGATTTTCAATCCATTTCAGCTCGCTCAGCTCGGCCACCTGCTCAGGGACAGAAACAGAGCATAAATCAGCAGCAGAATAAACAGAAAGGATGAGAACTCTGCAGGGAAAAGAAAGTATTTTAATCCCTGCCCTTCAGAACTGGGCATTAAAAAAAAAAAAAAAAACATTATAAGTGGCAAAAGGGGTTTACATGTTAACTGCACTCAATGAGGCACTTCCAGGAACAAAAGGAGACAACTTGGCTGTGAGCTGGAGCAGCAGGATAATCCACACAGCAATTTCCAAGCACCTGCATTTTCCCAGTTCTTTCAAATGTCAAGCCCTAACACATTTGGCTTTTATGTGCTGATGTGCTTAAGTGAGGCAATTCTGCAGTTCAATTCGTGCTCTGGCTGAGTAGGTTAAAAAAAAAAAATAAAAAAAATTCCTTCTATGAGTTTCTTTTCACTGAAGTTCAAGTTCATACTAACAGAACTTGCAGTACTTGGCTAAAAAAGGACCAGGATTTTTGTCCTTGGATGTTTCCAGAGGGATAAATCAGTGGGTGCAGAGGGTCCAGGCCTTTTGTGGTCTCATCTGTGTACAAAGGAAACTTGGGCACTCAGTTATTGGGGTCAATCAAGGTTTGTGTGCCCCAAACAAACCTGGTTTTCCTTTGCTGCTGAGATGGAATCAGAGAATCATCCTGGAAAGAGTTGGGTTGGAAGAGCCTTCAAACCCATCCAGTGACCCTCCACTGTCCCAGGCTGCTCCCAGCCCTGTCCAGCCTGGCCTTGGACACTTCAGGGATCCAGGGGCAGCCACAGCTTCTCTGGGAATTCCATTCCAGCCCCTCCCTGTCGAAGGCTNGAGAGAGGAGAAGAAGAAAGAAGGAAAAACCACACCTAAAAATCTCCATCTTGTCCTTATATAACACATAGAGCAAGATCCTAAAACTACAACTAAACTCTCTGTGGTTCACTAAACAAAAATCTCTTCACCTCTCTGGTGCATTCAGGTTCTCCCAAAAGTGGAGGGAGCTTCTCCCAAAGCCTAGGTCGCTGGCTAGGCCACTTTTGAGGAGCTCTGGGGATATAAAGAAACCACCAGAGGAGCAGGAGAAGCTTTCAGGCTTCCCTGGACTCCGACACTCCCCACCCTCCCAGCCAATAATTCCTTCCCCAAATCCAGTCTCAATCCCTCCTCTTTTAGCCTAGCACCATTCCCCTTTCTCCTGTCTGTATTTTTCCATGTAAAAAGCCTCTCTCCCTCTCTTTTATAGCCCCTTTTAAATACTGAAAGCCCAACTGAGCCTAAAACACTTCAGATTCTCCCTAATTCGTACTCAATCCTTGTAAAGTGTCTGAAACCATAAACCTCAACCACAGCCAACTCACTTTGAGATTAGAATAAGCCTGCCCAAGACAGTTTTGACCAAGTTAAATGTGATTTGAGTGGATTTCTTAAATAAATCCCAGAATTCCCACCATCAACAGTTGACAATCACTGAATGTTTACAGGGGAAATGTTTGCAGCTAAACCTATTGTACCCATTTTTAAAAAAAACCCAAGAATTTAAGATCATTCTGAGTGGTTCTGGGCTGAAAGAACTCTGTGTGTTAATTAATTAAAACTCCCCTTTAAATTATTCTTCAGAAGGCAATGTTCAAAAAAGGGTGACTCATTAAACACTTTCAACAACATCATTCAAAGAGGCAAGTTTTGATGAGGTAAAATTAAGAGTTTTTATGTGCTGCAAAGAACAGTGGAAAATAAATAAGGCAATGGAAGTGGTGTTATTAATGGGAATAATTAGAGAGTTTCCTGTCTGCTGCAATTGAGGTACCTTTAAATGTCAACCTCAACACAGGGAGAAAAAGAATCCACAGTGACTTGAATTAAATCCTCTAAATCTGTCTTGTGAGCAGGGAAAAATGACACAAAATGTTCCAGTGCTGCTTTATAGTTTTATTTCCTTAGATTTCTATTTTTTTTTCCACAGATTTGTCTTTGATGTCAAAGTGATTCATGAATTGATGGTTTTTGGTTTTTTTTTTCAGTTAAGGACGCTGGGAGATCAATATTGAAATTATCGTGGATATTTGGCTTGGCATTCAAAATTCAAATGAGTTGGATGGTGCCATTGTACTTCCAGAACAGAGAATTGTGCTGCATGACCCAAAAAAAAGCCACTTTTTAAGAGCATTCTTGCTGTTCTGCCTGCCAGGGAGTTTCCAGCTGAGAGCTCAGAAGGATCTGTGGTCATAAAATTGGGCTGAGAGATATTAATAAACTCCCCCTGAGGCCTGGCAGCAGCAGAGCTGTGGTGTAAGTAAAGATCCTCTGGAATAATCAAATGGGAAAAGCTGCAAACTCATCCCTGTCTGATCCACCCAGGGGAGCACTGGGAGCTCCTGAGGTGTGAGAGCACTAAAGCAGCACCTGAGGGAAGATAAACTCACCCAAGATATCAAATGAGGGCTGAGAGGACTCCAGGAATCAACACAGGAAACAGCAAAGGAAAAAATCTTCTCTAACATCCATTTCTTGCAGTGCTGGATGATTTTTTTTTGGGGGGGAGGTCCTTTTGGAACCCTGGAAGCTGAGAATTCTCAATTCTCTGTGCTGAAAGGCATTGATCCACAAGAAAACACCACATTGGATCTGAGGCCTTGGGATAGGCTTCCAAAATTGAGTGATGACATTAAAATCACACCTGTGTGGTTTGAATTGAAGGTGTGGTGTCACAGGGTGAAAAAATTTGAGATTTAGGGTTTTGGAATATAGTAATAGATATAATTATATGTATAGCAAGATGGAGGTTTTAGGGTGGTGGCTGATACTTCTTTTCACTTTCTTCTTCCTTCTTCTTCATAGGTTTAGATGGTGTCTTGTAATTGGATAAGAAAATCTGCACTGCTGAACTTAGGGGTTTGAGTATTGGGTTAAAAATAAAAATAATTTAGGTGGCAACTCATCATTGGACAAATTGTCCTTGAAAAATCTTTGCAGAGCCAGAGAAATGCCATTATAGCCTAGTTCCACTTCCAGTGGGACAGAGAACTCCCAGTTTCTAAGAGTGCAACATAGATAAGAACTGATAAACAACTGAGTCTGAACAAGAACAAACCTCATCTCCTGTGTTCCATCCCAGCTATGGGAAGTGAGGGTGAGGGGCTGGAAAAGAAGCCAACACCCCAACAGGGTCTGTCGAAGGCCTGGGCCCCCGCTGGGGTTGGAACCCTGTCCTCTGCCCTGGGGCTTTTCTTCCTTTGGTTTGTCATGTTGGAAAAAAATGCAGCAAGAGATCTTCTTTTGCTGTTCCAGAGTTGTTTATTTTTCTTATCAAAACCTCAGAGGCAGTGGCAGCATCCTCCAAGGACACCAGGGCAGAAAAGGCAATGGCTGCAGATCAGGAGCTGCCTTTTATATCTTACTAACAACCATTCAAGAAACAATACATATCTTAGTTTCTTTTCAACACCAGCAAACCCTCATCTTATTGATATGTCTTTTCAATACTAACTTTTTTCCACCAAGGAACTGGTGTCAGAGGAGAGAGGAAGAGAATGCGGAGAGAGGAGAAGAAGAAAGAAGGAAAAACCACACCCAAAAATCTCCATCTTGTCCCTATATAATACATAGAGCAAGATCCTAGAAACTACAACTAAACTCTCTGTGGTTCACTAAACAAAAATCTCTTCACCTCTCTGGTGCATTCAGGCTCTCCCAAAAGTGGAGGGAGCTTCTCCCAAAGCCTAGGTCGCTGCCTAGGCCACTTTTGAGGAGCTCTGGGGACATAAAGAAACCACCAGAGGAGCAGGAGAAGCTTTCAGGCTTCCCTGGACTCCGACAAGGGTCCCTTCAAGGAATTGAGTTTTTAACAATTAAAATATTATGGATTTTTAGGAGAAGCTGAGCTCAGTCCTGGGGTGTGGTACCTGGTTATCCTCTAGGTCAATCACCTCTAGGAGATCATGCTCCTCCAAGCCTTGCAGACTGTTGATTTTATTGCAGGACAGATCCACCTTCTGCAGGGCTTTCAAGCTCTTCAGCCCAGTCACCTTCTCAATCTGGTTAAAGCTCTACAGAACAAAAAAAAAACCCAAAACTGCTGATAAAACTCTATGGAAAATGACATTCCTGAGAGGAAAAAAAAGAGTTATTTGTTGGATTTGGAGGATTCTTTGTCATGGAGAATCCTGACACAAATAGGCCTTTGTGCATTAGCCTCATGCACACCCTGATGTGACACATTCCAGCTTGTGGGAAAAGAAATCAACTCTCTGCTGATCAGCTTATCTCCAACTCACCTTGAAGAGACAACAGGAATAAAAAGAGCTCTAACATTTTTTAAAAGCTGATAGTGGCTCCAAGAACACTCCTGTCACCATCCAACTCAGAGTTTAGAGCGCAGTGATGCACGGAAAATTATGGAATATATATACATAAATACATTGAATTTCCCTCTGTAATCATGGCTCTATTTACACTTGTGATTGCAGAATAAATAATGAAAAAATCAAGGTAGGATATAGAGGAGACAGGCTGAGGGTTGGGGGTGTTCACCTGGAGGGGAGAAGGATCAAGGGAGAGCTTCCAGGACATTCCAGGGCCTAAAGGAGCTGCAGGAGAGCTGCAGAAGGACTGGGGACAAGGCACGGAGGGACAGGAGCCTGGGAATGGCTTCCCAGTGCAAGAGAGCAGGGATGGATGGGATATTAGGAATTGGAAATTCCTGGCTGGAATGGAATTCCCAGAGCACCTGTGGCTGCCCCTGGATCCCTGGAAGTGTCCCAGGCCAGGCTGGATGAGGCTTGGAGCAGCCTGGGATGGTGGAAGGTGTTGAAGTTACTTTAAGGTCTGGGTGATTTTAAGGTCTCTTCCAACCCAAAGCTTTCAGGATTCAATGATTCCCTGAGAAGGTATAAAAATCTCTCTGGAATACCCAAGCTCATACCAATGCACATTAGGTGAAGGCTTTATTCACTATCAGAGAAATGTTTAAAAAATAATAATTAAAAAAACCCCAACTTTACCCTAAGTTCTTCCAGACTTTCACACATGAAACGACCCAAAGCTTGGAGAACCCACAACCAACTCTCAGTGTTCTTTCAAACAAGGCCCTGATTTCTCAGTGGCCTCTGGATGCTTTCATTTCTCAAGGCCTCACAAATCAGAGCCCCAAACTCCAAGCAGGGACAACAATTCCCAGCTCATCCCTGTCCCAGTGATTCCCACACATTCCCAGATGTCCTCTCCACAGGATTCTTCCTCTGTAACCTTGTGAGTTTTATTTTGCCATCAGCCTCACCTTGTGCTGAAAGCTCGGAAGCCTCATCTTCTATTAATAAATATTTAGGAACTGTTGAAATAAATAAGCCAGCTGACTCTCATGTTAATCCAGTTGTCTGTCCTTGACATTTTTCCTGACTTTTAAATGTTTAATTAGGTTATTAATAGCATGGAGGCTCCCTCTCTGCTCCTGAGCTTCTTTAGACCTCTGGTTAATTGGATACAGATTGGAGCTGGAGTTGTAAAATGCAGGGCCAGAGGTGCCCAGGAAATTCTGGGAACAAAAGGGATTTGGGGATAGATCCTTTCTTTATTTTTCCAAACCAGAGAATTCCTAAGAGTCCAGTTCGTTAGAGCTCTGCTCCTTATTTTATATTTTCTTTGCAAACATGAGTGGAATAAAGGATTTTTGGTAGAGCAAGGCAGAATTTAAAGGTTTTGAAGTCCTCCTCCCAAACTTTCAACCTGAAAGGCTCAAGGGAAAATGGAAGAGGAAGCTGAATCACTGGGAAGAGAGGAGATAAAATTTGTTAAAACTCCCCCAAACCTGCATTTTATTGTAACTAGACAAAAAAAATGCTCCACTAAAATCTATTTCTATAATTTCCACGTGACTCTCTCCGTGGCTAATTAAAAGAGACAAACAGTGATACCAATAATGATATCAGCACCTAATGAACCCAAAACGAGGAACATCTTCATATTTAATGAGGTTTAGTTGTTAACACAACCTCCCAACCCTGGACAGAGCAGATCCCCAAGGGAATTCCTGCTAGGCCATTCAACAAACCAGGAAATCAGAGCACACAATGGTTGAGGGACTTGTGGGACTCAAATTATTTAGAGAAAAGAGCTTCAAAGTATTTAGAGAAAAGTTCCTCACGGCCCTAGAGCTCCTTTTGGGACATTTAGATGGGATTTGGCCAATCTGAGTTAATTTTCTGCACTAAAAATGAGACCAAATTCCATTTTATTGCCATTGAGGGAATCACTGCGAGCTCCTGAAGGAGTTATAGATCTGAAATGTAATGATATTAACACTATTTGAATACATTATTCAAAACATGCCAAATGTGAACACCTTCCCTGAAAATTGAAGCAGCCAAGGGCCACTCTGTGTTAATATTTTCCATATCCATTCCTCCAGAACAGAAGAAAAACCTTTGAATTTTTAAAAAGCATTGGAAAAGAATATTTCTATTCCTGATAAGGGATTCATTCACTTCACTTCAAATATTCATGTGGGTGCTTAAAACTAATGCAGCCAATAGGAGCTGTGAGGTTTTTTGGGACTTATTTTTCAAGTCCCAATAAATATTTTTAACTTTTTATTACAAAGTAAAAGCCATTAAAAGCAGCCTGTTGTTTTTAGAGCAGCTGGATTGCAGGAAAAGATAGGTTTGGGTTGTGTTTCTGTGCAATTTTTGTATTATTAATTTTAAAATACATATATATATAAACAGTGTTGCAGATATCACTGAAAAATTGGGTAATTGTCTCTGTATTTATGAAGGTATTGATATATATATCTATACATATAAAATATCTATATATATATTAAAATATATATAGATAGATACATATCTATATATCTATATATCTATATAATACATATAATATATATAAAACTATATA
>VZTN01028981.1:60160-75172 GCA_013400515.1 Erpornis zantholeuca | reverse complement strand
CCTGTCCAGCCTGGGCTGTTCTAAAACCTTGTAGAAACACAAGCTCACTGTGCTGCCTGCCCTGGGAATGCTGCACCTCTTTAGAGCTTAGCAAAAGCCAGCACCCAGACATGAATCACCCTGAAATGCACTCTCAGCAGCAGTGGTGGTGATTTAGGGAATCTTAAAGCTATTTTAGGAACCAAGCTACAGAATTCTCAAAGATTAGATCAGAAGTGCTGTGTTTTCACAAGTGAAACCTTACTGGGGGCAGACTGCAAAGCTCCACGCGTGTTTATTTTCAAAACAGTGGTTTAATAACCAGGATTTCATTTTCTAAATGGGTTCCACGCCAGGCTTGCTTCTTCTGTGACTCCCAGGAGTACAAAACCGAACAAACAGAGCACTATCAATCAATATTAGTCTTATTATTATTTAATTACCTGTTTAACCAGAGGTATTTCTTCCTCGCCCACTCTGCGAGGTAATCCTCCAATGCACACCTTGGTTTCCAAGAAACCCTGGGATTTTTTAAACAGAGTTCCTGGGCTGTTAATACTCATCACAGCCTCTTTAGCTATTTTTACACTAATGCTGTGGTCTAATTCTTCAACTGATATCTGGAACAAAATACAAATAATTACATATACACATGTAAAAATACAGAATATCTTAAATACTAACTGCATAAGCCCTGTGAAGCATGACTGATGCTTCTTTAGGTATCTACCTTGGAAAGTAATTTTAGTGCAGTCAGTATGTACATTGTATTTAAACTTGATGCAGGACACCTGTCTATATCCAGGAGGATATCCTGGCTATAATCCATTCATAGGAGGATAACAAACAAAATCTAACAGACATTAATAGTTTGCTGTGCTCTATGGATGGCAGAAGTCAGAAAGGGTTTTCATCTCAGGTATGAAGGCTTGAAAAACGAGATGAATTTTTGGTCTAGCAGATATAAAACTTGTTCTGAACACACAGTATCTGATAACTGTGCCCCTGACCATACAATCAGAGTTTTGAATATTCTGCCATTTTCTTTTTCATGTTTAAAATGAATAATTGCTATGTTGATAGCTAGAGGTAATTATCACTTCCTTGATTGTCAAAAGGTAGCAGAATTTCCTGATGCAAGGCATTCCTGTGCATTTCTTGGTTGCTTTTTAAATCTTGGGTTTGAGTGCATCATTTTAAGCCTTTTAATAGTTGCTTAGTTTCTCCCTACTTTATTTATCAGCATGTTCCCACAGCGAGTAAAAGGAAGGGAACAGAAGAAAATCCAGCTTACTATATGCCAGAGTCCATCATTAATGGCTTTGCCTCCACTGGTGACTTTTGTTCCAAACTCGTTCTTGAATTGAATCTCAATCTTTCCATCTCGAAGAGCAAGCAGGATCCATGCTGACTTGTCCAGGGACTCTGCATACAGGATCACCCCCTCTGCATCGTACGTCCGGAAATCAAACTCTGCTGTAAATCTGAGTTGTGGAGAAGGAATCTTAATAAGGAGACAGGAAAGGTGAAATACTGAATAGCCTAGGATAACTCATTAGTAGGGTTAGAGAAAGGTTCATAGATAATAATTTTGGTGTCTCTGTATCTGACCAGTTGTGATTTTTGCATAGTTAGTCACAAGCAGAATGGAACATAAGCCCTTGTTCACCCAAATCCAGTGGGAAGTTTTCAGCTCAACACCCTGACCTGGGATTTGAAAGAACCTTGGTGCAGTTCCCAAATCCCCTCTGAGCTTTCCTTGTGAAGGATATCCCACTCCCCTGAGTAGGAAGAGAGATGTAATATTCATATTGCATATTGTAGGGATGCAGTGCAGAGAAAACAGAAGATTTGTGATGTGCTTCAGTACAACTGGGTTGCCAAGTGTTGTCCTGAAAGAATTGTAACCTCGAAATTCACTCTTCCTTTTATATGTCATTTTCTCATTTGAGGATTTGTTGTCTGGATCTAGGTTAAATTTGTGTATGTAGCAAAATTAGGATTTACTGTGCAGTGGAAGAGAAGGCAGTAGAAGCAGAGTAAAAAAGAGTCCTTGGGACTAGACAAAATAGCTAAAGGGTGAAATGAGAAAGCAGAGCGTTTGGAAGATGGGGTTTGCTAAAGAGCTGTAATTCAGAACTGGGGGGGGCAGTCCCTCGCAGTGCTGTTCTGTGTCCCCTAGATGGAGCTGTCCCTCGCCAGACGCACCGAAAACCGCTCTGTATTTACACCACACTTCGAACATTTATCATCTCAGAAAGGTCTTCCAGGACAGCATTAGTGCCTGGTCGGCTTGGAACGGCGGCAGAGGAAAGAGTTCTCAGTATTTATGTCCATCTGCACGGTTCTGAGGCTCTGGGGATCACCAGCTCAACAGCTGCTGCTGTGTTACCTTCCAATTGCTCGGTCAGTGAGTCAGGGAACGCTGCAATTTTGGCTGCTGCCAAACAAGTCCAAGAGCACTAAAGGGGTCAGTGGCACAGGCAATCGCTGTGACAGCTGCAAAGGAGATCACAGAGCTGGTGCTGCAGACAAGGCACTGTGCTCTGTGGGTGCCCTTGGAACGCCCTGTGTGAAAGGAAGCCCAGGGAAGGGCAGGGGGGCAATGACCTGATTTTATTGCTCAGCAGGATGGGCAGAGCATGCACCCCTTCAGAGCAGGGGTGAAGCAGCAGCAGCATCCAAATTAAAGCCATTCCTGTGTGTAACTGGAAGCTATACTCCAATTATTTTCATATAACCTCCGAATTTTATTTTGGTAATTCTAAATGCTTTCCTATTTATTCATTCATTCATCATATAAAGGTATCTCATCCAAGGGTGAGAGGGTGATATAATTTAGGCATGCAGTGCATTCTTCCTAAACCCTCAGAAAACGAATGCCTCTTATTCCAGTGCATACTTCTATCAACAGCAAATGCTTACCTTGTGACATTTGGCAGTTTGAACTTTAAGGAGAGAACAGGAATTCCTATAAATTGCTCAGCCAGGTAAAGCAGTTGATAATTCTTTTCAAGGTTCAGTGGGATACATTCAGTAACAGACTGAAAATGGTGAAGAAAAAAAGCTGTTGATGCATTGTGATAGCTTATGAAACAACTCCTGTTGTTGCTTGCTAGCCTGGGTTTTTTATTTTTTAAAAGTAATGGCTTACCTCTGGGGTTTTTTTTAAACTTGGATACTTATTTACAAATGAAGTGGCATGGTTTTGCTTTTGCTTGAAATGTCCAGTATCTAAAGTGTTGGAGGATAATTCAGGTTGACACACAGTTCTGGTGGATTGAAACTAACATTTAAAGACTTGGTTTTTGAATTCAGAATTCCAATCTTCTTTCAGGAACTTTTCTTTCACAAGGATTATGTGACACCCACCTTCTAGGGAACTACCTAGCTCCATTATTAAAGTTCTGCAGAATCAAAACCTGCTCAGGTGTTAGAAGGGAAAGGACCAGAGCTGTATCTTGGGGAGGTTGTGTTAAAGAGAAATTAAAAACTCACAGTGCTTATTCTTTCAGGTATTCATGTACCTGAAATTTCAAACAAAGATGTTTCTATCCAGCAATAATGTCTCTTGTATGCAGTCTGTGTGGAGAGAGTTGGGAAGACTCCTCCAGAATGGGTTTAGAGCACCTGTCTCATGTAGGAGCCTCAAAGTCTCTTTGATCCAATGTGAATCCCTTAACACATTCTGCAACTCTTTTCTACTCTGCCTTTGCTGTTCCTGACACAGCAGTTCCATTAATGTACAGGTGCTCATCTTAAATTTTATGGCTACTTCATTTTATGGCTGCTGCTATCCCTACTCTTTAGATTGCATATATTTTCAGCTGATTGAAGTTTTATTTTTTGCAATTAAAAGGCATGAAACTAACTTCCAGATAGAGAATTAATCACCTTTGAACAACAGTGCTGCAAATGAGAGCACCTTCCAGCCTCATTACATGTCACCATTTCAAGGATGAGCAAAATGAAATAGAATGACTCCCAAATGTTGTTCAGGTATTAAACTTCAAAAAGTACAAACAAGACCTAATGCACAGATGCTGGAACTTGTGTCAGGTCTTGTTCCTGCAGTTTAAGCCAAATTTTGTTATACTCTGTTAGGAGTGTTTTATTGCTGTTAGAAGAGTTTTATTGTTGGCAGTTATCTGAGCTCACTTCACATAACATCTCAGACTGCCTGAACTTTTCAAAGTATACAGAGAACCACTTACAAAAAAAAACCAAATAAAAAAATCCTTGGACTTCAATCCTTGAATCCTGATTCTCTGGAGCTTCAAACTTTCTGCTCCTAAGAAGTGTAAATTTTCAAACTGATCAAGAGCAGCTGATTTTGGCTGCAAGATGTTCTCCAACTGGCAAGTATTACTGAGTGCTTTTCCTTAAGCTATGGCAGATGAGAAGTGTGGAAAACAATCCAGGGTTTTTTTTCAATCCAAGCAGAGTAATTCTGAAATAGTGAGCGAAAACTTTTGCACAGCCTACGGAAAACTTGGGAACATATGGACAAAAGGAACATTCTGTCTCTGAGTAGGCTGAGCAGGAATTATTTGTTTGGTAGCAGAAAGCTGAGGCTTATTTTGGAAGCAGAAGGGAATAAAGATGCCTGGCTAAAGCAAGCTGCTTCTGACAGGACTCCTGTAAATGAGCATGCATGAACTGAATGGCATCCAAACCCCTGCTGCTTCGTGAGCCAAACCATAGATCAGAATCCCCAGCACTTTCTCAGGAATTTTTAATCAGTTTTCAAATAGCTCCCTATTTTCCTTCATCTAAGCTATCCTCTCATCAAGAAATAGCCACCTTAGTGATTTTCCACATGGAATTTTGCATAGCAGTTTTACCTCACAATTCTTCATGTCCTTAGACAGCTTGAACCCCTTCTTGCCATCACAATAGCAGCTGTAACTTCCTGGTGAGTTCACACAGAGTTGAGCACAAATATTTTCAGCACATTCATCAATATCTGGGGGAAATTGAAGCACACAGAAAGGTTTATTCGTGGCACAGAGTGAAAACTAACACAAATTACTGGACTGATGGACAGGAGAGGTTCTCTGGAACAGTTTGAATCCAAAAGGTGATTTAGTAATCTGATAGAGGCCTGGAGTGCAGACAGGGAGAATTTGCTCTGATTTCTGATGCACAAGGTGGCTGAATTAGTGACAGACCTCATAAGTTGCTTCCTTTCCTTGTAAGACATGATGACAGCTTGAATTATTAAAAGTATATATGGCAAAAATGAGAAGAAATGATGTGTTTTATTAATATAAACCCCAAACAATCTCAGGGCAAAATACCTTTTAAAATAACATACAATAATCTCAAAAATAATTAAGTTTCAGACAGCATCTGCTTGTGGAGAACAATAGTCTGATTTGACTTGTGAGTAAGTTAAATCAACTAAAAGAACTTCATTTTCTATTTAGTAGGTTGTACAAAATAAAAAAATTAGTAAAGAAAGGCCAATATAAATTTTACATTTCTAATACAGAAACAAAAAATCTTGACAAGATAGTCCAGTGAGGGTGATTTGGGCCTCAGATTAAAGAAACTGCAACATTTATTCTGAAACAAATAGCTCTTCTAGTGAGAAGAAGAATTTTGTACCAATGCATTTAAATCTGGGGGTTTTTAAGACTAAAATACCTTTCTTTTTTGCTGTTGCTTGGAGGAAGAGAGGTAAGGAAAAAGAAACCAAACCCTCTTCTGTTCCAGTCTAATAGTATCTGTCATCATAGAGATAGCTGTGCATAAATGTGTGTAAATTCAATTTTTCTAATAAGCATAATTGAATTTAGCCACCTACAAGCAATATGACAATGAAAAGCTCATGTCATTTAGTATTTCTGTAAGGCTACATTCCTGTCAGACTGCACAATCCTGTCCTTAGACAGGATTTGGTGACTCATTTAATGTGGTTACAACAAGGTCTAAAAGCTTAGCAGCATAATCCTCCTGCTAGGGAGGTAAGACTTTCCCTGTTGGAACATCCTTGTCTTGCAACCTCTTGCAATCCAGGTTTCAGCAGCAACACAATATTTACATGGGTTGCATCAAATTGAATTTATCTGAAGGAAATCCTAAGAGGAGTAAGAATTAATTACTGTGAAGTTTGTCTCACTTTGGTGCGTGCAGGGACAGAAAATTTGTCAGTAGTGTTTTAATCCCACAGTAACTGGACAAAGCTGACACCTGAATATGTAATCAGTGCCACTGTGCAAGGCTTTGGCACAAGAGACCTGCAGGAAAAGCCAGGGAGCAAAAGATTCATGGCCAGCAAGAAGCTGCTTTTGTGTCCTTTTGAGCAGTAGTAAAAGGCAGCTTTTAAAATAAAAACCACTCACTGATAGGTTTTTCTTAATCTGGCAGTGCACAAGATTCTTCTTCATTGTGAAGCTCTAAGAGCTTTCATATCTGCTTACAACTGAAATTTAAATTCCTGATATGCAATAAAAAAACTTTAATAAGCAGAGAGAAATAAGACACATTCTAATATAAATATGCAAATACTTTCAGCACTTGAAAAGTTATTATGGTCTTTGTATGAGTGGGTTCTTGCTACTTCACTGCTAGCTATCAATACTTTTCACTTTGCTATAATTGTTACAGAACTTTGGAAATTGTTAGTTACAGATTTTCATTTCAGGACAGATTCTTCTGGTGCACCTCATTTTTTCAGAGCTCTTTCTCTGGGTATTTAGGAATATTATTATTTGACAATTGAGGTCTTTAGAAAAAAACTTTAAAAAAAATCTTTAGAAAACTGCCATGCTGTCATGTAATATAGCCTGATAACCTAATGAACAATTAATTTAAGAAAGAATATGAAGAAATACACCTGTAGATGAGGAGCTGAGTTTTGTATAGCAGTGGATTAAACAAAGAAAAGGGGAAGGGGGAAGATGAGAGAGATGAAAAGGGGGAGCTTGGAGCCAAGACCCACCTTCACAGTTCTTGGAAGTTGAATTGTATGTGTAGCCTTCTGGACACTCACATTCATATCTCCCCTGGGTGTTTCTACAGATGGCTGTCCCACAGATGTTTGGGTGTAGCACACATTCATTTATATCTAGAACCACAATCAAGGTATTAAAAAACAAGTCCCACTCTTGCACACCATCTTCCTTCCTAACCTTATCCAACAGCGCAAACTGAGTGAGGATGACAAACTGGCTTTTTCTTGGCAGCTCTACCATGCTGTCACAGCAAACTAGAGCTCCAGGCAGAAAGATTTCCTGAGGGCTGTAAAAGACACTTCTGCATGCCCCCAGTGAAAAAATTCTCTGCCTGCCTATCATTCCTATCCCTTCATGCCTTCTGTGGGTAACAGGGAAAGGGATGCATGTCTAGGGAAACAGGCATCAGATTTCCCATAAACTAAACCAAACTGCATAATAAAATTCTGTCTTAGAAAAAGACATCCAGAAAGACAAGACATAATCCAATCAGAGGTTCTTCCATGCTAAAACCAATTCATGGCAGTTTCCTTTTAATTGCCTGTGCTGATAGGTGCTCAAGCTCCTCACTGTCTCTCCATCCCTCAAACCATTTTAGTGTCTATCTTCTGTCTTGTTCCCAATTTTTCAATGTCATTTTCCCAATGCAGATGTGACAACTGAATTCAGGGTATAGTATCAATCTTACTCAGTGTCTTCAAGACAGAAAAATATCAGATCCCTGGTGTACTTCACCCTCACTTGTGAATGGAAGGATCTTTTGGGTTTTTTCTGTGGTTTTGTAGCTGTTGTGGAAATGGTTCTGTACAGGGAGAACAGATTCTGCTACTGGCTTGCTTCGACTTCTGGAACTTTATTAAGTCAAAGCTGCCCTGAATTTGGACTGCTTTTCTACAGCTACTATGTGTATTCCAAATTCCTGGTTGTTTAACTTTGTAGTTGGATGTAATAAAATGCTTGAATGAAGTTTATCAGATGATTAAACTAACACTCAAGGCACTAAGGCATTTTGGTCTATTTTTATCTTTGATTACTTTTTTTACCAGGTTTCCCAATATCTTTCCAAGAATTACAAAGGTTCTAACCAATTTATCTGCTTGCCCTTTTTCATAAACTCATAATCTTCTGTTATTCTGGCATTTATCTGGAAGTTATTCATTCAGAAAAATATGTAGACTAAAGGAAGTCACAGTGGAGGATGGCCTTTGAGTTTAGCCTCTTAAATTATCTGACATTATCTGAAACTGTTGTCATAATTTGGTAATAAAATATGACATTAAAATGGAATAAAGTTGTATTTTTTTCTAAAGATGCAGTAAGAATTGCTAATTATGTCAATACATAGTCTTTGTTTGGAATGGAATGAAGCATTCAGGTCATGGCCAACAGCAGACACAAGCATGTACAGAAAAAAAATTATACTGGGTGATTCAAAGAAAAATCTTTCTCTCCATTAAGAGAATTTTTGGATTCATTAATAGTTTCTTCTCCAACGAACTTCAAAGTGCAGAAAGAGCAGCATGGATAATGAGGAGTGATTTAGCCTAAACCAGAGTTTACCAGAGAGAATTTCCATGGTAACAACATCAGCTATTCACTTCACTTGAGATTCTTGTTTCACTGTGCTTGAAGGATATGTGAATCTGGTAAGAGACCAAAACAAGCTTTATGGAGCTCTAGTAATGAAGCAGAATCTCATCTCTGGCCTTTTTCTCTTTCTTTCCTTGCTTCTTGACCTGGTTCATGATTTGGCTGCCAAAATGCCTGCGGTGTCTAAGGAAGGAGCGGCCAAGTTAAAGCAGGATTGCATCTTTCAGAGGCAATGCAGGAGCATTTATGGAAATATTAGATCAAACCCTTCCCTCTCTCTGGCCAGCAGGAAACGTGGTGGCATGGAAAGATGTTCCCCTGAAGTCTCCCTACCTCCACAATCCCGTTTGTTGGAATGCATGAAGTAGCCATCTTCACATAAACAACGGAAACTGCCGGGGAAGTTGGAACAGCGCTGGCTGCAACCTCCATTGAAGTCTTCACATTCATTTATATCTACAAAGAAAAGGGAGCAAAACTCTCTGCTGAGAGGAAGGCATCCATTGGCCACCTGCAAAGACTATTGTGCTTCTGAGAACCAACATCAGGTGAGAGTAAAGACTGTACCTTCCTCACAGTTCTCTCCTCTCCACCCTGCTTTACAGACACAGGTGTACTTGGCTTGCCCATCTATGCAATCCTTGTATCCATCTTTATGGCATGGCAGGGGGCTGCACTGGTTTGAAATTTCTGTGGGATGGAAAACATGGAAAATCCTTGTTATTTGGGGTTATTTCTCCTCAAGAATCACTTTAGTCTTTCTTCTTCTCTTCCTACAGGTACCTGTCATGAAACAGGAAAGGTCTTGATGAATAACATGAAGCAGCCCCACAACAATCTTGCTACTCCTTCTGTCAGCAAGAATGTTTACTGAGAACACCCACAGCCACCAGTACTTTCTCTTTGTCAGGCAGCAAACAACTAGAAGACAAATTACTTGCTAAAATAATCCCTGCAAGATGTGACCACAATTGATGCTATTTTCGTTACACGTTAAGGATGCATTTCAGTTTTTAAAGAACAGTGCTCTGCCCCCATCATATTACCACAAATTTCACTAGAAAGATCAAAGTGTCAAGAATTCAAGATTAGAGAGTTGAGTTTCTCTGTTCAAGAGTGGTCACACAGAGAAACTGGCAAGTTACTGCATTATTATAAACTGACCTGGAAAACATGTTCAGCCACGACCATGCACAGTGTAATTATTAAGGATTTTCTTTGCCTTCCATTGCTTTCAATGATAAAAAGTGTCAGAGGTAAATATCTCTATTCAAACTCACTGAAAGTTTCTTTCATATAACCGGGTTTAAAAGTTTAGGGGGTTTAGAGAGATGTTTAAACTGTGACAAGTGGGGAGTATGGTAAAAATAGCTTCCTGTGAATTTACTAGAAAGAACAAATTCACACTGGACCTGTGAATGCACATGCATAAAAATCAAACATTTGAGAAACATCCCAAGTTTTATGCTTTGTGACTTTGGTTTGGAATCAATGACTGTGCTCCAGATAATATTTTGATTTTTTTTTTCTACTTTTGAAATGTTGAAGTCTTCAGCTGTTAATGTAACTATGGGCCAAAGAGTGGTAGAAAAGACAACTAAGAGGGTTCTAAGAGAACAACTGTGAGAATCTCTTACCCTACCTGACAGAACATCACTTGCTAGAGGCAAAGAGCTTGGCATAACTGTTAGGGATGTGGTAAAGTACTGGGGAACATTGGTGGGTTGGTGTAGGACACTTCTGTTTGCAGAGGAACTCTGCCTTCTGCTTTGCAGAGAATTCTGTTACTTTATAAAAGTTAAAAGCAGTCAGTTAAAGTGCTTTCTCTGGAGATGCTCTGTCTCACCTCATGTTTTTTGGTTAATTTCTGGTTTAGATTATTGAGTTTGCCAGAGTGATATGGTTTTTTTGGTCTCTTTCTGTGTCTCTGTGAACTGCTTTCTAGCCAGTGTGTGTTCCAACATCAGCACTTACCCTTGACACAAGCCCTCAGGTCAGCTGGAGAGTCTGGAGTGACTGCAGCCACCCTGAACACCCCTGCTCGATGGGAGGCAAGGCAGCCTGCAAATGCAAAGCCACACAATCAGCTCAGGATCCAAACACTCATTTACACTGAAATTCCACCACTTGCTGCACTGCATCTTCAAAGAGCCTTGTTCTCACAGCTTGAATTACAGAACTGGTCTGGGCATGTTAAGGACAGCTGATCACAGCCCAGCCTTCAGAGTGCCTCTGTGAGGATCTCAGCACTTGGACATTCTCTGTGTTATACTCAGCATGGAAATCATCCCAGTGCCAGGGGCAGTATAACTAAACCAGTATTGTCCAAATGGGAGCATCACTGAATGATACACTACACTTGTTTAGGGGTTTTTTTTGTACTTACTTAAGTATTTGGGATAAAAATATTCCTGCAGAAAGAAAAGAAAAATAAGAGCTGAGAAAAAAATTCAGGTAGATAAAATTACAGCAAAATACATCACAGAATATGGTCTAAAGTATATTGGTATTATAACTGCAAAAGAAGAAAGAAGTTACTTTGAATAACAGAATATAGGCCTGATTTTCTGTATCACTCTGCTTTGGGCTAAAGCAGAAATTATTTAATACACACAAGACTCAGTGGAGAAATTAAAATACTGCACTGAATTGGACACTTGCAAAGTCAAGGCAATGAAAACAAATTGGGTGCCAGAAGTACTTTAAAAATTGTCTCTTTTAATGGGAGGATCTTGCCCAATTGGGAGCTGTGAACTCTATGTGCTTCTGTCTTTCCCTCTGTAAAGAACTACTCTCTATGTCATAGATACTTACAAAATACTTACAGTTTCAGGATTATTTTCAAAGATTTCCCTGGCTTCTTCCCTATTGCATAATTCTTCAATGCATTCTCTTTCTAGATTTCCCTTCTTACTCTCTTCCATGAAAGAGTTTGCTCGTCGTTTCCTCAGCAGGAACTGAGAGGCATACTGCTGGGATAAAACTTGGGAGAAACAAAGCAACTCTGTCATTATTCATCTCTTTTTGTAACAGCTGAAAAATGCTGTAAACCCTGAGCAAATACAAGAATCTAACACAAAATTCTGAATTAAACACTTAGTCAGGAGTTGATGTTTGCTATTGTTTTATAAAACACAGCAGGAAATTCTAGGATTCTCTGTGTGGGAGCTGTTTCTGATCAAAAAATCCTTAATGCTTAATCTGTGCTATTATTCCTTACTAGCATCCATGCCTGAAGCATAATTTAAGTGTCATACTCAGGAGAGGAATAATGTTTTATTTGTTTAGATTATGGTTATTATAAAGTGAGATATGTAACCGACAAGTAGATAAAAAGCTGATTGTATTACCTGCTTCAGTGATCTGCAAGTAAATATCCTGATCCTATTTAATTTATGTGAGACCAAAATTATGCCTTACAAAGTCAGGCTACGTGTTATATGTAATTAAAATAAATGTCATTTTATTTTTCAGAATGGGAAAGAACAAGATAGAGGTGAGAATGAAATCCTGGGAATATCAAGGCTGACAACCCATAAATATATTCACATTTAACAAGGCAAAACAGAACCCTAGCCTGCTTTTTCAGATCCAGCATGAGTCGTTACTTAATTTTCATGCATCTAGTTATTGTCATTTTAATGACTTTCAACAAATGGTGAACACTGAGAAATGACACTAAAAATGAAAGGTGTCTGCTTCAGTGCCCTTTGCAGAGCTCACAACACTCCAGGAACAGCCACAAAATGAGACTGCCTGGTTTGACTTTTGGCTACAGCTTGTGATCAAGAGAAAAATGGATGAGCAAGACTGGAAGAAGTCTTTTGATTGGGTCAAAGAATGCAGATGACAGAGCTAACCAGAGAGCACCACACTTCTGCACCTGCCATCCCTTCATCAGCCTCTGCACAACTTAGCCTCTCAGAGCAGCCCAGCTGTGTGAGGGTCCTGACACCTGCAGTGCCAGTCAGGTGTGCTGGCCACACATATTCATCCAGCTCCACGGAAAAGAGCCATTCCAGCAGACAAAGCCAATCCAGTACTGCCTGGGACAATTCCTCAAGCCCAGAGCACCTTCATGAGCCACACCAACAGCCAGGTGCTGGAGAAGAGCTCCCAGCTTCTCTGCACTTATAGGAGAGAAAAAAATTTAGGAAGCTGACAGAAAGAGCAGCTAATGATGCCCAGAGCCTGAATGGGGACAGATTTAACATTTAACTAAAACCACACCATCCCAAACACATTAAAGGTCTCCATCAAGTGACAGGAACACAACTGAAGCACTCTGAACTGCTGCAACACTGGATAACAACCTGAAGAAACCTCTGTATTACAGCATCCTAAATGAATTTGATGTGGTCTGAGCTTGTAACTACAAACTAATCTATTTGCTTTCATTCTAGTCAGGTGTTCTGGTAAGGCAATAAATAAGATTTCCTGAGCATAAAAGGTGGATGCACCACAGCTCACCTCTAAGGTTTTGCAGCACTACTCTATCTCAGAGAGCAACCAGTGAGTTGCTTAGAAATGATAGAAGTGTCAATTTATTAGAATAAATGCTTTATTTCTCGCTAATAAAAAAGATGCAGAAACGATCATCTGTTCTGAGCAAAGGCAGTGACAACAATAGGAAAATTGTGTATTAGACCTGCTGGGTTTATTTCCATGGGGGATTTCTACCACCACAAGCATGCTGACATAGCTTTGGGGCAGAGGGTCTGTGGTGTAGATGGGGCCTGATTCACAGCTCACTTAAAACCATCTTCTTGTGACCTTTAGCTACATCACTGTCATTTTCACACAGTTGTACGGTAAACAAAAGACAACAAATATTCAGTTGTGTACAAAGAGATGTAACACTTTCTATTTCACATCCTTAATACAGTGGGGTAATGGGAGCAGGTCTTTTCCCCCACAGCACAGCAGTTAATCCTTCTCCTAAGTTGATTTCCTATGATTCCTGAATTTAAATAAAACATGTAACTCAAAGCAAATTCCATATTTTTTAGTGTAAATATTTCAATCCCCATGCAGAGAATTAGCAGTATATTTATTAATCTGTGTTTTAATTACAAAAATTATGATAGCACCTCTATAAAAAACAGAAAATCCTGACTGCTGCTGCTGCTGCCAGTCTGATTACAGGAAACTCCAGCCCATTTCTGACCCTGCCAAACAAAGTTAACCCTTGATGCACTCAGGTTGCTTCATCTGGTGATCACTGAAGCCTTGTGCAACTCCAGAGCCTTACAATTTCCAGAGGTTGTGTACAGACACTGGAGTGAATGCTTATCAAGGAGCTAGAAGTGATGCTAATAAAAAAGAGAAAATTATTGTGGGAGAGGATGAAATTCGGTGGTTTTTTACAGCTGTTCTGTTGTGCAGATGCAACTGTAAACCTGCTTAAAGTGGGCCACTTAAACATAGCTGCTTACCTAATACCCCAGGCAAGGAAAGTAGCTGAATAAAAGTGATGCCACGTTAGGAAGTGGCCCAATCTTGTTTGCACAGCTCTGTAACTCCAGTGACAAGAGTCTCCTGAAATGCTCACCAGTGACATTATTCAGCCAACAAAGTAAAGGTGGCCACTAATATTTATCTGCACCTTCTCCAGAATGTGTCCCTCACCTGACATTTGACCAAATCCAGCTACACTAAGGTTTGCAGAGGCAACTTTATGACTGTTGAACGGCATGAGCTGCATTGTTGAGCTGTTTTCTTTTCTTCTCCCTCTCGCCCCTCCCACCCCGATTCCAGAAATCCCTGGCACTGTTCAGAGCCAGGGATAACACACTGACAGTACAACCGGACAGAGGATTTCCTGCTGTTAAGAAAAATGACAAGGTATGCAGTGGAGAAGATAAACGGAACCGAAAACGTGATGAAAACAGGAGAAAAGATCATGACGAAATATTTATTGGAAGGTTTATTTTTAGGACCTGGTAAAAACGTTACAAAATGAACTTTCATCTTTTGATACTGCTCCCTTCCTAAGGCAGAAACCCTAGCACTTCGCAGAATGGTAAACATTAGGTTTCTCTTCTGCCTGTTTAATCATTAGTAAAACAGGTCAGAAACAGGCTTACTTTGAGCTGCAATTCTTCTCGTTTCAGATACGCTGTCTTCTTGCACTATTATGCTCAAAGACTTGTCTCAAAGGCAGAAGACTTCATTTTTTTTTTTTTATCGGTATGTGAGAGCAAGCAGCTCTTACCTAGGCTGAGAGATCTGAACTTATAAGAACGGTCAGGGCCGCTTGCCCGGACTGCAATAAAGCCACTCTGATGAGTAGATGGTGATCCACCGAGCGCTGCTCTCGCAAGGGAACCGAGCTCCCCGTGCAGACACGTTCCCGTACCGGGGCGGCGGAGCTGCGCTGCGGCCGCAAACAGCTCCAGAGCCGCACGCAACCCCGAGCCCCAGCTCGGCCGCCCCGGCAGGAACCGCTGCCGAACCCCAGGGGACCGAGCGGGGCGGACGCGAT
>VZTN01028981.1:24215-59448 GCA_013400515.1 Erpornis zantholeuca | reverse complement strand
CGGGCCGTGCGCAGCCGTTGAGCTGCGGGGCCTCGGCGGAGCCAGCGGTGAGCGGGGCGGGGGAAGGGCCCGAGGGAGGCGGCGGGGGCTCGGCAGCCTGGGGGCTGACTCTCTCCTTCGGCGTCAGAGAGTGGATGTTGTAGGAAGCGTTGGGTTTATAAAGCAAAACAGTACTTCCACAGTGGGAGAGATGAGCGAGTGACACATGAGTGAAACGAAGCTGGGATTTTAGAGTTGCTGCTTTTTTTGGAAACGAGATAGGAAGGTTGGGAACGTGGCCGGAAAGCGCAGAGGCTTTCTTGAAGTGCTGGAGTCGTGGTAACATCTCTTTACAGAAAATCTGATGGTCCTAAAGCTGTTCCGCAGAAATACTTGAGTATTTCAGGCTTTCAGGACGTCACAGTTGTTGCTTGTACCTGATTGAGCTCCTAATTACAATTAGGGCGGAGAGGTGTTGGCAAATTTTTGCTGAATATGCCTGCTTTCCTGCTCAGTCATTCGGTTTGCTGTTCAAAATATAACACTGTAAAATACCCTTACAATTGACATTCAGACAAGGAACAACAGGAAGTTAAATAATTAAACTGTGTGAGGAGGGTCAGCTCTGAATTATTTGTTTAGCTGCGTTTCCAAGAAACTTGAAAGCTCGATGTGACTGAAATAAATTCTGCCCTGTAAAAGCCTCTGCTGAAAGTGATCTACTGAATGTACTCTACTAAATGATATGCTGGCTTCACTGCTGAGTTTTACAGGTTTCTCGGCTTGTTGGTTTAGTTTGTCCTCAACAAGCTGACGGATGTAATATCTGGAACAGGTTTGGGATGTTGTTAGTGCCACCTATAAAATGCCTGTCATATGTTCCATACATATTTCAGGCTTCCAGTCTCTCCAGACTGGCATAAGAAAATGGAATTTTCCTCTCTACCATATTTTTTTTCAGCAGTGTTGAATGTCCTTTCCTCCTAGAGTGGCTTGTTTCTGAAAATTTTTATCTAATTTGTCAGTTCCTCCCCATCCCCTCTTATGGTTTCATGTTTAAACAAGATTCCTGTGCTAGGGCATAGTTGTCCTTTGCTCTTCACTCTTTAATAAATTCTCTTCATCTCATGAATCCCATTTGAGTGCTCTGGGCCATGTATATATATGCTAAAGCACGATTTTGTGACACTTTGCAAAGACAGTCTGCATATAATAGGGGATGGGAATTGTTCTGTGGAGATGCTCAGGCCCTGTAAATGTTACATTTGTGTCATTTGACAAAATGACAATGGCATGTTTTGTTCACTGAGCTGTTACATTTTGCTTTCTAGCTGAAAATTTGTGTAGCTGTGTTCTCAAAGTGAGCTTTGTTCAGACGTGGCTGTGGGTTGAGGCACCACAGCCCACTGCATGTGGGCTTTTTGCTTTTTTTTTTAAATCACTTTGTGTTCTTCAGAGCCTGATTTTAATACTTGTAACAGTTACAATCATCTTGCTCTTTTTAGGAACTTCTCTACTTTTCATGCACTCAGCTCTCCCGTGGAGAAGCTATTCTCAGGTTCTCCTGGATAATGGAATATAAATGTTTAAAGAGTATCTGTTGCCTCTGCTTTGGATGAAACCTGACCTATTTCTGACACTGAATGTCAGCAGGTCCATGCAAAGCCATCCTTGAAAATGAGCTTCATAAGATCAGGAGGAGTTATGTTCCTACCTGTATAAATTATCTAAACCATCAGAGTTTATTAGGGTTCTTATAATCTTTAATTATTCAGGTTTTGGCATCATTTAAAGTTACCTTAGTTGGAGGTTAGTTATAATATAAAATATGAAAGGAATTTTGAGACATGAGCTTTAGGAGACTCAGTAATTCTCAAGAGAGGAATATTCTGTCTCTTTCTGCTGCTTAAAGAGTAGAAAGTGGGATGGTGGAATGATGGAAGTACTTGGTACTTCAATTTAATTTAGTGACAATTACTAGATATCATTGCCAGCTCCTCAAAATACTCACAAGAGAACCCAGTTTTCTTGCTGTGGGGTCTTTTTGTGTGAAAAAACCTGACAGTTCAATGAATACAGGTAGCAGGTAGGGATGTTCTTTGTTTGCTTTTAATGCCTTATCCTGTTATGTTCTTGTAAGCCTTACTCATGCTTGAAATTGGTCCTTATTCTCTGTCAATCAGCAGAACTGTGGGATGTGTTGGTGAGACAAGCACTGAAGGTTTGTAGCTGGATGTGAATTGCTCCTCTAACTTTAAGGTTTCCCTCTGTGCTGTGGCCTTGCATTATTATTTGAGATAAATACTGTGTGGTGGCTGCCCAGATCTGTAAAAGGGGGGTGGATGAAGAGTGAGAGGATGGAAGAGGGAAGACATAATGAGACTGAATGTAACACACTGACCAGCCAGGCTGCTGCCAGGGAAAAGGCTTGCCTTGCTTGTACAGTGCCTAACTATGCTTTTTTGGGTTTTTTCCTTTTTTTTTTTTCTTTCTAGCAATCACAAGACAAGATCTGGGCCACTGTGGTCTCTCTGCCAGTCTCCTTGGGCTGCTCTGGCCTGCCCACCTTATTCCTGTAGCTTTGGTGGCTCTGGATGGCTGGTGAAGAGGGATGTTCAGTCTAATGGCCAATTGCTGCAACTGGTTAAAACGGTGGAGGGAACCTGTCAGGTAAACACAGGAAGGAATTTTACACTTCTCACCTTCTCAAACTGTGTTTCACCTGTGCTGTAGTCATTGTTTCATATTGGATCATGTCCAGCCTCTCACCCACCAGCACCCCCAAATCCTTCTCCCCAGGGCTCCTCTCCATGTGCTCATCCCCCAGCCTGTGCTGTTACCAGAGGTTGCCCTGACCCAGGTGCAGCACTTTGTACTTGGTCTTATTAAACCTCATGAGATTCCCACTTCTCAAGCTTGTCCTCTTCCCTCTGGATGGTTTCCCATCCTTCAGGAGTGTCAGCCCCACCACTCACCTGCAAACTTGCTGAGGATGCCCTCAGCACCTTTTTTGGCTCAATCCTGAAGATATTAAATAACACTGGTCCCAGTATGGACCTCTGAATAGCACTGCTGGTCACTGGTGTCCATTGGGACTCCTCTGGCTGTGACTGTCCAAGCAATTCCTTTGCTACCTGCCAGTCCATCCACTGAACCCATCTCTCCAATTTGGACAGAAGTCCAGATAAATGATACCTGTAATCCTTCCCTTGTCCACTGATCTGGTCCCTCCATCAAAGAAAGCCTCTAAGGTGGGCACAGTAAAGCTTGTTTGATTTTTGCCTTACATTTTCAGTTTCTGCATTTTGAGATTCTAAAGTATAATGTGTTATTTTTAGGTTCTTTTCTAGCTCTCCTGAAAGAATTTGTACAAATTACACTTCACATTTGATACTATTGCAGTTTTGAGTCTGCAAATAACAATGTTTTTTAGTATTACTTGACTTAAAGGGGCATAAAATTGAGCAAAATGGTTTTACCACTCTGAGCCCTTGCACATAGGAGGAAGAACTGAGGTATACACACATAAATATGTTTTTCCTATGGCTTTTAAAATCCTGTCCTGGTAAAAATATTAACCTGTATACCAGTTTGCTAATAGATTGTGCATTCCTAGCACCACTGGTTTGCAGATTTGCAGTCCAGGTCGAAACAAAGGCATGGTAAGTCCCACATATCTACAGCATCTGGTAGTTGTACAACAAATGTTGTACACTTGATGGTGTTGTTCAGACACACTGATGGAGGCAGAAATGAATTCCTAACACAGGCAAAACTTTGAGGCAGAGAGATGGTAAAAATACAAGGGAATGGAACTGCAATTACAGAAATTGTTAAAGGGACCATGACCACACCAAATAAAATTTCCAGTACCGTGAAATTAAATTGCAGCAGGCAAGTACAAGTTGAAAGCAAAGTCATTGTCTCATGTGGAATTAGACCATGATATTAGACTTCTCATTTCATACCTTGTTCTGCTGCTCTGTCTAATCAGATGAGTGACATATTAAACACCAGACACACAATAACAATGCCTTGGTATTTTGTTACTTCTTCTTTCTGCTATTTGGTGGTAAATTTGCCATGCATGTGTTAAAAGATAAAATAAATGATGTGTGGCTAGAGGAAAAAAAATTAAATATCTTTCTCTTTTTTTTTCTCCTTATGGAGGAAGGTGACACTGATAATGGTGGGTCTTGATAATGCTGGGAAAACTGCTACAGCACGAGGAATTCAAGGAGGTAAGTGATTAATGATGATTAATTTATCATGCAAATGAAGCACTGAGAGTATCATTCCTCATTTTCAATCATTTAACTCTGAAAATGTTGCTCCATCTCTTAATCTTTATCTGTCCCTCCCATATTGTTATTTGGTGGTTGTACCATCTAAATATCACATCACATCTTGATATAAACATTACAATGGACAATGCAATCAGTGCACTTGATGTTTTTATCTTTTTTCCTTGTGTGTATATGGTGAAGTTGCTTTCAGGTGACCATCCAGTAATGTGCATACACCAGTAAACTTTATATAAAAATCAGTGTTTTAAGTATATATAAGGAGGAAAAGGTTCAAAAGAAAGAAATGCATGTATGTGTATAACAACATCAGGGATTATTCTAGTGTTACATATTTTTTATCATTATTTACAAGCATAAAAGGATGATAAATAAAATTACCACTAAGAGACCACTCGATTTTGAAGAGTACTTTGCCATGTAACATGGAAGCAGGATAAAATTTGAGATAAAACTTGAACTTACAAAAGCAAAAATTCTTTTTTTTCTTTTTCTCCCACTTGTGGAATTATCTTTCTAAATAACTTTCATCTTGTGCAAAAACAAGAGTTTACTTAGTTGTGTTTTGGCAGACTTGGTGACTCCACGTCAAGTTTGTTTACTTGTGTTATGTAAGTTCACAGACTTGGTAAAGCACAAATAAAATCGTAAATATTCTCTCATATTCCTCCATCTTTACCCTGAAAACAAGAGGGTTTCATTATTTAACCTTCCATTCTGTTTGAAAATCACCTTTACTACCTTTACCATCTAAATGTTACAGCTATTTCTAAAAGTCCTATTTTCCAGGGTAAAAAAAATGACATAAAGATGTGCATTTCTGAAGGGGAACTCAAGGAAAATACTTGATTTCCTTCTGATTTCTGCCACTGTTCCCCAGGCCTTAAATGTCCTGAATGTCCATCCTGGCTGTGTTAAGGGTAGGAGCAGAAGGCTGATGGGGATTTAGCTTCTGCACTACTCTTCAGAGCTCAGTGCTTTTGGGTAGTCCTGCATTTTTTGCCTCTCAACAAGCTGAATTTTACTTCTGTTTCTCTTGCCTCCTGCTCCCAAGCTGTAGAAAACAGAGATCCAATTATCTCAGCCCTGCAGACACATCTCAGTGGTGTGAGGCAAGTCCAGGCTTTCTTTGCCCTCAGGAAAAAGAGACAGCAAGCTAAAGTGTTATATAGAAATCTATAATTTTTTTAGTATGTTACATGGCAAATTAGAAATTTGCAAAATAAACAAACAAGCAGAGGCTAAAACCTGGCCTTGAATAAAGGAAATCAAATAATTTACATCTCAGAAGAACATGGTTTCAGTCACTTCATCTCAGCCCTTGGTTTGAACTTCTGAAGCTGTTTTGGCAACCATGAAGGATAAAAAAATAAATTTGGCAGAGCACAAGGGTTCCCAGGTCATAGTGCATGAATTGTTTTGGTTCTTTTCCTTCTCAAACTTGGATTACAACCATGGAAATGCTGTATAACTGTTAAAATGGGAGCGTTGGTGGTGAGAGTGGAAGGGACAATGCAGTACAGTGACCACCACTGCAGTGGAACAGTGATGGGAGATATTAAAAACTCCTTTCTTTTCTCCTTCCTTCCCACTTCCCCAGTGCTCCTATCTAAATTAATGTAACTAGTTGAGAGACTAGTTAATTTAAAATTCCCTGAGGAGAGGGAAAATCTTCACGTGAGCAAAAATGTGCTCAGCAATATTTAACAGGGAGGTTTTGCTCCGTGTTTTTAAAATGCAAATTTTGCTACACAAATCCCATTATAAAATCCTCTCTAAACTGAAGATTTTCTTCTTTGACAGAGTGTCCTGAAGATGTGGCTCCAACAGTAGGGTTTTCCAAAATTAATCTTAAACAGGGACGCTTTGAAGTGACCATCTTTGATTTAGGAGGTGGAAAACGAATTCGGAGTATCTGGAGGAATTACTATGCTGAGTCCTACGGTGTCATATTTGTGGTGGATTCCAGTGACATTGAAAGAATGGAAGAAACCAAGCAAGCCATGACAGAAGTTTTAAACAGCCCTAAGATAGCAGGAAAACCTGTGTTAGTGTAAGTAATGTAATGAATGCTCTAATAATCTGAAATTGAGTGGATTTAGACCTAAAGAACTATTTCTGTTGTAACTTAATACTGCTGTAACTTTAGGACTAACCAATATTACAATTGGTTTTATGTTTTATTTTATCCTTCTCAAGGATATTTATTTCTGTCCTCTTTCATTAGCTATGGAAAAATAATAAGGTGGGATTTTTTAATGCTTTAAAATTCTAATATGACTTGAAATGCTAGGTTAAAAGGCTTTACAAATTTGGCATGGCAACATCATGTAAAAATATTGTTGCTACTTATGCCTACATCAATTAATTAAATGGCAAATGGCTGATTATATTCAGCAATAGTGTGATCTCTCAGTAATAAATGTCTTGGTCACTTAACACACGGTGGTGCTGCTGATACATGATCAGCAAAATCTCATTAAAGGAGGCTTGCTTTAATTGTATTGGGCTTTTCCTCTGTTTAACAGGGTTTGTAAAATATTGGAAAGAACAGACTTTATTCAATTCCACCCCGAAAAGATTTGATAACAAATACTCTTTTGAAGTTAAAAAATAAACTCTGAAAGTCCAAAATGGTTTATCAAGTCAGTATCTTTATGTCTGGTGAGCATAAGACCTCCATAATGCATTAATTGCACAACATTTCTGTGTTATCATAAAGAATCTGTACAGATAAGAGGAGAGGCCTCTCATTTTTAACAAATAGTGATGCTCTGCTGCTTTGAAACTGAACCTGGTTAATTTTGTTGATGAAGTTGAGGGCAGTTCAGCAAGGTAATGTTGAAAACAGATTAGATTTTACATTTCATTGCTCTGAATGTTACTGGCACGGGGAAGGCAATAAAGCCAACTTAGTTTAACTCAAATGTGTTATGAAAATGCAGCTGTGACAATGGAAAACTGTGCTGTGTTTTTTATTTAAATACAACTTCATGGGGTTTTTTGGGTTGTGTTTTGGGGTTTTTTTGTAGAAATCTCTATGCCCTAATCCTGTAATGGAGTTTGGGTGCCTGACTGGACCTGCAGAAAACACACTCACTTCCCTGGATCCTGATACTGCTTTTTGATCCCTACCAGTAGCTGATCAGAAAGCAGAGTGTATTTATTAATTGATCTAATGGTGACTAAGCCAAGTTTGTTGATGTTACTGCTTTCTGTTAGATTAAACCTCCAGCCTTTGATCAGAATTTGTTTTTGCATGTCCTGGTTCTGTGGAGGGATCCAGTAGTTCTTTGGTTCATGCTCCCTGCCTCTTGAGACTGGAATTCTCTCCTGTATTGTCAGATTTCCAGATTTATGCTGAAAGTTACCCTTTTTAAATATTACGTTAATTTTAATGTTCAGCTTTTGATTGTGAGGGGTTTTTTTTGTTTTGTTGGGTTTTTTTGGATAATGAGATACTTGCTATCCATGGAGAGGTAAGTTCCCTAATACCTTCCTGCATTTTAATCTGTGCAGAATAGGCTGAATGGTACAATGTGGACTAAAATTGGTGTTAGATACTCTATCTAACAGAAATATGAGAAATCTGATGTTCAGTTTGATGCTTGCTACAAATTTAATTGCTACTCTGCCATGTTGTTATTTATTATTGCCCATGGAAATGTCACAGAATCATTTTAAGACAATTTTCCTAGAGTGCTGATGGTATTGTCTGTTACTGTTTTTTGTTGTGAATTACTTAGAGATGTTAAACTTGCCATTTGTTTGGTTTTTTTTTTAATTTTCAGTGTTATCACCTAATTTATTTTCATGGGTAAATTCTTCTAGCAGCATTCTCAAGACTTCCATAGGTATACAAGTTTAACTTTTCTTCACTTAGGATGATTTCTGTGCTTTCTTTTATCAGAAAGGAACACACAGACATCATAATATGCAGGCAAATGCTGGTTTTGTTTGAGATTAATTGTGTTTGGTTGGGGTCTTTGTTTGGTTTTGGGGTTTTTTTAAGTTGACATGGAGCATGTGCAAGAGGAAATGAAAATCCATGTGCTGTGACTGATATTTTATAGCAGGGAGATTTCTGGGCAGGTATTTTGTTAGGAGAAAGCCTCTTTCTACCTGTTATTTTGGTGATAAGGGATTATAGCTAATAATGTTTCACTTTTCTTTATAAAAACACTTGCAGCTGGGCTTTAATTGTTTGGTTTTCTGCATATTGATGTAACTACTGAAAAGTTACTTTAGGGATTACTGTAACATTTCTGCTGCTTTGAATAATTTTGAATGCTCAATATCAAATTCAGTGTAAGTTGTAGTTCATACTATTATTTACTATTTATTTTCAGTTAACAGTACTCCCATATAAGGAAAAGGTTTCCACAAGTCTTTGTCACTTCCCAATTGTCTTTCAGTGTGTTTCATATCTTTCTGTGTTGCCTGTTTCTAACCAATACACATCTGGAAATGACTTGACTTATTCAGGTAGCTGTTTTCCTAAGTATTAGTGAAACTTGAATTTTATTCCATAATTGAAATACAGCTCTTGTTTATTGGCTAATTTCTACTCTGGAACACAAAGGTAGTTTTTATATATGCAGTTGAGAGGAAATTATTTAATGAAATAGTTGAAATAGTTTCAGTGGTGTCATCGTGTGAGCTTTTTTTTTGTTGCTAATGTATAAATAATATTTCTCATTTTAACATTCAGACCTTTGATGTGATTTTGACAGCAGTTAACTTCACCTGCAATTTTCATCTGGGATGGAAGGAATCCAGCTATTTCTAAATATCACAATGTGAAAATAACTTTAATAGTAGATTGATTTCTTTTTTCCCCACTACATGCAACTAAAGACATCCTGTTCACTTAGTGTCTTGCTGAATTGCTTGTTCTGCCTTCTCTGATTATATCCAAATAAAGTGGTATTGACTGTGTCTTTGCACAACACAAAGCAGTTCAGGAATACATTTCTGGTTTGCTGTTTGGCTTTAGTGTGGAATTTTTTTTTAAGTATCTTTTTGGAAATAACTCTTTAGTCTCAGTTACATTGCTAATTTCTGTTAAAATGCATGGAGAGCTATTTCTCACTCAGGTCCAAATCGAGCTGGCTAAGGAGGTTCCTTCCAACCTCAATTCATTCTCTGGATCTAAATTATGGGGGACAGGATATAAGAATAGAGTTCTATTATTTTATTCTATTTTTTCTTTCATTTTGTGCTAGCAGAAGTGAGACTGCAGATATGAGTGCATATTTAGGTAGGATAGGCAGCATTAAGAATGTGCCTTATAAGTATGTAATTAAGGTTCATATTCCCCTAGCCTTACCTGGCAGGGCTCTGCCTGTGGAGCTGAATAATATAAATATCTCTGTGTCAGTTTATGAAAAGTTCATGAACTTCTCCTATAGAGGTAGTATTGAAACATTCCTGATAATTTTTCTGACCTCATGTTTGGTTTAGGCATCTCATTCTGGATTGTTACTAAGGGTATCTGCTTCATGTGTGGATTTGTTTTGTAGAATTTCAGATTCCTGGGGAGAAAAACACTTAGAATTTGACCTAGTAAATAGAAGTGCTGAAAAAACACAAGACAATTAAAAATACTTATTATTATTTTGTGAAAAGTAAATAAATCATTTTTATGAATCGTGTCTTTGGAGGTTAACAGCATTGTCAATGCTTCCCAAGAACAGGGAGTTTGTTGTTGCTACATTGTTTTAGTTTCAGTCAGAAGAACCAAAAAGAGTCACATTTATCCTTTGATCCTTTCCTGTAGTTCATGTGTTTCTGTGAAATCCATAAACATTTTTACTCTCTTTGGAAAAACAGGTGCAGTTTTTCCTGAGAGCTCTGCTGAAGGGAAAATGGGAAGAAAAATGAAGCAGTTGAGGGATGCCAAGAGTGCTTTCCAAGATCAGTTTTGGGATCAGTGTAGGAAACATTTGATATTTCAGGCAGTTCATTTCTTGTGTCATCTGCAGCACGGACAGCACCAGCAGCAAACTACTTTGCAAGGATTTCTTTTTTTATACCTGACTGCAAGCCCAAACTTTTCTTTAGATACTTGAGTATATTCTTGAGTGTTGTTCATGCAGATTTCTATGTTGTTGATCATCTCCCCTTGCTCTTCCACCAGAACTGAGATCTGGATAAAGAGTTCTTTCACATCTTTGATCTGGTTCTCCAGATTGATCAGTTCTTTGTGTCTCTGCTCAATCTCCGACAGCTGAGCTTTAGTAATCTTCACTTCAGTGAGTAGATTTTCATTGAAAATCTCCCATTTTCCTTGCTGGAGCATGTCATTGACTTCCTCCTCAGACACCTCTTTCCCAGCCACCTCGAGCTGGCGGACGATGAAGGTCCTGCACTTGTCCTGCTTGGCAGTGATGGCCTTGTTGTAGGAGAGCATGGCCTGGAGGTAGCAGTGGGACAGGAAGCTGTGCTGGGCACCCAGGATCCTCACCGTGGCTCTCGCTGGCCCATGCTCATTCTCAGCTTTCCTCACTGTTTTCGACAGCTCATCCAAACACTTCCTTATGTGTTCTGCCTGAGTTTTGATTTCCCTTGCTACGTTAGATTCCTTTTTGAGCACGCTGAATCTTCTCATTGAAGAGACGAGGCTTTTTTGTTGCTGGCTGAATTTATTGACTTCTTCCACCAAATTATTAATTTCGTTCTGCAGCTTTTGGATCTCATGCAAGTGCCTTTCAGTTATGGGCTCTTTTTCATAAATAATGGCCTGCTGTTCAAACTCCTCCTGCTCCTCTTCTTGTACAGTTGCACCATTGTTTTCCCCAGCTAGCTGTAGTTCCTTAGCCCTCAGTTTAAGTTCTTGCAGACGGTCTCTCATGGTTTTTGTGGTCAGGATTCTTTCCTGGTTTTTGGTGGTTTTTTTCCCCTCTTGCAACACAGGAAGTTAATTCCAATAGCCTTTATTGTTTGGTTGCACTGTAATCAAAATGTAACAACAATCAGTGTTAGTGGTTATATGTATACATACAGTTTTGGAGATTAGAGCAATTTTCCTCTGCACCAAAGTAAAAGTAGCAATAAGTTGGAAGTAGGGGTGGGGTATTCTGGTCAAATTGTGATTTGTAGCCCAAGCCCATTTTTTGTGGTAAATTTGTGATGTAGAGCACAGAACTTAGACCAGAGAAGTGTGAAGAGGACTTTTATTCTGGGGAGGAAGTGAGGAGTAACTCCAATTATTTTATCATTATTCTTTACTTGATGAAAGCTACACAACTATAAATCTTTTTGGAAATAGAAGTGAGTATGCTGTGCCATTTTTGGATTCTCAGCAGGAAATATTTCAGTTTTTGAGATTATGAGACTGACTTTGTAACGGGTCAGTGTTCTGGCATGAATTTAGATTATTAGATAGCCACACTCAAAAACCTTTCTCCATTTTCCTTGCCTTCCCTTGCCTGGAGAGTTAGATAGTAACTGAAGCACTTAACTCTACAACAAAACAGAACAACAGAAGTCTCATCTTTTAAGAACTCTAATCATTTAGTATAAAAATAAAATATTTTTTTATGGTTTTTTGTGGAGTTGAATCCATATCACAAACGTTGCAGCATGCAGATTTTTCTAAGCCTTCTTTGAATTACTGTTATCTATTCTTACACTGTCATTTACCTTCTTCATAAAATTGATGCAGATGTTCATTGTGCACCACAGTGAGCTACAATTCAGTGCTTTTTCTTATTTAATAGAAAGCAGATACAGTTTTGCTTTATTCCCTAGCTGTTGTGCAAGCTTTACAGGAGATAATTAAGAGAAAGATATTTCCTAAAACACACCCAATGGAAACTAAGTTCAACGATTTTTAATCATAGGGAAGAAGGAATTTTTCTCAAACTCTACATGAATTATTCCCTTGGACTGTGATCAAGAATGGAAAATTTCAGTAAGAAGTAAAATGTTCAGGACTAGAAGATTATGAGATTTTTTACTTAAGGTCTTCTGGTGAAATCAGATGTGTGGCTTTCAAAGAGCTGTTCAAGCATAAAGGTTAAACAGCACAGTGGTATCTTTTGGGTGTTTCAGAGGTTTTAGGGCAATTCTCTAAAATAGTAGCATTTTAGGGGTGCAGCTTTTATTAAACCCTGATTCTGCAGGTTTTATGGGGTTTTTAAGCAAGCAAATGGAGTATTTTGAGTATCTAAAATGATGCATTTTAGTAGCTACAAAGGATCAATCCAGTAACCTGTCAATATGCAAATGATTTTGTTGTATTTGAAACAGTTTCAAATGATACTGCTGTGCTATTTCTGCTCCCCTATCCATATTTAAAATCTCTAAATAGATTTTTTGCATAAAGTAAGTCTTGGAGTTGAACAGCGTGGACATGTCTTCACAGACTTAAATCTGCCTTTCTGCAGGAGGATTAGCTGAAAAACAAAACTTGAAATGCTTCAGAGGTCAGTCATGAGAAAGTATGGATTTGATTGGTGTGGATTTTCCTTACTGCTTCATTTTTTTTCCCTTAATGCCTTAATATTTGAATTTAGTGTTCTTTGACTCACATCAAGAGACTCCTAAAAGCCTGGCAATCATTAGAAGTCACAGCAATGTGCTGAGAGTTGTGATCAGACACGTTTGCAAGTTGTTTATTAGAGAATGTTATTCTGGGGTGGGGAAAACACAAAATGTATTTATTTCATGACAGTAATGCCTCTCCCTTGCTGAACTTTTCTGTGGATGTCCCCATGGCAGAAGTCAGGCAGTTTCTCTCAGATAACATTCTTCAGGAATGTTCCAGAGCTGCTTGGCACCACCAGCAGGGAAAGTTCAGCCTGGGGCATGTGAAAGGACAGAGGGCTGCTGAACAGGGCTTCAGAGAAGTGACCTGAAAATCTGTTCTCCTCGAGCCTCACACATCTGCTGACCCATGTTAATTCAGCAGGTCTGGGCAAACCTGGGATTAAAAGCAACTTCTGAGGGCACCATGAGTGCTCGTGGTATGAGGTGACAAGAATTTCTTGTGTCCAAGAGAATTGCTCTTGAAATAGCTGCATTCCTTGGGGCTGGAGGGAGGAGCCTAACAGAACTGCAAAACAAATCTGAGGATATTGTTAAATATCAAAGAAGTGAGCAGAAAATACTGGAGGTTTTTTTTTTTTTTTCCTTGTTTAAAGATCAGTGTCACAAAAGACTGGAATGTAAGCAATTGAATGTTAGTTTCATATCTTCTCTGCTGTCAGGCTTGCCTTCAAAGCCTGCCACTTGCCAATAATTGTGCTTGATTATACTGGCAATTGGAACACATGCTGGTTTCAAAGAAATGAGGATGTCTTCATCACACAGATAACCTTGGAAATGGTTGGCTTGGCTTCTTGAGTGTTCCACAACAAGCTCTGTTCATTTACTGAGTCCTTGCTTTTGTCCTACATGTTTGTATATAGGGGCACATCCTGTTTTTCTTTTGATTGAAATGAAAGCACTTCACTTTCCTTGAAGTTTTTGTCAGTAAAGGGAGAATATGCTTATTTTTCAGAGTTAAGTAAATGGAATATGTGGACTGAAAGCACTCCAGGGACTTAGTGTGGCTCCTACATTCAGTGCCCTTTGCAGTGTTATTATCATGCAAACCCATTGGTGATTAAGTTTGTTCTTCTTGAAGCATCTTTATACATAGCTATATAGAGTTATATATAGCTATATACAGTTGATAGGTTCAGAAATGCAATTTTTACATCCTTGTCAAATATATTTTAAGGTATTGCAAGAGTCTTTGCCTTCTGATAACTTGGCTGTGCTGCTTCTCAGGGTTATATGAATCTCTCCAGTCCAACTGGTGCCATATGTGACTGAGAAAGTCTTTATAAAGACAATTACCTCAGCACACCAGCTAGGGGAATAATAGATCCTGGTAGCTGGACCACCATGAGAATCTGTCATGATGATAAAGTATGGGCAGAATTCAAAGATAATGAGCTTGACAGAAATGAAATATTTTATATTATCTTCTCCATTAAAAAAAAAAAAAGGCAAGTTAAAAGCTGCACTTGCTTAATTGCAAAGCAGCCACATAGAATATTCTTCCACTTGTCTGATAAGTTCATCAGTAGACCCAGGAAACCTGGTCCTACATCAAAAAGTAAGAATTGGGCTACATTAAACAACATAATTGGTTATGTGAAGTAGGTGAGTTGATCATATGGAACTCCTTTGTTTCTGGTTGTAATTAGGTTTAATGCATTCTTACTTGGCTTTGCTGGATGGTTTTATTTCTATCCCAACTCCCCAAAACCTCCTCTCTATTTTAATTTCCAGTTTTGCTCACTCTTTCTTGGTTATTCAGCACTTTCATTAAAATGCTTGACAGCAAAGGCTCTGTTTGTATCTGATCTTTGCCACAATTTGCCTCCTTCCCTTGGTTTTAACATCCTGCACGCTGTTCCTGACAAGAGGACTTGCAGGCAACCAAGGAACAGAATCCTCTCTTGAAGAGCTCTTTGAGATGTCTGATCTGTGTTCTCACCCATGCTGCCATCTTCACCCCTGCTGAAACAGCTAGGGTTTTCTTTCTTTGTTATTGTTTTGTTTGCTGGGGGTTGTTTGTTTTTATGTCCACCGAAAATAAGGGTTTCCTGTTTGTTTTCCTGACCCTTAGCTGTGAGTCAATTAAGGGCACTGGGTACACGATGCTTTCAGGCAACTTGTCCCAAAGGAATTTCATGTTCCATGTCATCCTAAACGTTTTTAAATCTTGGTTTTTAATTCATGTGCAAGCTGTAGTGAAATTACATTACAGCTCTGTCATGTGGTGCCAACAAAGCCATCTAACTTACTTCTGAGCACAATGGCTGTGAGTAAATCTGGGCTACTCTGGAACTTGATTACTGCTTAAGCATCTTAAGTTAGCAACAAAAAATTAGTGAGAGGCATATACTATTGAAATGCATATAGTGTAAAATACTTAAAGAAGTCTTTGGGCAAAACTGGTATCATGAGTTGAAATTCAGTTTGTGCTCTCTCATGTCCTCACAAGAATAGAAGGAACTTGTTTGGCAGTGTTTTGGAATTTTGCCCTTTGTTACTCAAAGATGTATCTGAAGTAACTAAATTAGGGTATGTTGTTACAAGTTACATTCATTTTCTCCTTTGTTTAAAAAGTTTCCTTCAACTTAAATGCCTTGTAAACAAACGTGCTAAAATCAAAGATTATGAGATGCAAGGTGGTTGGGTGCAAACACCCTCTTAAGCATCTCTCTTGTGAGAGAAGTCCTTGGAAGAACATACTTAAAAATAGTTCTAAGTTCAAGTTCCTGTTTGTGGGAAGTATGGGAGTGGTTCAACAAGAAAATACCAAAGGTAGAGAGCTTGCTCTGTCTAAAAATATGCCACAGATGAGATGACAGTGCAAAATCAGTAATGGTTTCAGCAAAGGGGATGATCACAACATCTCTCTAGGCAACCTCTTCCAGATCCTCGCCACGCTCACAGTAAGGAATTTATTCCTGACATGTGATGTAAATCTTTCCTCTTCCATTTGAAACACTTCACCCTTGTCCTATCACTACCTACCTGTGTAAAAACTGCCACAAGGCTTGCCAGGGAAACCAAAATGACCAGTGTGTAGGAGAAGAGAAATTTGAAGTAAGGTAGCTTGGGGATTCTCTGATTAGTGTGAAATGGATCGTGGGAGGTGGAGAAATGTGGATATTGAGTAAAAGAAAACCAAGAAATTCAAATGTAATAAAGCAGACCTGAGTATTCAAAGAATTCAGAAGTGGGGGGAAGAATTAGGCCAAAGTTGCTGAAAAAGTGGAACCAAATCATGCTGCTCTGGAGTGAGTTTTCTAAGAGATATGGAGTGGGGGAAAACAAACTTAAAATAATTCAGATGACCTTGGGCCTTTGACTGCAAATCTGTAACACAGTTATGTTGAAGGAGATGCAGGTATCTTGTGTTGGTGTTTTGCTATTTTCTGAAGCATTTGGTTCAAAGATACACACAGTGAATGAATCAACTGCAAATCTGAGCATGTTCCTTGGAGTTCTGAAACCTTCCTTATGATTGTGTGGCTGCAGACATGAGGAGAAGCATCTCCCAGAATGTCCTTGTCTGCAGACAGCAGTTCCCATATCCCTGCTGATACTTTGGGTAATGGGAGGTGAGGAGTTCATGCTTTTGCACTGACATAAATCCCAGTGGGGGTGATGGACACTGCACCTTGCTGACAAAACAGTGATCTCGCTCTGCCAGTCACTTAGTGTGCAGCTAATTCTCTCTAATTGGTGAGAAGTTCATGTTTTGATGGTGACTTTTCACCTGTTTAACCAGAGATTTGCTGGCAGTAGAGCTCTTTAAGAGTCCTCACAAGCCTTGAGGTCACAGAAACCTAGAAAGAAAGTCATAATCTTCTCTGCCCAAAGATCACATCATTAAGGGCCAAATATTGATATATTTTAAAGCTGCATTTGAAAATAAAATAGAAGCAAGAGAAAGGGCTGCAACAGGATAGGGTACAGGTGCAATTGTTTCCATTTAATAAAATATATAGTTTGAACTCATACTTAACTTACTATTGCTCTAAGTGTGAGAGATTTGCCTTCCTGACAGTAGAACTGCAGACTCAAAAATTGTCCTGTGCAACATCTCACCTACTTTACATTCCCACTTCATCTCTGTCAGACCATAGAGCTGCCTATCACAGCCTTGGAACTCACCTGTAATAAATAAAAAGATTTCCAGGCATATATTTTAAAAAATACATAGGCAATTTGACTATACTTCGTTTGCCCAGGGTTTGATATATCAAAGTGAAATAGAGTATAAGAAAGCAATTCACTTTTTTTTAAATTTAATATATTGCTTTATCATTTTTTTGCCATTTGTTTTGGAATTGCACATCTGGAAGCTGAACAGAACTTGCTTTATGTGAGCTCAGACATCTTTGGCTGCAGCCTGTTTGACCAAGAGGTGTGATTGAACTGATAGCAGAGCAGAGTGTGTCAAAAAAAGTTTCCAGTAAATAGGATTATGATTCAGACCTATGGTGAGAATGAGGCCACTTGATAAAATGAAACAAATTATAATTGGTGGTGTTCTTGTGACCAGTTCAAAAGGTAATATGAGAATGATGTTGCCTAGAGATATTGTTAACAGGAGGAGTTTAGAATCTTAGTTTTAACTGTTCTCTTATTTAAATGTGACCTGGTGGAACTGTCTGGGGAAAATGTTGAATTAGAGAAATGTCTCCTATAGCTCCCTGAAGTTGCATGAAAGCAGGCTGATAATCTTGTAGCTCTTTATTCCTCATTTTTTTCAGTATAGTTTACCATAATATTCGAAGGATTGTTTTGCATGAGAATTGAAATAAGCCCCTTTATTTGAGAAAGAGCCACGTGTCAACCATCAAAAGTTACTGATGGGTTTGTAATTGTTGGCAGCAATCCGGTGGCTTAAAATGCTAAGGAAAAACTTGGTTGAAGGTCTGTTCACACCTCTGTTTGGAAGGCAATCTGCAAAAAATCAGGCTCAGAACTTCATCAAGAGTGCCTTCAATGGGACACTTGACACTGTTGTTTGTTAAAAGTATAAAGGATTCTGTTTTCTATGACTTCCTCAAAAAGCTCGAGAACAGCCAATAACTGAAGAAGGAACAAGGTGACAAGTGACTTATTTTTGCCTCTGTGTGGGTCAGGAGTTTGACTTTGATGGATATTAACATAAGCAAAGTATAAAGAGACAAAGTTTTTCGTGCTGCATCTGCTGAGGCCTCACTTGTCTGGAATAAAACATCCTTCTCATGGCTTTCACAGGATTGCCCAAGAAAAAGGGGGATTAAGAGAGAGAAAAATTCCAAAGGGAGAAAGGGTAGAGCAGCGTTTTTAAATAGGTTCACTGTAGGCTGAAGAATATGGCATTGTTCTTTCCCCTTGTTTAGTCTGCTGTTAAATTCTATCTTCATTTTCCCAGTTAATTCCATCCCTCAAAGCTATGGCTTCTTGAAGTAGCCTTAAAGACTAATTTTTGATCTTAGGCAAACCATACTCATTAAGATTCATTTTCCTACAGTTGCTTTTAATCATGGTGATGGTTTTGATGCTGTAATATTTTCACCTCAGGGATGCTTTGCTCTTCATTAATTTTGATGGACACTCTGCAGGTCTGACCCAAAATTTTGGGGTTGTGATCACTGATTCTGATTAAATGTAACCCCAAAAGTAGCACATCTGAGACATTTTTACAGATTCTGTATTGTAAAGTAAACACTTAATACTGCTTTGGTTTTTGTTGGATTTTTTTTTTTTCCACTCTTTCCTCAGTAATTGACATTTTGTAAACAGGTCAAGGAACTTCCATAGCATTCAGACCTTGTTTTTGTCTGGCTTCTAAGAGAAATATTGTCACTGGGCTGTAGATGTCACTTGTGCCAATGCACACATACACTCCCTTTCCACATTGTTTCCCGTGACTTTTAAAGTTCAAAAGCTCTCCAGTTGCTTAGAAAAATCCTACTTAATATAAAAGGAGTAGGTGCCTATTTTCTCTTTATTTCTTGCATGAGGTAAGTTTGATACACTAAGACAACTCAAATACACTTTATGTGAAATTGAAGTAAGCCAAGCATGATTTTAGAGATGAAAGCTTCTTATTCAGCAAACTTAATATGATAAACTAACAGCCACTCCGCTGTGCTTTCAAGTATGTTTTGATATATACCTCCTACGGGTTTTTAAACATGAAAAATTGGTATCTAGGAAGTTTAACTGACTTGGAAAATTAAAATCAAGGTCTATCTTTTAAGGTAACTGATGTATTCCCTAAGGAAGGGATATTTTGCATATAACTTTCCTCAAACCCTGGTGTTCCTGTGCATGAGCAGCGGAGCTGTGAGTCCATATTCACCCAGAGAAATACCTAATTCTTTGCAAGGTAAACATACATTATTTTTATGTCTTGAGACATACTTAGGCACATGCCCATCCTGAAGCCCACTACAAAGCCTTTTTCTGATACTTGCAGATTTAAAAACGTTAAGTAAGAGAAGAGTATTTACCTCTGAATCCAGTGCTGGTGGTTTTTCCTTTACCCTGTACAGAGGAACTCCTGAGGTTAAGCTTCAGTATAATCCCAAAAACATTTTCCCAGAATATTTCCTTAAGTAACATGTCTTGAGTGACGTTCCATGAAGTATTTCCCTCATTCCTCCTGCTTCTAATTCTCAGATACTTGTCCAAGTGTGATCATCCTCAGGAGTGGCAGAGCGAGAGAGAAACTGCCTTCTGCAACTGCAGGAGGCAGGCAAATTGATTACTTTGTGCCCGGGGAATCTGGTTGTGCCTGTTTGAAAGCCAGCCCTGCTGGGAGGCGGATCCCTCTGGAGTGCCTGCGAGCAGGAAGTGCCTTGGAGCAGCTCCCTTTAGAAGCTGCGAGTGGAGCAGAGCCTACCTTGGAAGCTCAAGTTTAAGGGCAGGCTTTGCTGTCTTCTGCACCAAAGCATGAGGGAAAAGGAATTGAGGGGTAGGTGGGTCTGTTCATGGGGGACAAAAATGCAGAATAATGCATGTCTTAAAGATATCTGAACTCCATTTAGGAGTTTGACCTAAAATCTGAAGTGGGCAGGGTGTGCAGCAGGAGATGGACCTGAGCACAACCACTTCAGTTCTTGGGGAGCATTAGGCAGAGACAGCTGTTTGGATATGCTGCTTCTCCAGATTCAGCACCTCAGCCATATTTTTGGAATGCAGGCAGTATTGCTGCAGAGAAGATGGAAACTAACTGACCAGAAAGACAAATATGACACCTTTGAAAGTGTAAGAGGTTAAAAATCAGCTGCTACTCTGAGCTATGGGATGCTAGTGTCAAACTGCCACTGAGCTATGCAGTGTACCAGCATTTCATTCTGCTTCAGCTGTGCTTTGTAGGCTGTGCAGAACGAGAACATCACAAATAGTGCAGTTATTTAATCTTCAGGTGAGAGAGGAATAGGCTGTGGCAACAAACACTGCTCAGAAATATTTCCTTCAATTAGATCTGGATGAATTGACAGCACTGCTGAGGAATGCTTTTTGAGACTAAGGGGCTGCACAGTAGGGTTTTCAGGCTGTAACAAAATAGGTTATGTGGGGGAGAAAAAAAGTGGAGGTAATTGTTTCCAGTCTCTTAATTACTTGCTTGAATTTAATCTCAGATTTTTGCCTGGTTTAGCTTTGGTTTCATAGCTAAATACTCAGAGGACAAGTCTTGTTTTAGCTGGTTGGTGAGAAAAAACAGTGGCAGAGTATCATAAAATTACTGAAAATACCACAGGTTCTGTGTATGCATTGAGCAGCAGTTTGGGAATCCCTGCACTAAAGCATGCAACAAAGTCTTGTAGAAGTTGTGTCTTTAAGAAGTGGGAAGTGATTATCAAGGAAGGGCAGAGAGAAGAGCTTTATGCTCTATCTAGCTCTGCAGGCCAAGCCAGCAAAGTTTTATCAGTAGGACGTAAGGATTTTTATCCCCAGGATGTTGATAAATAAGTGAATGGTTTGGACCACAAGTGGTTAAGAATGATGAAGCTTGAGAGAGACTGGACATTTGAGAAGGTGCTTTTCTATGGTCTCCTTCATAAACAAATTCTTTTGGAAAAGGAAGATGAAAGATTAGATAAAGAATCGTAGCTCATGAGGGTAATGGTGACAAGGAATGTGGGGTTTTGAGCTGGAGATGCAGCACAACTTTTTTTTCTAATGGTTTTGAAGCTTAAAAATCTCTTGAGAATAAAATAGTGAAGAATTAAAGCTCTCATACTGGGATTCTAGAGAATAGGAAGAATAAGGTCTTAGATCAAATTAAAGTGCTGACAAGTTCTGCTAACAACAGAGTGAATTCTTGCCACTGTTCTTTCCCAGCAAGGAGTTAACATAAATACAAAGTACAAGCTTTGGTCTAACATTTCCTAAAAGCCATTTAACTTAATGACTTGAGATTTCAGGAGGAAGGCTATGATGTCTGGTTCCAAAACCTTCTGTCACTGAGCTGATGGCAGCCAAATATTTGTCTTCTTACCCAGAAAATGGAATGAGTTCTCATGTCATTGAAGTGTTGCTAAATTTCAGAGCAACATTATTTTAGAGTGGAATTTTATTAGAGAGAAACAAATACAAATTTTCTATTTTTTTATTATATTTTCTAATGCTGTGCAGCACTTAGCTTGGATTATTACTGTTGTAAAAAGTGCAAAATAAAGCTGGATTGTTTGTTGATACTCCTAAATGAATGTCTGTCTTCTGGAGGCCTCTTTGCTACCATTAATAAGTGACAAGAGAATGACCTTCATCTTACAGAATAATTCTGCTGTATGCTTTGTAGGATTTTTTTTCTTTCCTCTCTAAGTATGTTTTTAAAGCCATTCATGCAAGCTCCTCCCTCTACACTAAGTTTTACCTAGGAAGAGAAAATTCATATTAAATTATTACTAAGCACTGTAGTGATTATCTAATGTTAGTATCTGATGAAAATGGTGCCTAGACTAACATGCTTACTAAACAGAAAAAATAAAGCTGAAACAAGGCATTTTATCTTTTCTCTCTCCCTTTTTCTGTGCCTACTTTTGTCACAAACTCACCTTTTGGAGATGTGAGAGTTTCTCCTGTGTCAGGATGCTGAGTGTTTCTTTTGATCTTCCCTCTAGGCTGGCAAATAAGCAGGACAGAGAAGGAGCTCTGTCAGAAGCAGATGTAATCGAGTCCTTATCTCTGGAAAAGCTGGTTAATGAACACAAGTGTCTCTGTCAAATTGTAAGTAGATTTGAAGATGCTATATTGTCTCATATCTGTGTAAAGCTTCCATTAAGGTAGGAAATTGTGCTACATTGGATAAAACTGAAATTTAGATGTAGTTTTTTAGGAAAAACCCAGCAGGAAATCATTGTGGGGGGAGCCAAACTCAGAAATCTTTATGAAAGCTACTTAATATTGGTCAGTATTTCAGATAATTTATCCAAATTAGTAGTCCCTGAAGCTTTCCTTTAAGCCTTTGTTTTAATCTGTCAGTGCCTTAGGTAGGGCTTTACTCCCACAATCTTTTTCTGATGGAAGTAAAAAACATTTCGAAAGAGAACGAGAGTTATGCTGTTAATAACCAAAACAGGGAGGCAGTTTTGCAAAACCTTTTCATCTGGTATTCGTGTTTGGAAATTTAAATAATAATTTTAATTCACTGGGGAGATTTGCAATACTATATATTGCTGTTATTTTCTTTAGGAAGCTGAGTTCTAGCAGGGCATAGCTCTGGTCATGACATCATGATTCTCCCAGTGCTTTCCTTCAGTTAGTACACTTTGCACTGTGCACACATAGCAGTCATAAAAATAAAAATTGCAAGTTCATCCTTGTTTTTTTCTAAGGAACTTGTGTGCCAGAAATGCTTTCATGAAAAGCAGTATCACTAAAAAAAGACCTGAAAGATATTAGTGTATTCCACTACTTCAGAATTGCTTAATTTCTGACATGTGCCAGTAAAATGCTGTCCTTGCTCGTTATTTCTATCTTGTGTGTAATTAGGAACGAAGCCAGATCACACACTCCTCACACTGCTTCATACTCAAATGGGCACCTTCTTTACCAGGCTCTTTAAAGAAAAACTTATTCCCAAATTCCTTCAGGGAATGATTCCTGGGCTCAATTTAAACAGAGGCATTGTGAAACAAGATAGAAAGTTAGCCAGGGAGCAAAAAACGACTTGTTTCTTATTCTTTTAGTTTGTTTTCCACTGGATCTTTAAACTTCCCCACAAAGTATTAAAGCAAATGGATGGAGTAATTTGTCTTGCTGTTGGACAGTGTCAGTGAGCATAACCTTCCTGTTACCTATCTTATCTTATCTGTCTGTATATTCCATATTTCTGAATTTTTATATTTTATCACCAAACTGCAACAATAACCTTGGTGCAAACTGAGAAGAACATTGTGCTGGCCTGTGTTTTACCTTAGTTTTCTCAGAGAAACAAGTTATGTACATCCTCTGTACATCTCCTTCCTTGGCAGGTTCTGCTGGAGGGTGTAGCAGAGTTCTATAGTGAAAAACACTCATATTTGAACCTTAATTTAAACATAACTGGTCAGAAATTTCATACCTGACTGTGGTGCAATTTAAATGGTAGATGAAGAGAGAGCACTGAGAGTTTTTCAGATGTTGACATTGTCTTTTTTAATCTTTATTCATAAACACAAATCCTGAACACAATCAATGTGCAATATTATCTCTGCATGTCCAATACATAGCTGGATCTATTCAAATGTTATTCAGGGGATATTTTTAAAGACACATACAGTGCTCCAAAACAGTTCTCAAGAGATCTTCAGAGAGTATCTTTTCCCTGTTCCAAGCTTGAATCAAGCCCTGTCTCTTTTGTCCCAATTAAAGCCCATTGTTCTTGTCTTCCTGACAAAAAGAAATGAAGAGGAAATTATTCTTTTCCTATTTGCTGTTTTACCTTATGTTTTTGAAGACTATTATCCTATCTGCCTGAAGTGTTTTAATCTCAAGAGAACCACTCTTGGTCCTTCAATGTCTTCTTACCAGATGTGTTCTCATAACTAGTTCATAACTATTTTTGTAACTATTTTCTCAATGAGGTTTGCACTTCTCTTCCATCAGATCTGCCTAAATCATGTTTCTCTCACTTGCTGCTGAGAGTATAATGACAAAAAGTTATATTCCAATCGAGGTGCATTGCCTGTTCTGATGTAAAAAATTGAATTGGTTTGACAGCTCTTCTGACAAATTCACAGGAGGTTTTATTTATCCCCGAGGTGCTTATGAACATGTTGAATTTTTTTTCATGAACTGAAGCAGAGCTGATTCTCTTTCATCTCAGATTTTTCCATTTTGATTGATAAATATGACATGGACTATTTGTAACCCATATTATGCAGTGTTCTACAAGCTTCACAGTAAACAGTAATTGTTCAGCTCATTTCTTGTTTCCAGTCGAGGAATGGAGTCTGAACCACAAATATTTTTTCCCTCCTTCTTCATATATTTACAGGAACCTTGCTCAGCGATCATGGGCTGTGGGAAAAAAATTGATAAATCAATAAAAAAGGGGTTATTTTGGCTTCTCCATATCATAGCAAAAGATTTTGATGCCTTACATGAGCGCATCCAGAGGGACACCACAGAGCAAAAAGCACTTGAGGAGCAGAAGAAACTGGAACGAGCTGAGCGAGTCAGGAGGATACGGGAAGAGAGGTATTTTGTGATTCCTACTCCATCCCTTCCTCCCTTCTTTAAGATATTTGGTTCATTCCTGTTCCTAGATCTTATGGGAACCAAGCTATGAAGCTTACAAGCCAGGAGTCTTTCTTGAAGTTTTTGCCTCTTCATCCCCTTCAGTTGATTTGCTGCATGCTGGAAATGTACTGTGAATGAGAATTGCAAGGTAGTTGAGGAGGAAATTTGGCCTTACTAATATAACTTCACAGAAGGCTGACCTGAAAAATAATCCCTGTGATTTAATCTGAAGTTACCTTCAGGTGTGTTCTAAAAGAAACTATTGAGTTAGACTCTGTAAGCCATATGTGATTATCAAAGACTAGATATGAAAATTTGTTCAACACTATGCTTCATAAACTTCAGTAAATCCAACAGGTGAGGCATGAAGGAACTAAAGACGATGCAGTGAGGGGAAGCAGAAAAAGTGATTTATTACTCCCCTTCAAAGGCCTTTCTGGTCTTTAGCAGCCTGCTGTGGTTCTTGTGAAGGACTGATGTGAATCATTTTACTGGGGCATTCTTAAAATATTTGCTGTCCTCTGCTCTGCCTTATATAAGCAGAGAATTTTGAGTCAATTACTGTGAGAAGTAGCTGGGAAGTATCTTGGACTATACTCTGGCTGTTTTGGTTTAAATCAGCAAGTAAATGATTAAGTACATTTTAAACAGCTGGAACCTGACATGGTCTTCAGATATAGTTCACAAATTTATAAAAAATTTGGTTTGCTCCTAATCTGCCTCATGTGTCTGCACACACAAAACCTCCTGACCATGTTGGATTGTGTTGTGTTTATGCCACACTGAGAGAGTGTAGTGGGGAGGACTGACATTGTTCTCTGTAAAATTTATGGCTTCTTCATAATTCTTTGTTTGTTCTCCCTCTTTCCCCTCTCCTTGCCCCAAAACAAACCCCACAAAACCAAACACCAAAACCACTGGAACAACATAAACCCAACAACATTGCCAAAGGGAAAAAGAAGAAGGAAATGCACCTGAAGAGGGAGACCCTGAGCCTGGGAAATGTGAAAGCCCTTTCCAGCCTATATCTGCTGTGATCTCTGAGGTAGGAGAATATGTGGAAATCTGGATCTGTTTAGAGCTACCACTGAAATAAATCTGAGAGGTAATGAGAAAAATGGTCATTTAAAAGAGTTTTTCTAAGTCTGTCTGCACAGCATGTTTTTAATTCTTATTTTAATCTTGGCAGCCTTGTTTTGCCTGCATTGAGTCAATGTTTTTGTGATAAGAAAACCTCTATTATTGATTGGGGAACAAAAGTTTTGTAGACACAGTAAAATAAATGTAAACACATGACTGAAAACATTTCCTAATTAAACTCTTGGGGATTCAGAAGTGGAAAATATTCAAGGTCTGTTAGTTTCTTCTAAAGTGTTTTAGTGGTGTGGTGTGTCATAACAAATCTCTCTGACTTCTTCAACTATTCAGATTTGTAAGCATAACTTCTTTTCAGTTTAAAACAGACTCTTGAGAATTTTTATTAAGTTTGAAATATGAAAATCACATTGTACATTAAAGTTTCCTTAACCTGTGTTTCTGAGTTCATATTTTTTTATTCAGTTGCCTGGAGATAACACAATCTAAAGAAACACGTAAACTTTTCCAGCAAGTAATTCAAACATTTGCTTTTCTCCAAGACAAAAGCACCCAGATCCACAGAACATGTCAAGGCAGCTGCATGCACAGTAATCCATTTAGTAATAACATCAAGAGCAAGAAAATAAAGGTGCAGCTGTGGATATTGTGATTTAGTGCTAGAGAATTGTGAAGCAGCCTGTCAGTGAGGTTGTGTGACACCACAGGTATTTATCCAAACTGGGATGACATTTTCTGGAGGCTTAGGCTCTCTGCATCTGCATTTTTTAACTAACATACTATAAAAAAGTACTTGAGGAGGAAGAAAGTAGGAGGTTGTTTGATTTTAATAGGATCAAAAATAAGAAAACTGGCAATAAATCTAAAGATGTTTTTGTTGTTAATTCCTCCTCCCTTCCTCTGGATAGGACATTGGAAATTTAATTTCCTCATCTATTTGAAAATGAATTCTATGCTAAATGTAGGATATTTTAGGAATATGTTCATTTTTCCATAACCTTCCTATCTTACTCATCAGTTGACAGCATTAGAAGTCATTTTAAAAAAAATCTTGTCCTTTTTGTTAGAATGAAAAACAGCTGGAAAAGGAGAAGAAGAGGCAAAAGTTGGAGACTGAAAAGGCCTCAATTGTCTTGAAATCCCAGGCAGAGCAGGACCACTTGTCAAGCAGCAGTAGCCAAAACACAAATGACAGCAGGCTGGAAAGGTGCAACTCTACAACTGCCCAGCTCTTGCAGCATGCAGAAGAGAGTGACCAACAAGCCTCAGAATGCCTTGACTCAGGTAAAACTGCTGCCTTTCAATGTCATTTCATGGCATTTTTCACGTGCTTCTTCCTTCTGGCCATATTATTTGTCATTGTACCACACATCAATGTCATCTATTGAAAACACAAAAATGCAGGAATGCATGAATTTCTTCATGGGAATGTAGATTTTGCATGTATTTTATGCCCACAGTTTATTTTCTATAGCAAAATGTTGTGTGATTTACATTTCCCATAATTTTGTGTCTAAGTTTGGCCTGAAAACTCTGATGTATCTCCCCAACAATTGTATTAGAAGCTGATGTGGGATATTACCTGAATATAACTGTAGGATATGTGTTGTTTTATTTCTGTTGGATATAGATAACAGTAAGAAAAAAAGTAAAAAACCAAAATTAAAAAGGGGCCACAGAGTAGAACCTGTCAATGCAGAGGACTCTCTTCCCAAGAATCCTACACCACCAGCAGCTCTTCCACCAGGTGAGTGTAAAGGCAATAATTGATGTCTCAATTTGTGGTTGGGAATCCTTTAAAAGTCTCACTTGAGAATGATGAAACTGGGCTGGTCTTCATACAGAGAGGAGCTACTAAACCTTCCTCTCTAGAAGATCTTTGATGCAGTTTCCCACTTCATGATATAACTTCCAGCAGTATTGATTTGGCCTATTCCATGGGGGAATACATTATTTTCCCAAAACAAGAGCCAGAAACTTGATTGCTCACTGAAGTGATTAAAAATAGCAATAATTTTTAAGGTAAATGAGTTTATTTTTGATGCATTTCATCATTCTTCACCGTGCATGCTATGAAGTGCATAGCTTGGGTGTTTCTAATTGCTCTGATTTCTCCCAGAGAGATGTGGCTTCTGTACAGCTCAGAATAATCCAGTGCAGTCATGGAATGCTCTGACACTCTTTGTTTTCCTTTAGTTGGATGGGGAACTCCCAAACTTAATAGACTTGGAAAACTTGAGCCTCTTGGTGAACCACATCATCCTGGTAATTGAAAGTATTTGGGGTTTTGTACCTTTTTAAACCATTCTCCATTGTCCATTCACTTCTACATTCACTTCATTCTCTGTCTGCTTTTCATTTCTAAATTCAGTTTTCATTGACCAAAAGCTTTCCCTTTTGCTTGGTAGAAAGCATCTTTTTGATTTTTCAAGTCTGATTTTTTTTATTAGGAAAGAGAATGAGTTTTCTTAAATTCCCTTACAAAGTTTTAAGTGGCATGGGATATCAGAAGTTGGGAATGATCTGAAGTTATTTGCACCTAAAACTCATTAAGGGCTACATTACAAAGAGTAATGGCACCAGTTACTTTAAGAGTCCAAATATACTGCACTTAAAATGAAAATTTTTATTTTAATATCAAGGTGTAGTCTTGATTTCTTGCTTCAATAATGGCTATTTTCTATTTTTGGAAGAACATGGAAGACTGTTTTTCATATGTTGATATTTCATGTTTTCCTGAGTTTGAGGTGATAGCTTCTTCATTTTCCTTCCTTTTTTTTATTTTTCAAATTTTGGAATGTGATTTGGAGACATCTGAAACACAAGAACAAGGAGCTTTTCTGCCAAAGAATCAAAAGATGCCTGAAGGGGAGAGAACATTTCTAACCCCAAAATACTTATTTCTCACAGGAATGAAATTCATGTGTTTAAAATGTGATTTGTAATCTTAATCATAAACCCATCTTGCTCTTTTTTTTTTAAGGCAAACAGAGAGAAGGCAGCAAGAAAGGAAAGCCACATGAAGAGGTAGGGAGGGGAAGAAAAGAAACTTGATTTTTATCTGTGCCTAAGGGAGGAATTGCATCCTATAGGAAGAGCCTGGGTGGGACAAAGAGGAAAAAAGCCTGCTTAAGCTAGGTGCTAATTGGTAAAATAAGTACAATTATTAACTAATTTTAGAAACTAACAATGGCAAATATGTGGGTAGGAAAATGATCTCTTGACCAGAGGTGTAAGAGCAGACTTGGAGTACTCAGAATTTGCAGCTGAACTCAAGGCATTCCCTGCTCTTTGTGAGATTTATTCTTTTTTTTCAGGAATTTTGAACCACTCATAAGATTCACACTTGCAAATCCTAGCAAGAAAACATCTATTAGGAAAGGACTATTTATAAATGAAAAAAGCTCTTCACATACACAGCCCAGCACTGTCAAACCTTAGTTAGGTGCTGATTTCCAAGAGCATCATTTATTTCTTTTGCTTAAAGAGATGTGGGGGTTTTAACTCTGTCAGTTTGAGATCCACAGAATGAGAGAATTATTGAGGTGAGAGAGGACTCTTAAGATCACTGAGTTCCACTGTTAACCCACCTTGCACTGATGGAACTTCCATCTGTCCTTGCCCATTTTCTCTCACACAACAACATTTTTCAATGAATTTTTACGTATTCTGCACACTGAGAACCCTGACTGGAAACTCAGAGTTTCCCTAAGACCAGTGGAGCCAACCTTTGATTCTTTTTTTACAATAATCCCTGAAATGCATCTTTCTGAAAATCAACTTCTTTTTGGTTGTCCCTTCAGCAGAGAAATAAGTCAGTGTTGATTATTTTTTTTCCTTTCCCCAAGCTTTGCCCAGAATTCAAAGGTGGGGTTTAAAAGTTTGTCTTCAGACACTCCAACTTTGCAGTTTTACCCTTATATTCACTAAAGACTGCAATTTTTCCACTCATACCAATAATTTTGGGGCAACACAAGGTGATGAGTGTGTGTTTATTTTCAGTGTAAGATCCAACTGCAATAATGACAAACCTCTTTCATGATAGGAGGTAAAATTCAATGCCAGACCTCCAAAAACTGGTGAATAAAACCATCCATTGGAGAGATTTAAATGACCTTACAATCATTTGTTGCAGTTTCCTTGCTCCTGCAATTAGTGTTATTGAAATCAAAATATTTACAGCAATAATACAGAAGTGTTCTCATTTTGCTGATTAAATGTAAGGATAACTAAAACCTTAACTCTGCACACAGGTCCACATATTCTTGGAGTAGTGTAATCCAGTTTTTTGTTAATCTTACCTTGGGAATGCACTCTTAATAGAAGTTACTGCATCTGTAGCACAAGTGGGATATGTTCTTCTTGGGAAATGGTGATTTATTAAAGCTGAATTTTGTGTTGGCAGGCCATGAAGGCTTTGTTGGGGAAGAGGTGGTCTGTATAAACAAAATTGAGATTTGAATGCTTCAAAAAGCTGCTTTTATTTTTTTCTTGATTTCTCCCTGTTTCCTCTTACCATCTTCCATATTATTCTGCTTGTGAAGTGCTTTGCATGTTCCAGTCTGCATGGGTTTTTTATTTTACATCAATTACAAATTGTTACTCTCTTCCGATGCACTTATTAACTTCGTCTTCTACAATTTTACCATTTAAATTCCTTTATTGATGAAAGGAAATGTTGCAGTTTTATCTAAAAAATCTGAAATAGTTCTTTTAGAAAGTTACCATAGCTTGCAAGATAAATGCCATGCACAAATGGTTCCAAAATTGTGGATTCTGCACAGTATTGCTGTCATTCCAAACCATATTGCAGTGCAGCCTTGACTACAGCAAGATACAAATTTCAGTGCTTCATTTTTTTTCAGTTGTTATTATACACTTTGGATTTCTCTTTTCCTATTTTTAGGGATGTTTAGAGATCCCCTTTGGGCTTGATCCTGAAAATGCTGATGCATGCATAACAAAATGTAATTAAGCCCTCATTTGGTCAATCCATCTCAAGACATTAATTAGCACTAGGTTTGAAAATTCACTTGGAGGAGTTAGCTCTAAACTCGTCCAATACCTGGCTTTCATTAAGGAAGCAGGAACTGAGTATTTTTCCATACTATTTTTAAAAAGAACACATTCCTTTTGAGCCAGGAAGGTGGTAGGTGACAGCCTGATGTGATTTTCTGCTCTGCAATTCCTTCCACAGATTTCTATGGAAAGCCTCTGCCCCCGCTGACTCTACGCCAAAGACCCAACAGTGATACCCATGATGTCATTGCTTAACTGGAGCACAGAGAGAATTTTAAAAACCATCTTTTAAAAATCCTATCTTTTTTTTTTTTTAACCCTCGAAGGAGAATTTTTTAAATTCCATTTTATCAGCATGTGACAACAAAACATGGAGTTCATCCTGTTGTCCTTAGGTGGTCAGACTTTGTCGTTCACTTTTCACATCACCAGCTCTTCTTCAGGATTTATTTGGTTTACCTGTGAAAAGATGTGGCTGTAAACCTGAAGAAAAACACCTTCAAGATCCCATAATACTGAATTGTACATTCCCACCAAGACCAGGTGCTCTGCAGGTGTTGGTATTTCTTCAGGGAATAAATGATTCTAAAGCATTTTGTAAGATTCCTGTATGATAGGGTGAATATAGAAAGGTTAAACAAATATTGAATATATTTTTCTACCTTTTTATAAAAAGAGTTGAAAGTTTGATTGGAGCTGTGTACCTCCTACCAATAAAATGATATCTAGGGAGCATTAGAAAGCTGATAGTCAAGTGCATAAAAATAAAGTGTGTTTTACTCTTGCATTTCTCTCACAGTACCTGTACCTTTTCTTAGGTATTACATTACATATTTCATGTTTCTGGCAATCTGAAGCAAGGGGGTGAGATAGAAAAATACAAAATAAATACATTTTATACAAAATAATGCTATTTGAACTGTCTGGAAGTTTTCTTAACTGTTGTTTTCTTTGTTTTGTTAACTAAGTTTGACATAGGTAATAAATTCTATGGAAAAAAATAGAGTTGAATACTGTATTGTCTACTACAACAAATGAGAAAATAGCACATAGTGGGAAATTTGCACTAACTAATTAAATTTTGCTGTGACATGGCAGACAAGCAGTGGTGTGTTTGTAAAGGTTCATTGTGCATGACAGACAGGATGAAGCCTCCATGGCCAGGGGCTTTTTGGAGAAGCACTATTTGATCATTCTCTGTGATGCTCTGTCTTCAATAATGTGGTTTTACCAAAGGAGTTTAGTTGATAAAACAATGTGGTGTGTTCAGCACTTTGGGATTGGATGTCTTTGCCATACTCCCCTTGCAGCAAGGAGTTGCACAAATATCTGCCATATTGAAATGAAATTATTAGGATTTTTAAAGAGGAAGGTGGAATCAGTCTTTAAGGTGGAATCAGTCTTACAGATACTAAGTTTGGAATAGGTGGAGAGGTTTATTCCTCTAAGTTTGCTAGTTTAGAGGAAGGATGACACAATTTCTGTGTGGCTACCAGCATGAGAATTCTTCTGTTGTATTCTAACACTGTAATATGATTCAGTTGAATTATTCTCAGGATTTGGCCATTTTCCCTTCAGAGAACACAATACTAAGTGGAGGGGAGGTTGCACCAAAATTTATATGTGCAATCTCAACTTTACTAACACCAGCTCTGTTACCACTTCAGTTTTTGGCTTAAAGGCTCTGCTTTTGCAGACTTATTTTTTTTACAGCTTCAATTTTTAGGAATGTATTATCATTTTTTTTCCCTCTTCCCTAAAATAAATGAATTGAAGTCTTTATTAAAAACAAAGCTAAATACTGCTGTGGTAATGAAATTTGAGAAGCTAAAATGTTGATGCTTCTATATGAACTGTGTGTTCTGTGTGTTGAGTGGGTGGACACATGTATCAGTTTTGATTTTTGCTTTTAAAATAAATGTTACCAATATGTAACCGAAGTACTCAAGAACATTTTATAAGTTTTTGTTTTATTAATACATTTTGTAATTATTTACTATGGTGGGGTTTTTTTTCAGTAATTTATACTGCCATGACTTTTTATTTGCTCAAGATGACATTTATGTATAGAATAAAACTAATGCAAAGCATCAACATGTTTCCTGTATTACCATAAATTTGCAACTTTTCTGAATTAAATATAGACATAAATATTTGAGGGCTGCAACTCTCACTTTGCTAAAATCCACAATATAGAGACCTAGAATTTACATAATTTTGCAGGAGCAATATGATCAAATTTAGAATATTCTGATAGATAGGTGTAGATGTATACATATGAAGTACTTAATGTTTGGGAGATAATTAGTTGTGCAGCTGTAAATGGAGAGCACAAATTATATTTTGGAGACTTTCAATAACCACTTTCAAAATGTATCTGTGCATTCAGGCAAGAGTATTTCTGCTTAAATACAGGGGTGGCAAGAACACAGAAATTCACTACTTAAGCAGAACATTCTGTTTCATCTGCAGGTAACATTTAAATGTATTTTAGGCAAAATATTTTAAAGGTAAGTTAAAAGTATCTTCTAAGAAAGAATGGTGATGTTCATGAACTGAATTCATGGGAAAGAGTCAGTGCTTCAGAATAAATTGTTCAGGTTGTCTTCCCTTTTAATTTCATCCTAGAATCCACAGAAAGGCCTTACTCGTAGATTTAAAGGTTTTCAATCAAAATTATTAAAAATAGACATATTTGATATCCATTAGGTCTCTAGTGTGAGATTGGAAAGGATTGATGGCCAGGAACAAAGTAAGCAGCACAGATTTTTTCCCCCTTTAAATAAGACTCAAGCAGTATTTTTTTCAGTAATACATTCTAGTATTTTAGTGGAAAGTTTAGTACTGTAACTTCAGGACACTACCCAATAACTTTGCCATCATGTTGTGTTCCTGGGATTCATTCAATTTGAAAAACATTCCTACTTTGAACAGAACACACCCACCAGTATTTCAATGGATGCATTTGGAAAGGAAATAAGCAATGGAGCCTGTTGCAAGTGTAATTTGAGCCAAGTTTATTTGCAGTAGCACATGAGAGAGATCCAAGTTGCAGTTGCATTTTTGCTGGTTGCAGTTTGGCTCTGATGGTGATGTTGCTGATGAGCTCATGAACTGGAATCCCTTCTCTGCTTCTGGTGCAAATCTGGTTTCAGATAACACCGATGGCACCATCTGCCACTGAGTGGAATATAACCACAGATTTAGGGGAAGGTGACTCATTCAGCAGACCTTTTTGTTTTATTGGTACAGTAAAATGCAGTTCTTGTATATATTTTCTGGTATGGTGTTGGCTTTTACAGAATTACAACCACAGAGAACTACTTTTTATACCAGTCTTGTTCTGAATCTTTTATCAAAAAGCCTTTCAGGTTTCCTTCACGTTTGAGATGTAGGAGGTCTCCACTTTGCCTCCAGGCCCTTTGTTGAAACCCTGATTGAAACATTTTAAATAAGCTTTCAAGCGTGATGCTAATCTGCATGAGGTGAGCAGAAATGCTTAGTCTTCATTAGCTGGTGCCTGAAACTCAAATATTTATCTATATGATAGCACTCCTGCCTTTACCTTTGCACACCTTTCCAGTCTGGATTTCAGAGGCTGGGTTCAGCCTGCAGAAGCTTTAATTAAAACTACTCTTAACCAAGCTTGCTGCTTCCACTGGGCTTGCCCTTGGTGAGGGACTTGGCAAATGCTGCTGTGCACGAAAGGGAGAGGGTGTGTGGGGATTTGTTTTGCTTTGCTAGGACACAGGGATTGCAGCAGGAGAGGCCAACAGAGCAGGATGCCCTTCCTTGGAGCAGCAGTTTGCAGATCTCAGGTTCTGTCCGGATGAAGGGATCAGATGAGAGAAGCCTCAGAGTTTAGTGCTGCTGAACTGGGGTACAGTGGTCCCCTGCTTCCTGTCCCCCGAGAATGGCCTGTGTGTGTGAGAGATTCCTGGGAATAATTCTCGAGCCTCCAGCACATTTTCATGGCAGCAGCAGCAGGTTAAGCCGGAGCTGATCTCCGGTGTGGTTCAGGTGAGCTGAGTAGCAGCTCCAAAGCCTGAGCCAGGTAGGAATGAAGGTCTGGTGACAAAGCACAAGCAGAGACATGATGGTGAGAGGGGTGTGGATGCCATCAGCCCCTCCAGCAGGCACTGGGATGAGGATCAGTTTTGTAAATTAAGTGAGAGCCCAGCTGCTGCCTAATCCGGTTTCTCTACTGGCGAGAAAGAGACGTCCGGATGGCAAGTCAGCCTCCCACGGTAAAAAAAACAAACAGAAAAAAAAAAAACCAAAAACCACCACCGTCAACTTAGGTTAAAAATTAGGAAGTAGTTTTTTTTACTGTGGGGGTAGTGAGAGACGGGACCAGGGTCCCAGGGAAGTTGTGTGATGCCCCAACTGTTCAAAGGCAGGCTGGACGGCGCCTTGAGCATCCTCTAGTGGGGGGATGGCCGAGGGGGTTGGGACCACATCACCTTTAAGCTCCGTTCCAACCCCTTAACCTTCTGCGGCGCTGTGAAAAACTCTCCTTCTCCTGCACCCCGGCAGCGGCCGGAACGCCATCGGGCGGGGCTGGACCGCTCCGCCCCGGGGAGCTGGGGCCATGC
>VZTN01028981.1:0-24200 GCA_013400515.1 Erpornis zantholeuca | reverse complement strand
TGTGGCCGGAGCCGGAAGCGCGGCGGGAGGAGCCGCGGCCGCTTCCTGCGAGCGCCGCAGGGAAAGGGCCCGCCCGGCCCCGGGTGCGCTCCCCGCGTCCTTCCTCTCCACCCCGAGCGTCCCCTGCCTTTCTGCGCCTCCTGCGGGAAGCTGCTCCGCCACAGAGAGAATCCCCGGCCCCACAGCCGCCCCTGGTGCCCGCAGCTCCGTGCCCGCGGTTCTGCCGTGCCCGCTGTCCCTGTGCCGCGTGGGGACGGGACGGGACGGGACGGGACGGCTGCTGGGTGCTCTTAGGGAGGGAAAGTCAGCCTTTATCTTCGGGGTTTGCTTAGAAACCAAAAGCTCTTCCCCTTCATTTCGTAGGTTAATCTCCATCATAGACCCAGGAACCGCTGGATTCTCAGCGCAGTGGATATGGGAGGGTATTTATTCAAGCCGAGTAGGGAGGAGAGGTGTAGTGCAGCTTAACTCCTTAGCTCTCTGAAATTTCCATTGCATCTCGATCACATATAGATGTAGTCTTAATATTTGAGCACCCTGATATCACTGTTGATGTAATTAGAAAAATGTCTTTTATTCATTCTAGTAAGAACTAGGGTTTGATTTGGCTTTACTGCTTTTCTTTTTTCTTCCTTTCTCTGAAGCTGGGAAATAAAACAAAAGGGAAACTCCAGAAGCAGATTTGTCAGGTGGTTCTGGATCACTTCGAGAAGCAGTACACAGCAGAACTGGGAGATGCATGGAGCAGTGTCAGGTCTGTGGCTTTGGGGAGATGGGGAGGGAGGGGCAGAGGTAAGGAATTGGTTAGTAATGACACCTATGGCAAGGGCTGTCACTTAATTTGGGTCTTGGTCAGCTAAAAAGCTTTGTTATTAAAAAACAAAAAGCATAGATGCATAGCATTAGTTTAATTGCATCACCTCTTAGATTGGTTCAGTGTTTTTCTGCTCTAGGCAGTGAACACTCCTGAGGAATATTTTTTGAAACTAAACAAAAAACTGCTAAGAGGAATTCAGATGGAAGAGGGGGGAAATCCATGAAGGAAAGGCCTGAGAGAGCAAACTGAAATACAAACAAGCATGCTTCTATCACATGCCCCTGCTGTCTGACTGTGTTCCAGGAATATCTGTTGATTTAAGTTTTCCTGGCCCAATGTTTGCAGAACATAAAATGTAAAAATAACACTTGTAAAAATGGCATTTTACTGTTGGCTGGAATGAGCATTGCAAAGCCAATGTGTGTCTGATTATTTTTGTTGTTTACAACTAATACTACATTTGTTCTTTGGTCTTAGGGAAATATTTTATGGTCAGGAAGAGCATTATGCTTCATCATTTTATATCTCCTACATGAAATAAGATTGGAGAATGTCCTTGTTTCAGAAGGAATTGGTGTTTTAAATGCCATGATTAGAAAAAAAACCAGTTGCTTGATTTCCTATTAAAGTTATTTTCCAGTGTACTTTTCTAACCAGAAGGTTTAATTTCTGATGACACCACAATTATCCAGTGGTGAGATTGTAAATAAAGTCTTCCTTCTCTATTTTATTTGATGAGTAATTGAATGCTTTTTCCCTTTGGCACCCTAGAGATGTGCTGACCTCGCCGTGGTGCTGGCAGCACGCCCTGCTGCTGAACAGGTTCAGCCAGAGCCCTGGCCTGGAGAGCAGCCTGGCAGAGCAGGGATATCATCCTGCCTTCCCTGCAGCCTTCAGGTGCTACATCAGGAGAACTCCTGGCAGATTTCCCTCCCAGAAGCACCAGGCTGGCAGGCTGAAGGAGTATTACCTGCTCAATGCTGCCTCCCTGCTGCCCGTGCTGGCCTTGGAGGTGAAGGATGGGGAGGATGTTCTGGATCTCTGTGCTGCACCAGGGGGGAAGTCTGTGGCTATTCTGCAGTGTGCCTGTCCAGGTAATGCACACAGGTGCTGCTGGTGGAGGGAAAACAAGCAAACCACCAAAACAATTTGTGTTCCAAATAGTTCCACACTGTTTAGTAAGATTTTTATGAAGTCTGTTTGCCTAAAAGAGAGTTAAAAATGCAGTAGTAACTTTAACATAGGTTATTGCAGGGGGACAGACAGAAGTGGGATAGCTCTGTGAGGTTTTTCTGCACTGTTACTTCTCCAGAAGTTTCTTAAAGCCATGTCAGTTTGTTGGTGGAGGGATGTCCTTCTCTTGTCCTTTTCTACTTTTCTTTCCCTCTGCTGTCTCTTTTGTCAGTGCTGTGCAGATACCACAAGTAAATTTAAGTGTGCTGATGTAAAGCAGAACAGAAGAATGAAACATGCCACGTGTGGGCAAAAGGAGGTGGTTTATGGTAAGGAATTGGTTGGAGGAGGATTTTGAGATAATCACAGTGTTTAGCAGGCAACAGCAAGCAGCAGCTTGGGCCAAGGAGTTAAAGCAAGCTGGGATTGCTGTTGCCAAGTTTATTTGCTGGCTTGGAAAATTGTTTTGAGCTGTTCAGCACCTTATGGTCCTGCTGATGAGACCATTACTGGAATCACCTGCACCAGCTGATTACTGCTGCCTTTCCCTCCCTCTTCTAGAGGAGTGAGGTGATGCTAATGAAGTAAATTAAATAGGATTTGTCCTTTCAAAAGGTGTAGGGAAAAAAGAAACAGCAAATCAACACTTCAATCCTCCAGCTGCTTCTGAAGAGACCAAACTGTTGCTGGGACTGTAAAATGTGAGGAATTTGATTCTTAATATACCTCAGTCAATGCTAAGATGTACTTTAAGATGCTCAAAACTGATGCTTTGTTTATTTAAAAGGCAATTTAATAATATTTCATTTAGATGGTGGCTCAAGGAGCCCAGGAAGGTACTCACTCTTTGGATATGGGTCATGGCTCAAGGTTGTTTTACTGTGGAATTTTACTGCTACAGGAGTATTTGCTGGTAAATATTCAGGGTTTGCTCTGTAGGAGCATGTTGAGATTTATTTAGGTTATAAAAATTCAGTGGTATTCTAAAAAGTGCAGTAACAGGCACGTAAGGTAGAAACTCCATGGCAGTGCAGTAGAACTTCTGAAATGGCTCTAACTCCTTATATTTGTAAAAACAAAACAAAAATAATCATAAAGACTTCTCTTTGGGTAATTACTTGGGTTTTTTTTGGTTTTTTTTTTTTCCTTAATATTCTAAGGTCATTTTCAGTGCAATGAATATGATGATTTGAGGTTGAGGTGGTTGGAACAGACAATAGAATCCTTCATCCCAGATCCTTTGATTAACTTGGTAATGGTCTCTAAGCTGGATGGCAGACACATTGGAGATCTGCAGCCTGAATTTTATGACAAGGTAACATTATTACTGGAAAATTACATTTTTGCATTCTGATTCTCTTTCTTCCTCTTTATAATTTTGTTGGGGGTTTTTTGGTTTTTTTTGGTTTTTTTTTCCTGGCACCCCCCCAAAAATACCTGACTTACCCAGGGGAGCAAAGTCATGTACAGGATTTGTAGAATCTCAGGAAATATTTTATGAAGCCTATTGCATTTATTCCTGTGTGGGATGATGTTGCCCCTTCACCCTTGGGAGTGAATTCTGAACACCTTGTGGCTGTAATCTTTGCATGATGTGTGATTAGGAAGGGAACAAGAGAGAGCTACTGAGGTAGAGCTTACTTTTGGAGCACTAATTTCTTACCTCCCCACCAGCTAACCCCACAAAAACATCTCAAAATAATAATGGGATTGTTTCACCCTGAAAATTGGAAAATAAAAAGGGTGTTTCTTAATATCTGTGAAAGAAAATTGAATATATTTTGGCACATGGTGTTCAAAAAGTGACCATCTTTGTTGGGAATTGCCTTATTTGATTTTATTAATTGTTTAGGTACTGGTTGATGCTCCTTGTTCAAATGACAGAAGTTGGCTCTTCTCTTCTGACCCTCAGCAAGCTGTGCTCAGGCTCATGCAAAGGAAGGAGTTGTCCTCTCTGCAGTTCCAGCTCCTAAGGTGAGAAGTGCAAGAAGTTACAGGAACTTCCTATAATTAGTCAAAATTACATGGGGGGCAAGATTTGCCATGGTTTCATAAACAAACCCAGGATTCCCCCTCTGAAAATAATATCAGGAGTGTGTGGTTGTGATGCTGTTGAGAACAACTGGGATAATGTGGATGTGGAAATCTGTTTGTGGGTGATATCAGCAGCAAGGCCTTGGTCCTCTCTACTCCCTTATTCACAGAAATGTCCACTTGCAGGTGGCTCACAACAGTCTGGTATGAAATCAAAATATTTTAGGTGGACGCAGCTAAAATGGGTTTAGATATGTTCCATGCTGACTGCTTGTAGCACAGGAAAAAAAGGGTAAAAAAGGAAAAGAATGTGAGGTTTGGTGGGGGGAAGAGAGGATTGTTTATTTTTGAGAACATGCCCCCAGTTATCCAAAGCAAGGCTGTAACTGCACAGTTTTTCTCATGGGGGGGAAAAAAAAAGAGTGACTTCTCAATAAAACCTTCTAAACTGGAGTGTTATTTGTGCAGTAACAGTCATGCCTGAAGTCCATCTGTCAAAGCAAATTGAGGGAAAAATAACATTTTATAAGAAAGAAAAAGAAAGTTTTTATGGAAAGTTCCCACTGCAGTTCAAGATAGTTTTGCATGACTTCCAGTTGAAAAAGGCCTGGCAGAAGCCTGTGATTTATAACAGGAATATGAGGATCTTATTGCAGTAATGCATCATGTCATCCATTTCCTTTGAAGAAATCAATCACATTTAAAACACTGACCTGTTGCAGTTTTCCCTTTTCAATATCTGACATAGGAAATCCAATTTGTGAACCCGTGGCAAAAGGAAGCATACATCATGCAGAGAAATTTTGAGAATTTGCATAAATCATTCCACGTTGTAATCCTGGAGAACTCATGACAGCAGAAACCTTGTTTAAAGAAAAAAAAAAAATTCCTGTCAGCCCAAATCAGATTTAATTGAATTATTCCTAAATAGAGAGAGAATTTTCTGTTGAAAGTATTCTTTAGCAACAGTAATAAGAATTTGTAAAGACAAAATACCTTTGCTATATAAATTGTAGTAAAAGAGTGGTAATTTCAATTTCACTGCTCAACACAGGTCTGAGTACTTGTGTAGACTGACCAGTCTGTTGTGATGTGCCCTGGATTGCTGTTGGCCTTTTAAAAGAATTTGAAGCCTATGAAATTAAATGGCTACTTTTAAGAGTTAGAGATTATAAGGCTTGTTGGTTAAAATATTTGAAGTATAGGTGCCCACTGTCTGGTTATTGTTGTTTTTACCTGATCACTTTAGGATGAATTCGCAGTTCTAAAGACATTTTAGATCACATGTGAAAGGGGAAAAAGGAAATTCTAATGATGCCAGAATGATGTTTTGCTTTTTTGCTTTTATACCCCTCTCACACACTCTTTTATAGTTTGATGTACTCTCAGTGCTTTTAGCCCCACACTTGTACCTTCCCAAGGCTGAGAACTCAGCTCAGCCCCACGGCACCGTTAAACCAGGAGAGCAAACATCCTGGGAGCCCCAGACACCAAGGGCCTCTCCAGAACACATTTTTATAAACTAAGATAAGCCCATCAAAGAAGGAAAATTCTTCAAAAAGTTCACTCGAGCCTCTCATTTGGGAACCTTTGATAAATATGTTAATTTTGCAAAGCCTATAATTGTGTGTATTTCAGTGTGAGGTGTGCATGCATTTTTGGGACATTCCACCTGGACCAAGTGCTGTACCCAAAGATCCTGAAATAAATCCCGAGGTAAAAACCCCTTTTCCCCATCAACCATGTTTTGGTTTTAATTTTAAGACCAGGGAAAGGCAACAGTTCCACTTCAGTGGGAAAGCCCAGCTAAAGCAAGATCAGAAAAGGCTGAATGTGGTTCATGACAAGTGCTTTAGAAGTTAAACTGGGGGTGCTTCCCTATTCAAGCCTCTGTTTAAAGACTAGGGTGCAAAATTATGAATTAAAAATGGAGTTTGAATGCCTTCTCCAGTACTCCAGTACTATTCAGGGGGGCTGAGGCTCCATGAATCCAGCTGTACTGCTTTACACGAGCCAGCTCATGCAGGGCTCTCTCTGGTTCATTGATCCACATCACCTGGTGCTTTATGCTCCCTTGTATTCCTCACCTTGGTTCCTGTGTCTGTAAACAAAAACAAGTGTCAGGCTGAATCCCAGCAGGTTTGCTGGGAGCACTGTAAGAAATACATTAAAAGAGCATGGAGTGACAGGACAAGGGGGAATGGCTTCAGACTGAGTGAGGTTTAGATGGAATATTAGGAAAAAATTGTCCCCTCTAAGGGTGGTGAGGCCCTGGCACAGAGTGCCCAGAGCAGCTGTGGCTGCCCCTGGATCCCTGGCAGTGCCCAAGGCCAGGTTGGATGGGGCTGGGAGCAGCCTGGGACAGTGGAAGTTGTCCCTGCCCAGGGGATGATGATCTTCAAGGTCCCTTCCAACCCAAACCATCCTGTGGTTCTGTGAAACTCTCTCTGATTTGAAGGTGAAGCTTGAAGGTGCAAACATTATTTCAGTTTAGCAGGAGGATTAAGTGTAAGGGTAACATAAAAATGAGAAGAATAGAACTCTGCTGTGCATTTAATTTTTATTTCTTTCAGGCAACGCTCAGCCTAAAATTTGAGGTTCCCTCCTTCTTAATTAAGGAAATGCTTCACCTGTAATCTGTTTTTGTGGATTGGCTTATGGAGAAGCTGGGGACACCAAAGAGGGAAGTTAAGGAAGGAGAACCAGGGTTTGCAGTACAATGTAATTAATTAAGTACATAGAGGCTGCAGAGAAGGAAGATCTGGAAGAAACTGATGCAACAATCTTCCTCCTGCAGCCTGCAGGAAATCTGAAATGTAAATAAGTGATATAAATGCTGAACAGCAAATGTTCTGAGCAATGAGGGCACCACTGATTTGAAGGAAATTGAGATTGTAATGATTGCTCATACCCAAACCAAAGCATCCCTGCTGAGTGCTCTAATCCAAGAACAGACTGCAAATCTTGTTATTATTTGGAGTGTTCATGCAGAAAACAAATTGCAAAGCAAAAAAAACAAAGAAAAGAATATTCATTTCCTGATGCTAAATGCTAACACAAAATACAGTGGTTTCCAAAAGCAAATTTACCAATGCCATCAGTTCTGAGAGAGAAATTAAATATTGGGCTAAGCTTGAATGCCCAGTTCCATGGTGGTTAAAGTGTTTTGGATGTTGTAATTATTCTTAGATGTTTCTGCAGCTGAAAGGAGCTTGTGTTAGGGCTCAGCAGAAAAGAACTCCAACAGAAGACAGTGTAGAAAACTCAGCATTCAGGCTGCTGGAGCTCTTCTGTCACAACACCTCTGAGTAATCAAACAGCTCTGTGTGTTCACTGCTTTGTGGGAGTTTCCACAGGAGGATTGGGCACTCTTAGTTGGGCTTTTATGTGGCTGTAGAGTGAAGGCAGAAATTGTGCTTATAAATATAAAATCATATGTTCAGCATCTGTCACCACTGTAGCATTTCTGCTGTGGGGAGTAAATTGTGCTGTTCTTCAGCTCTTCCCATGGAATCTTTCCCTTTACCCCTCTGGAGATGCCCAGTTAATCCTTTTATTGTCCAAAACCATCTCATCAAGTAGCTCCACTGGGAATTTTTGAGAATTCCAACTTCAAACACATTTTGAGATTCCAGCGAATCTGCTGTGGCCTGAGTGGATGATAGGATTTTTTTAGCCACTTTCTGTCTTCCAAAAGCTGAATAGTTTGTGCTGTGCCATTCCCAAAACACTTTGGGTTGGGTTGGAGGTTTTACATGGTTGGAATTTCTCAACAGAGAGTGAGAGCTGTGGCCACTGCTGTGGCTCCAGGTGTTAAAATGTTAATGATTTTAAGTGTGGCAGCACCCTGTTTGTAACTCCTGGATCAAACCCCTTAGGATGTGTTGCAAAGCCAAGTATATTGAATGTATAAGTAGCTATGAATACACAAATAAGATACTCAGCAGTTTTTTGGGATCACACACCTGAATTCAGACACAAATTTTGCTTTAATCCCACCTTCAGTCCTTTCTCTGTGTGTTCCACAAGCTGTGAGGATAACCACTAACCCCAAGGTTGTGTGGCAGGGTTTGTAGTGCCTTTCAAAGGTCTTTCATTCTCCCTTCTGGGCTGTCTCATATCCCTGTTTTAACAAGATGAGTATTTCAGAAGTCACCATCCATTAGAGGAGAAAGATCAACAATTCTGGCTGGGAATGTTTGCTCTGCTTTAGAATAATTTAGAATCATTTGCTGTAGATTTGTTGCTGATCAGGATTTTTGGGACAAATTTTGGCTAGGGTAGAACAAGAGGGATTTTTTTTTTTGGATTTGTGTGTTTTGGTTGTTTAGCTGAGGGGTTTTTGATGCCTGTGTCTCCTTTTATTTATAATTAAATTTACTGCTGAAAAAGGTAGTTGACTTGCATGATTCTCCTGTTACTCTGAGCAGCAAATTAGAGAGGAGCAGAGAGAGGACTTGAACTACTCTCACTGCCCATCATAAAGTACTAAAAAAAATTGGGTTTTTGGACACTGCAGGAGTTTCTTTATCATTTTTGACCAGGTTTGGAGAAATAAAAGCAACACCTGTAACATACAGGTCATATTACCACAAAGTATCTGGACTCTTGTGAGAGGCAAAAGGTAATGTGGATATTTTGAGTCAATAAAAAGGATAGAATTGGCATTTTTTATTCTGATGAGACATTCTCTTGCCTGTTGAGCAGCAATACAGTGTAGCTGCCAAAAGATGGCACTGTTGAAGTGTTGTGTTGTTTTAAAATTGCCCTAAAAATTCGTCATCTTTTCACTTTAGTGGTGAAAATGGTTGAGTGATTAACATAATTAATGCTGCCCCTTCCCATGGAGTGCAACATAAACCCAAGCACAGGAGGACAGGCTGGAGTGTGAAATAGGTACTTTTGTGCCTGCCCATTTTTAAAAGGATGTTTGAGACAGCAAGACTTTTAGAAAAAAGTCATCCTATCATGTTTTTTTTTCTGCCAGTGGCAAAAATCCTTTTTAGGTCCTGGTTAGCTACATTTTAGTTGCATTTTGGGGTTTTGAATTGGGTTTGGAATTGTCACGTGGCTCTTTTTTCCCCTGGGATATTAAACAGTAATGCTGTTTTGTTTTCCTTAATTTAGTGAATCTTGAGCAATAAGTTTTAGAAAAAGGAGCTTTTAAATAATATATTTCTTTAAAAAGTCTTTTCCAGTGCTTCTGCAATACAGGGCACTAGGATAGATTAATGCCTCTGTTGTACCTCTGACCTCCACAGTACAATATGAACCTGGAACCAGAGACACACCCTGCAGAAATATAAAGTATTGTTAATTTTTTTTTTGGTCAGGGCTGTAAAATCTCATTTCAAATGAGGAGGGGAGCAATCTGCATGTGTTAATCTGTTTTACAGAACTTGTTGAATGAGATGGACAGAAAAAGGCTCCAGAAAAAGTTTCCAGGACTTGTGATGTTTGTTCTGATGTATCTTCATGGGAAGCATGAAACCTTGTAGTGTTAGTGCCTGTAAACATGTAAAATTCATTACATGAAGTATTTATACCTGAAATAAAATTATGAAATTAAGGGTAAGTAGATCTTTATTTCAGCTGAAAGCTTTAGCTCTTTAATAGACACAAATGTCATGTGTACCACTAAGAGAAAAACAACTGCAGATTAACTACCTCTAAATAATGTGGGGTTTTTTTTAAACAGGGCATTGTAGTAAGAGGAAGGGGAAAAAATGTTTCAGCATCCTGTCTAAGGATTGTAGATGTGAAGCCTATTTTTGGGAGTCACAAAGTAACAGGCACTGAACTCCTTCAGCTAAGCATCCATAATTAAGATTCCCAGTGAAAGAAATCTTAATTCCTGGATGGTGGAGTTATGCTTCATCTCCAGCCTATCCCTTGGATGAGCTTGTTTCCCTCCAGTGAGTACAGAGGAAGTTCCTTAAATACATTTGGACAATTCTCTGATGAGCAAATCCTCTCCAGCAGGAATTCCCTGTGCTGCTGAGGACGAGGGGAGCAAACCCCCTGGCTCTGCTTGCCCAGCTCGGTGTCACCCTGCGTGACTTTGAACCCAGCACTTCCTCACTTGGAATTTTGCAGCTCCCCTGCAGGTTTTATCAGAATCAGGGCTGGTGGGTGTTGACTTTGAGCCCAGGCACTGAAACAGCTCCTGCTGCACTTGACAAGGTGGATAGATACATCCATTAACCTTGCTGCCTGGAGTCATTCTCCTCAGATATTTTAATTCGGGGTTTAGGCTCAAAATGAAGAGAACTGCCCTGAGTTCTGACCTTTTTGTGTCGTGGGCCAGTGAGGATTCCCAAGCTGAGGTTTAGGCACAAGAGGGGTTTTGAGGTGAGATTGTCAGGTTTTCTTCCAGTGCTGCTCTTTCCTCTGATGGACTCGGATGGAGGAGCATGGTGCCCTTGAAAATGTTGTCAGGAGGAGTTGTTGTGCTTTCTATATGGGAAGAAAAGGACATTTAGCAAGTGTCCAGGCTTTTAAGCCTATAACCTGTAGCTCCATCTGCTTTTTTGGTATATAGCTTTCTCTTTTACCTTTCCCCCACTTACATGGTAAAAGAATTTTCTCTCTTCTCTAAATGGTTCCTTAGTACCTGTCTTAGAAGTAGGAAAGTGGTTGCTGTTATCTGCTTCTAGGAGCAAAATTCTCAGGTCTGCTGAAAGTACATCTTAATTGTCACATTACAGCATTTCCAAGCTCACTGGCTGCCCTCAGGGCTTGGCACTCCTGCATGCATGGAAAAGGTGTAGCTGGCAGGGGAAAGTCTGTCAGAAATGACTTGTGTAGGTGGATTCTGATAAAAATACAAAGATCAGCTTGACTTTATGGGAGCCCATTTAGACTTCAGCTCTGTTTTGGTTGAGTTCTAATGCGAAACATAAAAAGCAAGATCTAATACATGGGGGGAAAAGTGCTTTTAAATTTCCCCAAATAGGTGTGAGGCCAGGAGACTGTGAGGTCAAAGAGATATCAGAGTCTCTTGCTGCTTTGCTGTTCAGGAGAAGGCAAGGTTTGCACATGCCTGCTTTGCTTTAACTTAGGAGGCAATTCCATATTTTTGGGTGCACTGTGGTTCCTCAGCCAGGCCAAGAGCAGCAGCATGAGCCCCCCCTTTTAAATGGGCAGGAGCTGGAGAGAAAAGGGGACAGCTTTTGGGCCCAGAAATGCTGCTTTTGGAGCCCTCTAAGGAGTAAATACATGTTGGCATGCCAGGATGAATATCTGGCACTTCAAATGCCTGCTGGTAGGTGCAGAACTGTGGAAGATGAGAGCTGGGAGGGATGTCAGGGTTCCCCCCATTTCAGCAGGCTTTGAAAAGCTCCTCAGGATAGAGTGGGATAACTTTGTAGGTTTAACTAATTAACAGGTGTAACTAATTTTCAGAGTGTCCTCAAATGAGTCCACTAGGCCCAGTTGAACTGCAAATATTTAGGCTACTGTAAGCTGGTTTTGGCTATAACAGGCTGAATTTGGACTTGCTCCCTCACTGAGGTTGTATATGCCCACTCTCCTTACTGTTCCTGAAGTCTGATGCAACAGAGGCATTAAACATTTATTTAAAAAATATTTTTATTTTTCTTAGAGCACCATCAGTTGAGAGAGCTCTGTCCTTCTATAATGAGTAAAATTGGAAAATCATAGACTTGAGTAAAATATGGACTTGGCTTGCTGATCATTGTAACCAAGGCTCATAAAGGAATTGAGTGAGGTAATGTGAGTACTGCCAAGAGATTTGGTATGGCAGAGGAGTTTTCACCTGCTCTTATCACTGTGTGAATCAGTTATTTGTCCTGGTGTTCCCATATTACTTTGGACAGGACTTTCAGGGCAGCTTTGATCTGTGATCAGCTTTGATCCTGCTTGTGCTGAAGCTTTTCTTTATTGATTCTTTCCCCAAAAAGTCCCAATTCTGTTAAAAGGGCTTATCTTTTCCCCCTTTGTATTTCCTTCTTTCCATTCTCAACTGGTTTTGGTCAGATACCACCCTTGGGAAGTCCTCAGCTTGTTTCTGGAGGAATTGCTATTTCCATGGCATTGTCTTTGTTTATTTAGACTTAGAAAGAGAATTTCTGCCTTTGGGGGCTGCTCTCCTCATCTGGTTTGAGGAGATGGTTGTTTCTTTTTCTCTGCTTTTCTTCTTTTTATTTGTCCCAGGATATTTTTTTCCTGGGGGGTGTCAGCACAGTATTGTCAGTAATACTTACAAATTTCTGATTATTCAGTGTCTTTTGCACCATTCACCTGCTCTGATTTTCTTGCTATTAAACAAAAGGGATCTTATTGAGGGAACAATTATATTTAATGTGGTATTTACTTGTAGTATCTGTTTGAATACCAGGAGCAGCATTAATTATGTTAATGCATTCAACCATTTTCACTACTAAAGTGAAAAGATGACGAATTTTTAGGGCATTTTTGATGTTTCTCCTTACTCTCTTAATTTGCAGCAGGTGAATATGGCTTGCATATCTCATTTCTGCCCACTCATAGGTTATATTTCATGTGTCTAAATAAGGACTCAGCAGATCTGCTGTACTGGGAAATAAGCAGTTTATTTAAACTCAGTTTCATGGTAAAGTGATAAAGAACCTCTGTTCCCTCCATCCACCAGTAGTTGTGAAGCTTTCAGGCTTTGAGCCACTATTTTGCCTTTCTTCAGTCAAAATTTGTCAACAGCTTATTAAGTGAAGGGCACCTAAACAAACAATATATGATCCTTAGGACATTGTGTTGCATAGCAGTGGCTCAGTGACACCCCCAGATCCTCTTACTTGGCTAAATAAGCTGCAGAATTAGCAGGAATGTTTCTAAATTTACAGCTGAGTCATTAGTTCAGGTTAATACTGCAAGTGTCCATTCTCATGTTTGCTCATAGGAGTGATGCCTTAGGTTTTACCTTTTCTATGTTCCCAGCCCTGCCCTGCCCAGTGTCACTCTGCAGTTCCCTGGAGCTCGTTCAGTGCTGTTCTCTCATGCTCACACACACACAACAAAGCCTCTCCAGCTCTCCAAGGACACCCAGACCCTCCTAGGCACAACAACTGCAAACCACAATCTTGGGGACAGGGGGGCAAGCTTGGGCAAATTCCATCCTTGCCTGGCTTCTGCTTGGGGAATTGATGCTGAGATCCAAGTGGGAAGAACTCGGGAGCTGTCCTTGTCCATGTTGGGATGCACTGAGGCAGGAGCCTCTGGAGCCCAGAGTGTACCTCTGAAGGCCTTTCCAATCAATCCCTCCTTGATTCCTTTATTCCTGTCTGCTCTCTGTTTCCAGGGAGCCATTTAAGGCATCATGAGCACCTTGCCACGTGTCTGACTGGCCCTTTCCATGTGGGGTGCCCTGTTTTGTGTTGCAGCATTTGCACAGCAAATGCTTGGTGTATATTCAGAATGGAATATTGTACTCATCTCTGTGGTGTAAGAAACACCTTCAGCTAACTGACAATACAATAATAAATGAGAGACCAAAATTGTGTTGTGGGTGGTTTCCTGAACTGTCAGTTATATGCAGTTAAGACATTTTCATAATGCTATTTTTGTCATATTTATTTATACTCTAGATTTCTAAGTCTAACACCTTCTCCCTCCAGCACTATGTCATTTTGATGTTGATTTTTTCCCCTTTTCTCCTCTGGGGTGCTCTCTGCAGGTCTGCAGTTAAAGCCCTGCGTCCTGGAGGCTCCTTGGTCTATTCCACGTGCACCCTCTCCAAGGCAGAGAACAGCGACGTGATCCACCTCCTGCTGAGCTCCTGCAGGGATGTGGTGCCTGTGGATATAAGTGAGGTGGCCAGAGGTGTTTCCCAGGAGTTCACTTTCCTCAGTGGGATGCAGCAGCACGAGCTGCTGGTTCTCCCAGAGAAGGGGAGAGCCTGGGGTCCCATGTACGTAGCTAAATTAAAGAAAATATCCTCCACCTGATGCCTCTTGGCTCTTTATAAGCAATCTGTGATAAATTTATATTGACTTGTGCATAGGAACATGTCCAAGGCAACTGAATTTAAAGCATTGCTGTTTCCTGATAAAAAGGAAGGAAGGAATTTAACTTATTTTAAGTTAAAATGCTGAATGTGCCTTCCAGTGTGGGCTTGTGGGCTTCTGAGAAGTCCTTGTGAAGTCAAGGGAGCTTTGTATTTTTTCCAAGGTGGTGGAAAGTGATTCCCTTCCAATTTTTTAAAGGGATTTGGATTCTAGAATAGAGGCCTAATGTGGTAGAGTTTTGCACTGGTTTTTTTTGGTTTTTGTATTTACTGACTTGGTTCTAATACTGTATGTTTTTAAATAAATGGTTATTGGTGGTCTGAAGTCCTGGAAATCCTGCTTTCTCTCTAAACACATCTAGAAATCTGTGTTTCTCTAAGAACTGATTTGCATGTAGAATGTCATCTTCAAGCACTGGCAGGACAGGTTTCATATTTGCTAAGTTGTTCACTGGTTAAAAGCTGTCTTTTGTTTACAGATGCAAAGGTCAGCAGGTAAAACAACACCAGCTTATTTATTTATTTGTTGTTATTCTTCTATTTTTGAGCTTGCAAAAATAAGAATTGAAAGAGTAATGGTGTGCATATTACAGCTTGTCTTGAAGCAAAGAGGAACCTGTTCATCCCCAAGGGTTCTTTCCCAGATGGAAGGTGATAACCATTGTTTTTAAAAATGTTGTTTTAAAGAACAGAGGTACATGAGTTGCTCTTGTGGAAATGAGGGTGTGGCACTGTACATTTATTAATTTCACAGAAATCACAGAATGGTTTTGGTTGGAAGGGACCTTGAAGATCATCCATTTCCAGCTTCCAACAGCCTTCCACTAGGCCTGTTTGTAAAGTCCTGTCCAACTTTAAAATAAAACTCTGGGGTTGGAGCATCCACAGCTTCTCTGGGCAACCTGTTCCAGTGTCTCATTACCCTCAATTTCTTTTTAATATCAAATCCAAATCTGCCTTCCTTCAGTTGGAAAGCATTTAGTTTATTTTATGTGTGTGTTACACAGTTTGCCCTCAGAACCTTCTGCTGAGGCAAACATGCATCAGAGGTTCTGAGACCTCTCCCTTTGCTGGGTGAGCTTTCACAAAGTTATCCTTTGCCCTGCTTTGGGATGAATAATGTTTGAGGTGGCCCTGTAGTACTAAATGATCAGCAGTGTCTCTGAAACTTGAGAGGCTGTAGAGGTGATGCAGTTTGAGTATGCAGACGATGCTGTGTTCCTGTGAAAAGCCCTAACAGCATGTGGCCCAGGAACATTAAATGGAATACCCACACTGGGAGTCGTGTCAGGCTACAGGATGAAATAACCATGCCTTTGTCAAAATGCTTCCCATCCCTTTCATTTGCCCTGTGGAAATTGAAAGGGAAAGGCAAGAATGGAACTTGCTCGAGGATGGAATTGAAATACATGCTTGAATTGGATGGGTGAGGGGACGTGGGCTGGGGAATCACAGGGAGAACAAAGGGACCCTTGAGCTGAGCTTCTCTCAGCAAATCCCTGTGAGCTGCATTAGACCTGAGCCCTGCTGCAAGGCCTCCTGGTGTGCCTAAAAGCAGCCCTGAGCTCGGCATGACCCTTTGCTGATCTCCTGGAGTCCCTTTCCAACTAGTCTAAAAATGCACCAGCAAGGGAGGTAAAACCAAGACTAATTAGTAACTGATACTTTGGTTTGTACTTGATGACTTCTGTTCCAGAGTGCTGTGGAGCTTTTTGCTTTTTTCTTCTGTTCTAATCAGTCCTGGCTGGTGACAGAAGTTTGGTGAGCACAGGTGGAGGGAGAAGGGAAAGCAGAAGGGATGGAGGCAATCCTGCAGAGGTGAGGGGCAAAGGTTGCACATGTTGGGAAGTAGTGGCCACTCAAAGGCACTTCTGGAAAAGGTTTCCTGTCCATTCAGGTATCTCTTGGACACTTCTGCTCCCCTTCACTGCAATGTTTTCCCATCTTACACCTTTTCTTTTGCCAGGGAATTGTAATTTAATTCCTAGCTGTGTCCTTCCTGCTCTTTCCTGAGCAACGCTGATGGAGGGGAGGAAAACAAGTCAGCCTTTCTATCATGAAGGAAATAGCAGCCCCAAGCAAGATGAGGGCAGGAAAATGACCAATTTTGTTGGACTGGGAGTCTCAGAGAAACCTCAATGATCTGTAATGAAAGTGCCCACAGTGCTATGCACACACCAGTGCCAGCACCTCAGGGGCCACAGAGAGCTCTGGAGTTCAGCTGCTCTCGTGCTTTTCTGCCATTCCCTTTCCCAACATCCAAAAAGTCACTTCCCTGTTTCAGGGAGGTTGGCACAATAAGAAATTGGAAAGCCTTATCTAAAGGCAATTTCAGTATTTAGCAAATTTTATCCTTTATTCAGCGGCATCTGACACAGTTCAATTATGGCTTGTCAAAAGCATTCTCCACTGTGGGGTAGAGTGGAAAAACAGATTACACAATGTCTGTGCAGCTGACCAGGGCACTAATGAACTCTTGGCTTTCTTAGTAAGATGTGCAAAGAGAAGGCAAAGCACATTGAAAGGGGTAGCATGAAAAGATCAGGACTACAGCAGTGGGTGAAAAATGTGAAACACTGAAGAGATTCTGTGGCCTTTAGCATGGAAGAGCAGCAGTGCTGCAGCCTGTTCAGGAAAAGCTCTGTGAGGGGAGAGAGGAGAGAATGGTGGGAGAGCCACAGGTACCTGTGCTGGGCTGGGAGGGTGCCTTGACTTCATTTGACTGTCTTAGAAGGAGAATTGAGGACAGCAGTTATGAAAACTGCAATGGGACTGCTTTAAATTTGCAGGGTCTTTAGCTATAAGCATTTAAATCAAAAGTGCCTACCTGTTTCTTGCCAAACAAATGGCTCTATTGGTAGGTGTTCCTGTCAGAAAAATTGGTTTGGTGGGAGGAAAATGGGAGCATCAGACCTGGCTGTAGTAGAATATGGCTCACTTCTAAGCTGCCATAACTTCGTGCAGCGTTGGCTATAAATGTTCCAGGGGAAATTGCAACAGCACATCCTGGTAGTCTCAACTTCCAGGGAAAAGTGAAACTTGGGAGTTCTCAGTTTGCCAGACTTGGATCAGAGCACACAGGGCACACACAGTCACTGGTCACAGCTTTCAGAGGTAGCCCCACCACGTGATTCCTGACTAAAGACAGGCTTTTATCAGACACATCACAGATACTGTGAAACATTTGTCAGAAAATTATTTCCTTGTCTGATCTTCCCACATGCATCCTGTGAGGTCAAGGTCTAATGATTAGCCTTGGAAGCTTTTGTTTTCTTAGCAGTTGTGCATAACTTTCAACAGGGGCAAGCACCATGCAGCTTCCACAGCTCCATTCCAGAAATGTTCTCTGTGCTTCCAAAACGAAAATGCTTGGATCAAGAAGTTGCAGCTGCTCTTGAGAGGAAGAGATGGAACATAAATCTGGGGTTTGTGTCAGTCTTTGTGCTCCACTGAGGGATTTCTGCTCCCTACAGCTGTGTCCGAGGTGGTTCCCATCAATGTTTTGTGCTGCTTCTCTCTGAGATGGCCTTTTGCACATGGCCACCATTGTGTTGTGGTGATGTGGCCCTTGGTGGGCTCAGAGGAAAAAGAAATGGATCTGCTGCCCTAAAAACACAGGTAATAATCCTATAGTGAGAAGTGCTGCAAGTGTTGCTGTTGAAGTCTTCTTCTAAAGATGATAAAGGCACTAGAAGGCAGCACAGCCATCCAAAGTGGAATGGAGCCAGCACTTCTGCTGGTCACTGACATCCTCACCTTGTTCTTTCCAAAATGAAGCTTCCCTGAGGTAAGATTTTCATCTTTAATGACCACAAGCCTTTGGTCTGACCTCACCTCTGACAAGGCCAATCAAATAAAGCAGTCAAAATAGAGAAAGGGCTGTTTACAAAGAGTGTCAGAGCAGATCCTGCAGCCACCCACAAGAGATTTAGGTTGATGTTGCTGTGTCTCAGTCCCCTGTGCTGCTCTGGGGTAATTCTTGTTTAGCATCCGTGTTGGGGTTGGGCCCTCACCTGATTCTTGCTGATTCTCCCCATCTCCAGTACCTTCCTTTGCTGCTGGGGAGTTCCTTAGAGTCACTCATCTTCAGTGAGAATCCGTGAGTGCCTTTCAAAACACCTTCTGATGTCATGGGGCAAAACTTGTGTCTCAGGATAGGTGTTCTTGTAGCACCTAACCTGCCTGAGGTCCCTTCAGCTGAAGGTGCCTCAAAACATAGCACATCTTTCAGATCTGTTTTTTCCTCTTTGATGTACTGGGTCCTTATTCAACCTCCTGCTCTAAAAAATAGAGGAGACTAGTGCTCTGTGCCCTAACCAAAAGAAGGTAAAGCCCAGAAGTTTGATAAGGGAGTAGGGAGAGGGAAAGGTGCCAATGAAAGTACCAACAGAATGGTGGCTTCCTTTTTAATGATTTCAGCCTTATTGAGAACCATCCCACCACTAACCAATGAGCAGCTCCTCCTTCCTGCATTTGGATGTGGTGGGGTGTGAAAAGCAGGGAGAAATGTCACTGATAAAGTTCTCAAAAAGTACTTTCTAATTGTCCCAAAGTGGAATAAAATGCTAAAAGCAAATTCAGAGCAATAGATTTTTTTTTTTTTCAGTAGGGTATTTTGCTTTGTTGATTTACTCTAGGAAAAAATCTATCTTGTCTGCATGTGTGATTAAGTAGCTGATGGAATAATTCTTTACAGGGAGCAGAGCATGCCAGAACATTGGAGAAGTGTAAAACCAGGGTGCAGAGAGGATTAGAAAAGGTACAAGGAGGAGTAATTTTGTGTTGGCAGGAAGTAGACCTAATAGCACTTTTTTATCTGTAATTTTTATGATTCCCTGGCTAACCAGGGAAATGTTTAATGTTCCTTGTACAGCGAGTGGAGGTGGAAGAAGGCAAATTGACATCCCCAGCACTGTTATAATTCATTCCATTTCTTCAGCAGGGCTTTTATATTGTCACGCCCATAAAGCTCCAGTGTGCACGCTCAGAGCCAATCCATCTTTATATACTGCTGCTGATCCCGTTGAAGGCAGTGCCCAAACTCCCATCAATTTTGATGGCAGTGGGATATGGCCCATTTTGTAGATATACAATGTATATTTCCTGCACACACAATTTTTTTTCCGTGTATAACGTGCCCCTCATCCGAGGTTCAGGGAGTGTTTTATAAAGTGGCGAAGTCACAGGCATTGATGTAATCTCCAGCTGGTGAGATAATGTCAGATCTGGCTTCAAAATGGGATTTAAGGGTTGACATTTATTTATCTATCTATTTTTTAATTGATTATGGGCATGGGATGCACACAGAATGCCCACGTGTGGAGTACCTCCTTTGAAAAATTTGCCCAGGTGAATTGCAGGAGGTAACTGCCTTAGAAACAGATGCTGCACTCGCAAGGTTAACATTATGCTGCAGCACTTAAAAACTAGAAAGCATCAAAGAAAATTGAAGGCAGCATGGATCAGTGGGTTAGTACATAACACAGCAGTCTGCGGCACCAGAGGCTAAGAAAGGTCCCTTTTGAAAAGCAGCTCTTTGGATAGCGACTCACTCAATCAGCAAGGTGCAAACAAACAGAAATTAATTGGATGGGTGTTTTAACTCGTGTTCTAATTGGGAAGTGTTTTGAACGGGGGTGGCTGTTTCCTGCAGAACCCACCGTCCTTGACCCTCTCTAAAGAAAATGCACAATGTATGAGCCACATCTCAGCGGCTGTGAGCCTTGCTGGTGATGCACTGGAAGATCTGGATTCACAGCAGCTTTCAGCACGGGCGGAGTGGAAATGGAATCACCTGCCAGGCTGATGCTTTCCCTCTCCGTGATGTGTGCATGTGTATGTGTGTGTAGGGCAGCACCTCCCCAGTTCGATGCAGGAACCAGGGTTGGCAGAAGGTTCAAAGGAGAAGTTTGCCGTTCAAACTAAAACTTTTCAGATGTAGTCGTGAGCTATGTGCTGGTGGAGAGCAGATGATTCAGCAAGGCTGATGCATCACTGAGCCTTGCTCAGTGCTCGCTGCACTCACACCTCCTGCAGTTGGATTATGCAAAGACTTAGGAGCTCTTTGCTTAGCTGCGTGTACGGGGGAACATATCCAGGTTTTGTTGAAGCACCCATGCCTCAGGCAGTGCCAAGAGTCCCTCTTTGCCAAGGGGTTAAGTGGCTGTGAACAGCACTTAATTGCTGTGGCAGTTGAGCAGCAATTGAACCAATGTCGCCGTGCTGAAGGACATGAGCATCATCTCAGTGTACAAGCATCCCTCCTGTATCCAGTCCTTCACAGCACTCGTGGAAAACAGCACTGATCTGAGACAGGTTTCACTTGGCTGCTTTCCACCACCTTGATCTTTTCAGGTTTGTTTGTGTTGTTTTTTTTATATATGTAATTAGCAGGGGTTTTGCTTTTTTTTTGTTTGTTTTTATATTGCTTGGGAGGGGTTGTTCATTTTTAATTAGAAGTCCAAAATTGACTTGAGCTGTCAGGCTGGGGTTTATATTCCTCTGTGGTCCTCAGGAGAATGCAGACCTTGAATTCAAGTGCTGAAAGCAGTTTCAGGTGGAGCTGTGTCCCCAGTGCTCAGCTGTGCCCCTCAGCACCATTCCTGGTACAGCACCTGGAAACCACCACGGCCCTTTGTGGAGAGGCTCAGAGTTCAGTCCCTGCTTCCTTCTTGTGTTGAATTCCTTTGGCAATTTGCCTCTACTGGGATTTTTTAAATGCACTTAGTGTAGACCTATCAAAAATCAAGTATTCCCATTGCCTCTGAAAACAGAGCTCAGACTTATTGAAACACATTTGCTGGGTTGCCCTCCAAGTCACCAGGGTTCAGTTTTTCATTCATCTCCTGATAATTATGAACACATGTGAGCCACACAGGTCCTAGAGCAACAAAACCCAGCTAGCATTTGCTAGCTTCCACAGAATCAGGGAATCACTGAAGCTGGAAAAGACCTCCAAGATCAAGGATTCCAAACTTTGACTGCATATCAACTAATCCATAGCCCCAAGTGCCACATCCAGTCAGTTTTTGGATTTTTTTTGATTACTTTCAGGGATGACAACTCCACCACTTCCCTGAGCCATCTGTTCCAGTGCTCCACAACCCTCTCGGTGAGGAAATTCTTCCTGCTGTCCACCCCGAGCCTCCCCTGCTGCAATTCACACCTTTGTAAAGGTCTGCCACCAATTTTCAGAGGACAACAAGTCTGGGAATTCATTTTCTAAGGTATGAGGCTATTTTGTGCTAAGGGGATTCACTGGTTTTGCTTTGATAACACAGGGTGGGCATGAGGAAAGCTCTTTTTTTTTTTCCTGTGTACTCTCTCAAGTGACAATCTGGCAACCCACAGCAGCTGTCAGTATTAGAATACTTCATAATATTATTAAAATTATATCATATTATTATTAAAATTATAATAACCTGCAGATTACTTCTGCCCTCCCTAGCAGATGTCACAGTGGCTGTTGGCAGCACACTGTGAAATCCAGAGATGACAAAGATTAGAATATGTGGAAGTTGCTAAAAAAAAGTGGTATAAAATGTTGTTTCTTAGACAAAAAAACCCCAACACCAAAGCATAGATGCCTGCCTCCCTTTTTTTAAATTATATTTTGCAGAATGCAAAATGTTTTAGCTTCTGAACTCAGCTTTGCTTTAGTCTAAGATCTAAGCTACTTTTTTAAAATTATTGATGCTTGACCCATGGAATAGAAAATTATATATAAGGTGGACTTTGAGCCCATGCTGGAAACAAAATACTGTAGGGTGCAACAGCCATCTAGAAGGTCTAGGAAAAAGAAAATCAAGGTAATTACAGCAATGGCTGGAACACCGAATTCTCAGTTGTTTCCAGGTGTTTCCAAGTGGCAGAAAACTTTGCAAAAAAGACTCTTAAGAGCATTGGGAACAAAATCGAGCTCTGAACTTCTAGGTTGTCCTGATTTGCATAAATTTGTAGCTGTGGAGCTTCTAATAATATGCAAGCAGCAGGTTCTTTGTCATTAAAACTTGGGTGTGTTTTGTTTTGTCTGTTTTGTTGAACATGTTTGATTATTGATTTGTTTTTTAATATACTTTGAATAAGCAGAACATTTGGAAAGAAACAAAACTATGCTCAGGAGAAGTGCCTTAAAAATCTCAGANTAATATAATATAATATAATATAATTTCACATCCTCTGTTGAATTATAAGGGAAATGGGAACTCTTTCCCTCTTTCCATGATCCCTTTGGTCTGGCTGCAGGGTTAACAGTGGCTAAGTGACTCTGTCAAAATCCTTTCCACTTCCTTGGAGCCTCAGGCTTTGAGAATCATTTCAGCACTTGGAAAATGTTAACTTTAATGCTCAAAGTGGACAAAGTTTCAGTTCTATCACACAGCTCTTCAGGTACACAAGTGCTGGTGGAGAACAGGGAAGTCTCTTTGATCTGCCACGGGGTGATTTTAATAAAAATACTGTGTGGGCTTGTGGGGGAAAAGCAAAGGTAAAGTTTTGTTGGAACATCTGTAACTGGTTTAGACTATTTAATAGATTATTTTTATAATGAATGAAGCAGGATCAGGTGTGAACAGGGGTGAAATTTTGCAGCCCTACCCTATCCTACCTAATATTTTCTGGCTTTCTTCTCAGAGTGGAAGAGACTTTTATGCTCTCTGCCTGGTGAAAACAGCTGTTCAAAGTTTATGCAGGGCTTGCAAACAAGTAAAAGTTTTCTATCTAATCCTGTTTGAATTCCTGCAGCTGCAAAACTCAACTTTTAGTGGCTAGAATGGTAATAAGTTGAATATATATATATAAATATGTATATATATACACAGAGAGATGTATATTGGTATGTATATTCATAGAAGACTATATTAAAATGTAATGACACAAATGTAATTTTCACTTCAATTTCAGAGAACAAAGCAAATCCATCTTCTGTTGGTCACACTTCTCCCACATCTCCTGCCTCAGAGAATAGGATTTGAATTTTTCCAATGAAATTAGAATGTCATGGCCTTGACCTGAATAGAAACAAATAGTAAAAAAAAAATGTTTAAACAGAAGATGCAAGTGTAATCCACGAGACTTCTCTGGCTGTTAATTTGTGAGCACTGTTAATTCAGTAGCAATAACCTGTATCAGTGCAGCTGAGTGTCAATATTAACACATGGGATTAAATGCATTAGAAATGTTCCATTTGCCTTTTCCCTTCCCCCCTCCTAACATGCATGATCAGTTTCAAGTATAACTCTCTCAAATTTGGATTACATTCAGCCAATCCAGGTCTCATTACTTTGGACAAACACTGTACAGGAGGAAAGTGAATCACATAAATGCCCCTAATATAATTCATGAATTTCCCTACTGCAGTGGCTTGGAAAATATGCTGCAAATATTCTCCTATAAATTACTTTCTTTCAGTTCAGGTGTTGTATTTCTGGTTGGGTTTTTTCATTACTGTTTAGAAGCTTTTGATTCATTGCTTCAGATAAAATTGATTGCTTTACTCTTGCTGTTTGTCCTCCACCATTGATGGCAATGCTCATCCCACCTCTTTGTTTTTAATTATTTTTTTTTAAAGAATGCTTTGAATCAGCCAAAATTTATGATTGTTAAATGCACTTTCAGCTAATAGTTCATAGTTTTGACTCCCCCTTGTCTTCTGATGTAGAACTGTTTGCACACTGCTTGTTGCTGTTGGATACAGTGATGTAAAACAGCCCAAAAAATGGGACTAGAAATATAGAGTTTCTTAGTATCTATATAAATAAATAATAGATAGCATTAAAATACATATTATATATGTGAAATATGTAATTTAAAACCATATAAAGTGTTGCATATGGCCCTCATGGGGTCGAGGACAACTGCAGGTAAAGCTTCTGGAGGATTCTTATTAATGGAAAAGCTCCAATCTTAAATTGGGCCACGCTGTAGTTTTTAACAGAAATATCATCTGTGAGTTTCACTCCTGTTGGATACTTTAACACCATTTTAAAGCAAGATTCTATTTGAAAAATTCCACAGATTTTTCACAGTGATTTCAGTATAAATCCATGGCATTTCTATTTGTCCCAATTACCCTTTTTTTTTTAGGTTGATAAAACTTCCATAAAGAAGCACAGAATCTTCTTGTGTTAAGCTTGTGTTATCTTGTGTTAAGGAGATAAGCAAGCCAATGCAACATCT
>VZTN01028980.1:0-13707 GCA_013400515.1 Erpornis zantholeuca | reverse complement strand
TTCTCTGTTGTTGGCCTCAATATTAATACCCACACAGCATGTGTGAAATACTTCTAAAAGATCACAGACCACAGCTGATCCATAATAAAAGCACATGAAGCAGAAAAATATTATAGAAATTCTCTCTTCTTCCACTGCTAAGGCTAATTCTTTATTTCACTGTTTATGAAGGAGAATTGATACTAATCTGCCTGAAGTGTCTCAGACCATGCTTTTCCCTCCTGATATAATGTGTAACTTTCAGCAAAACACTTAATGTATTTGTGTATAAGTTTGTGAGAACTTGAAGAATAACATATCTGGCAAGTGATAGAAGAACAAGAATCTTTGGCCTCAACTACATTAATTTGCTCAGGGTTGCTGAGCAATTACCCGAGTGTGAGAGTTCTGTTGTTCTATGAGGCTTCTAGTAAAAAAATGTGATTGCTCTCCTCAGAATTTGGCTAAAATTTGGTCATGGAGATACTTTAAGTTCTTGTGCCAAAGTTGCAGGCTTGGCGTAGTTACATCCAGAGTAGTGCATGGCCAGCTTGCAAAACACTGCCTTTTAAACCTCTCTGTATTAGAAACAGCCATGGGAAAATTCCTGAGCACAGGAATACCAGATAACTGAAATACCAGGACCTGTAATTTTGTCTTTGGGCTGTAGTAAACAGGATATATGATACAATTCTGTGCTACAGTATCCTCAGCTATTTAGCCAGAGCAGCATTCGATGTTTGGATAATATTTCATCGGGTTACACATGGATAGGACAGCTAAATATATGGTAAGGTGAAAGATCAATTGTAACCCATTAATTCAATTTCCATGTTACCAAATATCTTAGTAAATTAATCTTGTATGTGTTTATCTGTCACCATAAAAATTTTACTAATCCCTGGAAAATGCTACTATCTCAAAAGTTACTATTCTTAAAAAAATAGTTGGTAAACAATTTTCTTTCTTAGATTTAAACTAAGGAAAGGAAATCTCTGTATTTTACCTTTTAGGCCATGTTACCTGAAATACGAAGTTCCATATTTTGCTAACTAATGTTATTATCAGATTTAGAAACTGTTAGTTGGTATGGTCAAATGAAATAATTATTACAGTACTGGAATGTTGTGATCTGGCATATGTTAGGTTGCTGATTGACATGATCATGTGTTTGTGTAGATACCATTCCCGAGAGCACAGTAAATTCTTAAGGTGCAGAGTTCATTAAACGATAGGGTAACTGAGTCTCAGTGGTATTTAGAGATTGCATAGAAGCAAATGTAAAATTTGCATGGCTGTTCACTAGGGCTTTTCTGGGGTGTGCTCAGTGTCCTGTGTCCTGATGATCAGCTGAATATTTATGAGGCTCACCAGGGTTACTACTGAGTGCAGACAGGTTTCCAGGTGACAGCTTGGCCCTACTTAAAGCATCTTATTATCACAATTAACGTGCTTTTAGCATTACTTTCAAATCCTAAGCTTGATGCATAAATCTATCAGAAAGCAAAGAAATTTAGTATATTTTGAGATACAATGCACCTAGAAACCCCTGAAAGTATATTCAGAATGGGGTATTATTTTCTGTGCCAGCAAAGGTAATTTTATGACATGAGCCCTTTGCTAGGACTGCCACTGCAGAGGCAGCAGAGTCCACACCTCCTGTATGATGCTGCAGTTGCTTTGTGAGTAGTGGAATATAAGAGCTACCTGTGATATGTGTTCAGTGGAGTCTGTGCTCAGCAACTTCAACCCTCTGGTTGCAACTCTTCATTCTCATTAGGTCTCTTCAATATATCCTGCTTTTTCCTGTTACTAGATTTTTTTTTCTCATTCACAACCTTCAGGGAACAGAAAGAAGGAATAGATTGTTTTGTGTATATGTGACTAGGAAAAGGAGACACCTTTCATTTCCCTGCATTTTAACACCTCTAAAAGGTAAACATTCCAGGGTGGGAGAATACCATGAAAACCACACTATTTGCTCAGGAGAGGAGATCACTTATAAGATCTAATTTTTTTTTTTTTTGCATTCTTTTAATATTTTAGGTCTCAGATGTAAAACAGAATGCCGTGCCACAGAATACTGGGTGAACCTCAAAGATTTTTCTCAGCCTAAGACTGAGATCTCTTCTCTAAAAGTCTCTTTTCTTTAGAGCACTTCACAGAGGTAGCTATGTGAATTTCACATTCAAAATGTGAAAATAAATCCTGATGTCATCCCTCTTGAGATCAGCTTGATGCAACTCAAAACATGTAGCTACATTAAATTTAAAGAAAGCAACAGTAAAACTGTCAAAGATGCCTTATCCTCTTGAAAAGGACATGGGAGGGGGTAGTAACCTTGGACTTGGTTTTATGACAATATTTCAGATTTAGATTTGAGTTTTGGTTTTCTGTGAGGGTTATTTTTGTTTGGTGTTTTGTGTGCGTGTGTCTTCCTTTCCTCTTGACATTAAAATGGAAAAATATTAGGTAAATTTGGGACCAGCAAACTTGGAAAATCTCATTCTGGAACATTAATGAAAGGGTTTCTTTCATATAATACAGCTGGCAGGGCTGCTTCCAGAAAAATAAAGGGCCTTCAATGTCTTCTATTGTGTATGTCAAAAAATGGAAATGAACTCTGTACTGGCAAAACAAGCTACCAAAATTTGTGTAGTTAAACTTAATGCCAGGTGACATAAAAATTATATCTCCTAATCTTATTCTGTGCAGGGAGGACAGAGTTGGCATATGATATTGTTTGGCCATCTCTCTGCATTTCTTTTTGCTCTTCCCCTCCATCCTTTTTGTACCAGTACATGTCAGGGAAACATTGCTGGACTTTTGGATTAGTTTGGTTTAAAAGCAACTGAGAGCAGTTATTATGTAACAGGCAAGTTTCACATGTTTTGTTTTCTTTGCACTTGCCATTGCAGCAGAAACTTTTAAATATAACTTTTTTTTTTTTAATATGAATTCCTTACTGAAAAGGGTTTCATGCCTCAGAGTAGATCTTAGTCATGTTGCTCACTTTTAAGTTTTTGGCTTCTTTGACCAGAACAGAAGTGAAGCTTAAGATTTTTATGGAAATAAATTTCATCAAATGTGAATTTTCAAAAGTGCTTCCCAATAAGATGGGGGTTCATTATGCTATCCAGACAAATATTCCCACCAAAGAGCAAGTTCTGAATTCTGCCATGTGAAACAATAGATCTGCAGTACAGTGGTAATGAAAAATGTTGTTTATACTCCTTAATACTTTGGAATGCATGTGGTCAAGGTTAAGCTCTATGGCCAGTGTTTTGTTTTGTTGGTATGAATTACAAATTCTGGTATCATCATCATGATCATCGTGTTTTCCATCCCAGTCTTGGTTCAGTGCCAGGTTGGCCTTAGGCAGCTGCCCACCCAAATGCTCTCTGTCCCCATTCTCAGTACATACCCAGTATGCCACCAGTTGCTCTCTTCATCTTGAGTTTAATGGTGAAATCATGCTACAGCTAAAACAGATCTGTTATGGTGAGTACTCATACTGAGTCTAGATATGCAAATCAGATGCTGAAGTTAGGCTCATTATACAGAGAATGAGCTTTTAAGAGGAATGCAGAAGTTAAATGCCCATTATCCATCATACAAAAATACCTGCTAGAAAAGTCCTTTTATCATTTTGTCTAGCAGATGGCAAGGATGAGTTAATGTAGAAGGTTACTGCTGCTAGTGAGATTGCAGTTAGACATAATGTTCTTACTGAATTCAGGACAGGTTAATAGGATTCAGTCCTGTCTGATCAGCTTCCATGATTGAACAGGTAAATGTTCTATAGTGTTTTTCAGTCAAATTATTCAAAACAGAAAAACTAATTTAGAGTGTATCCAGACTGAGTCAAATACTTCTGGAACATCCTTGTTAGGAAGTAACTCAAGGTACAATTGTGCCAACAGATCTTAGGGAGATATACCTTCTGCCAAGGGAGATGGTGGGAAGGAGGCACAGACAATGATGAGCAGCCTGGGGAATGCCTGAAGGTGCTCAGTGTTCAATTAACATATCTTGGTAGATAGTGTTAAGCATTCAATCATTAGTCATTTCTGGTAATAGATTACAGGCAGATGAACTTCTTTGATGGGAGACAGTGCTCCAGACTACTGGCTCGATGGGCAGTGACAGCAGTTAAACTATGGGCTATTTTAACCCTGATTACAGTACCAATACGAAGAAACAAGTTAGTCATAATGGATGTTAGTACACTGTACCTGATGAAAAACTTCCAGTTGGAGGTTGTATATTCTCTGCAGTCAGGAAGGGGATCCCACTTTTCCAGTGGCATTTGTGCTGTGAAGCTCTGAGTGCATCTCTAATAGCCAAAACAGAAGGGAAAAATGAGAAGGAATGAGGAGTATTTTGAGGGCCTTTTGGTGTAGATGTTGTCTTAACAGTACTCTGTAGCTGTCATCATTGAGCTATAAAAGAAAGAAATAGCTGGAACAAACATATTTTGGAACATCAGTAAGCTGTAAGACCTTAGCAGATCACAGCCAGAAGACAGTCTGTACTGAGGGTAAGTTGCCCTTGTTCCTTTCTCATGCTGATGAGATGCTCATTCCTCCATCTTCCACCACAGTTTTTTCTATTTTGTTTCCTCTTCTCATTCTCTTCATAATGTTTTTCCTCAGTACTTCTTTTTCATAAATAGAGCTGTTGCCCACCAATGAGTCAGTGTAGTATAATCTCATAATTGCTGCTTTTACTCTGTGTTTCCTTCCCTTCTGTTGTAGTGACATGCATAAAGCTTTGCAAGGATTCAGGTAAACATTATGGAACAAGCAGACTTCCTTAGAATGTGTTTTGAGGCCTGTGAAAAGAAAGTTAACCTGAGCATCTATGTATTCTCCATAGATTGTTTCTCAATGACTTTTATGGTACAGCTTTTTCAAGATTTGTAAGTTTGCCATTCAGCTTCTGACAATTGTAGTTTCTGTTTTCAGCAGCAGATATACAGAGAAATGCATCACCAGCATCCTGTCTATGGATGTTCAGGAGTAAGGGAAAGTGCATTGCAGTTCCAAGTATTCTCATTTGCTGCATCAATGAACAAGTACAATTCCTAAAAGAAACACTTGTCTGGATGTTGATAACCCCCAAACAACTTGGTTTCACTGTTGCAGAAAGAGCTTAGTAGCGATAACTTGTGTAATACTGCAGCATTAGGCTCAAACTGAGGCTTTCTTTCATGGATTTCTGGAGCTGGTGGAATCACTTGTACAGACGTTGTCATCAGTGTGCTGTGGCAATGTAGCAGCATTATCCTCTTGTTTGCACAGTATCATAATTAATGCACTGTAAAATGTTGGTTACTCATCTCTCTTCTTAACTCCAGAGGCACAACTGGTTGTACCTTAAATAGTTATGTTCATGAATCTACCAGACATGCTTTTTAAAGCACCATCAAACCTTAGGAATGATGGTGGGTGACAGATTTCTAAGCAATCCCAGGTAGTTGTTGAGAGCTGTCTCTCCTGAGCCTCCTTTTCTCCAGGCTAAACCCCCCCAGCTCCCTCAGCCACTCATAGGATTTACTCTCCAGACCCTTCTCCTACTCTGTTGCCCTTCTCTTACCCCGGTGAGGTTTTTGACTGTTTCCTCCAACTTCCTTGTGGAAAAGTGGACAAAGTACAGGTTAGATAAATGGGCAGTGAGGTGGAAAACAGGTTGAATGGAGGATTGCAATGAGCAGCATAAAGGACTCTAGGACACGTATGGGGTCAGTGCTGTTTAACATCTTTGTTAATGACCTGTGTGATAGGACAAATTTGCACCCTTTCCAAATTAGCAGGTTACACAATATTGGGAGGAGGGATCAATACACCAGATGATGGTGCTGTCATCCAGATGAACCTCAGTAGGCTGGTGAAATGGGCTGTGATCAGTAAAGGGAAGTGCCAAGTCCTGCATCTGCGAAGGAGCAGCCTTAGGCACATGCAGGGGCTGACTGGCTGAAAAACAGCTCTGCAGTGGAGTGGATGTGGGGTCCTGATAGATGGCAGTCTGACAGCCAGCAACACACCCTTGGGACAAAGAAGGCCAACAGAATCCTGGGCTGTGTTAGGAAGACTCTTGCCAGCAAGCCAAGGGTTGTGATGCTTCCCCTCTACAGAGCTGGAGTGCTGTGTCCAGTTCTGAGCTTGCCCATACAAGAAAGACACAGACTTCCAGGAGTGAGTGTAGCAAGAATTGTCAAGATAATTAAGGGACTGGAGCATATCTACTGTGAGGAGAGCCTGAGGAAGCCGGGACTGTTTAGCCTGGGGAACAGAAAGCTCAGGGGGCGGGGAGGGGATCTCATAAACCTATATGAATGCCTTTATGGGAGGGAATACAGATGAGGGAGTCAATCTTTTCAGTGGCACCCAGTGATACAACAAATGACAATGGGCCCAGGAAAACACCTTTCATTGTACATGTGGTCCAGCATTGGAATAGGTTGTCTAGAGGGATCTGGCCTTGTTGATACTCAAAACGTGGCTGGGCACCTCCCTGAGCAACCTGCTCTAGGTAACCCTGCTTGAGCAGTGGGTTGGACTAGATGCTCTTAATGATTCTGTGAACACAAATAGAAGCAGTAATTAGGCTGAGCTTTGGGGGAGAATCTTTGGATTTAAATGATGCAGAGATTCATGATAGACTAGGTTAGAATATATCTCTGAACAACGAGCTTAGTGTCTCTTTCACTCTGTATACAGTTAATTTAGTGTAAGTCTTATTTCTTTTATCCTTCATCCCTTATGTCTTTGCTGCATTCTGATTTTTGTGCCAGGAGGGAAAAACCTACTATGAAAAAACTGCTAGAACTGAACTCCTGCAGTTAAAGAAGGGAAGAAATAGTGAGTGGGGGAAGGGAAAGAATGTCTGGCACAGCTGTTCCCAAGAGCTTTTGCTCACCTTGAGCAGAGCTAATAAATATGACAGGAGCATTAAAGGATTATTCATCTTTTGGTTTTAATGTAAGGTTAAATGTATCTAAATGCAAATGTTTTTATCCAAAGGCTTTTATGTTTCAGGATAATTCACTGAACTGTGAATTCAAGAAGGTTTTAAGACTCTGGATCTTAGGCAAAATGCAGAAAATCTTCTAATATCTGTTACTGAGTTTTCCATCTATACATCTTGAATTGTTTTGTCAAGGAATGATCATATTTTTTTTCAAAAATGGGGATGAATCAAAGCAGACAGAAATTCAAACAACTTGCCCATATTCCCATGGTGCATCAAGGTAGAGCCAAAACCAGAAAACTGATTTCTGAGCTCCAGTGTGGCTTATTCTCTTTGATGAAAAGGTTTTCCTTTCCTCTTTACACGCTTTGTTCTGAAGCAAACATGTATTGTCTCTGCCCTCACATGCTATGGTCTTAGAGCCAATATTTCTCCTAGGATTCAGCCTCTCAAATGTAAAGGACAATTAGTTTCTGTGCCTTTGGGGTTGGGGACCAAGCACCTTCTTGCTAATACAGTTCAGGGGTTAATGTTCCTAGCTTTTCTGTGGTAGAAGAAAAGGAAGAAAAAAGTTGTGTTAGCCTGTCAGTGCTGCAGCTGGAATGATGACAAATATTTAATCTCTGCAGTTTTGAAATCTATTTTGCTTATCTAGGGGGTTAAGTGAGCCTTTAGTAAATAGTTTTATTTATCATTTGATTGGTTTTTAATATTTGAAGGTCTTCTTTAATATAAGTGGAAGGAAAATTAAAAATAAGTCAATGAGAATAATAATTAAAAATATATTTAGAAAATGTTGTTCAAAAAGTTGAGCTTTTATGATTTTTTTTAAGATGATTTTTTCCCCTTAAGCCATTTGATGAAATTAAATTGAAAAATGTTGCAGTGTTGCTAAATATCGCTTGGAGTGTACAATTTCACACAGTTCTGCTTAACTTCCTGGCAAGATACTTGGAGGACTGGGCACTTCAGAGAACATCAGTTCTGCTCCTTTGCCTGCTCCCTCATAATTTTTTGGCTTTTGTGGAGTGATTGTGACAACAAGCACTTTTAGTTTATCTATGAAGGTGGAATCAGTGGCTCATTTTTTAATTTTAACCTTTTTTTAATATTCCCTTTTGCCTTTTGGAGCAGGACACACTTGGCTTCTCCCTTCCTCCTTCAGTGGTCTACTTATTTCTACAGTTCTTCTTCTGTCTTTTTCTTTGAAGAACAGGAATGTTGATGCCAGTCTATGAAAGTTACATACTACAAACACAATCAATCTCTGTGGAGAGGGGAAGTGTCAGTAGAAGTAGCATTTTTTAATTTATTTTTTTTTTATTTCTGCCAAATGAGGAAACTTGCAGGGACTGTGAATCTGATGCTCGGGAGTCCTGTTCAGGGCAGACTCGCAGGTTTCCCTTTTTGCTGTGCAGGTTCTATAAGCCTCCTGTTCCTCTTGCAGAGGGTAGGAACAGTATTGGTTAACTGCTTCAAGTATTTGTGTGTTATTTGTGACAAGAAACATACCACATGGTGTTAAGGGTGGGTTTTGATATCCTTGGTCAGACAAACAAAGTAGAATCCATGCAGGGGTAGAACATTCCCTTGAATACTCTAGGTGTTCATCCAAAATCTGATCCTAGCACTCATTCAGAATTGGAAGACTAGAAACAGATATGAAAAATCCACCTTTATATGAGACTGCTGCCTTTATTAAAAACCCCAAAACATAGAAAAGGAAATTTTATGCCTTTTTCTGTTCCACTCTTTTGCTCACTCTGTCTTTGGTGCAGTTTTTTGCATGTTCCTATGACAGGTTGTGGTCCCTGCTTTTGCTTTCACCTTGGCTGTGTTTCCAGCTTTTTTCCTTTAATTGGTACATCTCTGACTATTAGGTGCTGAACATCCATATTTGTCTTTAGAACTAGCCCCTCTCCAAACACCCACACACCCACACACATACATACACACACATACCCCTGGCCAGCATATTTCGTCTCAGATCCTGAAAGGCTAGCAAAAAAGGAAGGGGCAGAGTGGAGGCTACAACAAGAAGGTGAATCTGGATGAGATGGAGGAAATACTTTTTTCCTTTGCTTTCTGACAAAAATCCCATTTTATGTTGTATAGCTGTGTAGAGCTAAAGCCCAAGGTCTCAGTCCCTTACCAAGGAAAGGTACACTAGGGAAGAGTGGTAACATATTACTATTGTAGTATAAGATTGAGGTGTGCAAAGCCTGATTCTGGGACTCACACGTTGCTATCTAATACAGAGTTGGGGAATCTGGAACTTCCTGTGTGTGATAACATATGAATCCTTTCTCTCCAGCTGACTCAAAGATGAAATGATAGTAAAGGAATTGTCTTGCACATTAGAGAGAACATCTCAAGTTTTAGAACAGGAAGAGGGAGAAAAAGTGTTTCAAGCTGGCTTTAGCTGGTCTGTCTAGGAAGGCAAATCATACTAAACCTGCTACCTGAACTTTTGTATTTCTTCTCTTTTTCTCTCCCGTATTTCCATGCTCCTGGTATTGCATTATTACTGAAAACCTTATTAATCATTAGTCTTCATGTGCAAAGACAGTAAATCAGAATTTGTGGGATAATGTTTTGTCACATCATTTTTCTTTTTGAAGCTGATGCTGACAGGATATAGATATGGGATTAGAAAATTAAAAAAGTGAATACAGCATGTATATTCAAGATGAAACATATGTTATGCATTATATTGCATTGTCTTGGAACGTGCCCAAACTCTCCCATTATTTTAAGTAGAGCATGAATGAAATTACCAACTAGCCCTTCCAAAATTGTGGAGGAAGAAATTTGCATGAACCCCTCAAAAATACTTGTATATCTTGTTCTTTTTTTTTTTTTCCATTTGAGCTAGCTGAAGTGTGAGAACCTATTTTTTCTCTCTAAAAATTTGTGAGAGGTAGTTGAAAAGCAGAAAGTTGGTGGATTTTTTAAAATGGATTTTTCAGCTGGTGTTACTATTTACTCAGTGATTGTCTTCCTACTGACAGCCTATTGGCAACATTTTCTTTCCCTGGCTGCCTTTCCAAGTCTGGGCTCTTTGCTTGATGTAACTTTTGGTCTACCTGATGCCTAAAACTAGGTTCTAAAGGTACTATCAATATTTTATAATGTACACACAACTTTACCTAGAATACTAATACTGAAATTGCATTTTATGTGTGGCAGGAATCATAAAGTGAAATGTATTATGGGCTAATGAGAAAACCTATGAAAGTCTGTGTTGACAACTTTAATATAAAATCTGTGGTCTTAGAGTAAATGTTAGATCTGGTTTTGATACCAATTCAAGAATGATAGTTCCTAGGACACAGGACAAACAAGATTCCTAAAGAAATACCATGTCATGGCAGCACAATAAATATCTGATTTTAAAGAGTTTAATGTGTATGAGTACTGGGACAACATGATGTACCCCATCAGCTCATGCATTAAAAAAATCCCAGGAATAAAACTTTCCAGATGGTGTGAGAAGTGTTTTCATAGCATAGCTATATGTTTAAGAAAACACGTAGTTCATTTAACTCCAGTATGGAATTACTGACACTCTCAAGTAATACTAGAAATCATGCCATGGAGGCAGGAAATAAAAAATAAAAAGAATGTCACAGGGACCAAAGAGAACTATTTATTATTGATCATCAAAGAGGTATGAATAGGTTTTTCATGTGGAAGCTAAGCAAAGAGAGCCAAACAGAGGCAATAGTTATGTAAGAGTATTAAACAGCACTTTCAGTTTCCAGAGATAAAATTAGAAGTGCCAGACTGTTCAAAATTTGCCTCTGCTTGTCAACTTTCTATGAGGACCACATTTCAGAGGGTCATTTTAATCAAAATGAAAGACACATCCTATTAGGACAGCTTTGCTGACAGATTATTAAGATGAATTACTAGCATACACTTGTCCCAGATGCCTTGTTGATGTCAGTTACTAGGAGGCATTGGGAGGACTTATAGTATATGCTTTGCTCTTTAAAAGCAATTTACTATCAAAGTTAGCAATTCTAACTAAGTGAGAAGAGCTTAATCCTAGAGCTGTCACTAGGCATTATTTTCAGATTCCTGACACATCTATATTAAAACAGTTTATATGTAAAATTTAATAGGGTCTAGGATATTTCATTATGTAAAACAGTCAACTGTTTTTATTAGAACAACCACATTTTCTCTGTGTGGAAGAGGCAGTGTCATAATAAAATAGAACCTCTAGGTTGGGTCCATTTACAAGGTTTTATAATATCTATCAAAATAGTTCTGAGTGACTATTTTTATCTTGGACAACAGCTGGTGGACCTTTGGTGTGAAGGCTTCAGTGGTTAGTGGCTGTGCCTACTGCCTTGCTCCCTCTCACCCCCCAGTTCAAATTTATGTTGACATTTTTTTCTCTGAAGGCAGTGAATATTATATTGTAATTAACTGTGCTAGCTGGAATATTTGACAGGTATTTAATGACAAGTTGCCACTTTCAAATATGATCAGTATGCTGCCATGCTTGAGAAAAGATCTCATTGCTGCATCTCCATTTAGGAACAAGAAAAAAAAGGCTGTTGAATTTGCCTTGTGAGAGCTTCAGGTGTTTTACCTGTTTCATTTTCCCCAAACACAGAACTTCAGGCTTATTCACTAGAATAGCTATGAGTCAATACTAGAAACTCCTACGTTAGGGGAAAAGTTCTGACTGGTATGTATGTCTCTCTAAATAATACAAAACAAGACCAGATATTTAATTCAGAACACATCAATTCTCTTCCATTTTAAAACTGGCCATGTGAAACTTTTTCTCTTAGAGAACTAGGGAAAAGTACATATTGTGCTAAAAGATGATAAGAGAGTAACTGCTTTAAAAAAAAAACAAACCTAAAATGAAACAAATTAGTTTTTAGGCATATGTGAAGGAAAGAGGTTCTGGGTAGGAGGCATGGTAATACAATACCATCATCTTTATCCTACATTTTTCATAAGATGTCTTTTTGCAGCGTTATCCCTAGGTTTGCCTGGTAACTTGTTGGAAATACTGCTGCATCCCATAGTATTAATACTCGCTCTTTCTCTTCAAAGCAGGGCATGAAGGCAGGCTGTAGGATCAAAACTTCCAGGAAAATTGTGGTGCTGCTTGGTCTGGAATGCAAATCTTAGGTTCTCACCATGGTTCTTACTAGTTCTGTGGAGGTCTGTCTGCACATCAGGAACCAAGGGAAGCATTTGACAGGTAGGACTCTCCCTTGGAGCATTCTGCCTGCATCTTTTATCCTGTTGCAATGAAGTTGCAGTACGTGTCTTTCTGATTTCTCTTCTAAATGAGAAAAGTGGTCTGTCAGGAACTGCTCAGTTGTTTCTGATAACTCCAACCCTATGCTAATCATAGCTCTGGCATGGTGTTTCTCCATCTGTGAGGAAGAAAAGAGCATGGGAGGAGGGGGTGAGGATACAGTAATGCTACAACATTCACCGTAAGCAAGATTTCGTTGGCATACCGTAATGCATTGTTATTGTGATTAATTATTCTCCTCAGGGTGCTTAGTGTATCCTGATGCAAGAAGTAAAATGAATGACAGGCAGTGTTCGCCCTGCCTTTCCCTACCATGGTACCTGAGAATTCTTTGGCCTTGTTGTGGCTGCGCTGTCTGTATCTTCACTAGATTTGTAGCATATTTATTTTCCACAGGGGGAAAACCTCTCTCTTCTCTAGAGATGTACTGGGGATCATGCTTCTTCATACAGAAGCTTTTAGCTTCTGTTTTGTTGCCTGTTTCCTTCACAGTGGAGGCTCTAATTTTTGTTGCTGCACTGATGATCATCTTTGGAGAAACCTAAGTCTAATAGCACATAGTAGAAAGAAACAAAAAGGATCATAAATTCTGTTATATTGTCTTATTTCATGGCAAACAGAACTCGAGTCTTTGATGCCTTCTTCACTGAGGCTCAACACAGGACCTTTCTAAAGTTAAAGTGAAAAGAAAGTGTACTTTGCACAAAGGAAATTGTGGAGAAAGCAATCAGTGTGGTAGGAGAGTGATGCTTTTACTGCATTTGTGATGGAATGGAACACAGAGACCAAACATTCGATGCTGTGAAAGGCTATGTATGAAGTGCTATTACTGTCACGATGATGACTGAATGCATGTTGAAATTACCTTTACAGGAATAGCAACAAATGATCTCTGTATCTTTCCCTCCTACTCATCCAAAGCTCTCAAGGCTGCATTCCTAATCATCGAAAACCAGGCATCGCACACCCGTGCCAAGAGGAATAACCTGAGCATGCAAGCTCTGCTTTGGATTGAATGTTAAAGCCATGTGCCCTATATTGTCAAGTTATAAGAATTGAAAAGATAACGACAAATTCAGTTATAATTCTCTACATCTACCCTCATGTCCTGTTACGCAAATTTCAGTGCCGCAAACAAAATTCTCATTAAGTGCTAATGATTGTAATCATACAACTCTTTATAGCATATCGTGGTCAATAATTACATACACACATTCTTAAGGTGGAATATTTCTTTATTAAAGATACATTTCCTTTTAGGGGCTTCAGTCACTTGAATGTGGAGTGAAAGTAAATTAGGCTGTAGCAGGCATTGCAGCTATAGTTACTACTTCTTCCATTATTGCAAGTTATTATAAGCTTCTATGATTGAAACTGCTATAGATAAGCATGCAATAATATTTTCACTGTCACCATGATCACTGACTGAGATAAGAACTTGATGTTCTATTTTTGTGCTGGATAGA
>VZTN01028975.1:1488-24334 GCA_013400515.1 Erpornis zantholeuca | reverse complement strand
ATTGATGACGCCCTCTGCTGCTTCCCTTGCACATTTGCAGGGAATTTAAGCAAAGAGGGAATGACCAGAAGCTCGGATTCGTATTGATCGTGTGAAGGTGCAGTGCCTGAGAGCACAGTCTAATAACATTCTCTCAGCTGAACTGCCTCACATGAAGGCATTTATTACAAGAACTAAAATGTTATATTGTTCGGGATAAAAGAACATTGTACAAACAAAAGAGTAGGAAACGAACAAGGGAGAGTAGGAGAGAAAAACAGAAAGAAATACAAATGTGTAACTTTAAGCAATGAAGTGCTATTATCTCTTAAGAGCATATTTCAGACAGCTAAAATAATTGTGAATTTAATCATTTTCTCTGTGTAGATATAAAAGAATCTTCCGAAGATAAACTAGAGACAGCAATATCCTTTTTTTTTCTTTACTCCATCTCATTTAGATGAGATCCTGTAATTATATTGGTAGCAATAAGGGTGGAGGTCAGAGCTAAACACAATTAGGATTTCAAACATCAAAATGGATAGCTTGACATTAATCATTTGACCATCCAATGTCTTTCTTCATCACTTTAAGTACTATATACTGTAGTTAATCGATCTGACCATCACCCATTTTATAAGTGAAAAGCACTTGTACCTAACTGGTGTAAATCTTAAAGAATCCCCCACACTTTTAGAGGGCATCTTTTTGATAGATTAGGACTAGACCTGTATTATATAAGAAACATTTCCTCTTGTGCTGTGAGATTTGCAAGCTACCTGATCGAAAAAGAGGAAATTTACATTATTTCAAACTGCAAATGCACTGTTGGCTTTTACCTCCCAAAACACCCTTTTAAAGAAATCCATGTAAGTATTTCATCACATCAGCAATGTTTGGTTAACTGATACTATTTTTTCTTTGTTGTAAATGGAGTCAAGCTGAAGGTAAAATGAGATAATCAACTACAGATGAGGTAGAGTAGAAATACCCTTGCCCCTAGGTACCTCAAAATACAATACTGATTACAAATAAAAATTCAGGTTGGGCATTAGAGTCCAATTCTTTCAGATGCTGAGTACTTGTCAGTACCACTACTGTGGCTGTGTGCCATTTACATTGTCTTTCTCTGGGCCTGCAGGAAGCAGCCAGTATCGTCCATGATCAGATCTCCAAAACACTCCCCACATATCTGTGCTTGGGGCTTGGTTAAGTACTGTCTCATATGTCAGCACTGCCTCTGGCTGTTTGCAACTCTAATACCATTCCAGTTTCAATTCCAGGTCTAAAAGATTATTTGTTTGACCTGCCTTGCTCATCATTATCTGAGCTGCTAATTTTATTATTTTGTTAGCACCCTGGGCTGCACGGTATAAAGTGACACTATAAAAGTGTAGTTTGATTATATTGGAATCATTCAGCATCACAGGCTCAGCAAACAAAATGCAGCACTCCCACCCACACAGCTATGGTAGCAAAGAAGAGGGAGTAAAGAAGAGGGGGAAGGGAGGATAAAAGCTGTAAGAAGGAAAAATAGGAGTAAAAAAGCTGTTGTGGTTGAAGCTTCACAAATTCTCTCAGGCTAGATTTGGACAAATTTCCTATGAACCTATCTGTATTTCTTTGTACTCAAAATATATTTTAAAAGATATAGTAGTAAAAATAATGCTAAAAAAATCAGAATCTGTGAAGTTTTGCTGACTAGAAACAATGAAATCTCTAAGTCTCTAGTTCTGATAATTATAGAAATTTGACTAGGATTTAGAAACCCTAGGTGCATCAGGTCGTGGTCCAAACTTAGACAAGTCACCAAGGTTCTACTATTTTCCATTCAATGTTCCCACTTCTTTCTTCCATAGCTTCACCACATTTTTTCCCTCTGTTTTTTAAACATCTCCACTTGAATAAGCATTTTAGACAATCAAATCACAACTTACTTTTGTAAGTTTATTTCAAATATAGACAGGGTCCTTTGATGTTCCCCATATTTAACAATAGTTCTTCTGTTGAAATAATGAATCAGAATTACTATATTCTTTGTATTTTGTTTCTGAGGGTTTTTTCTTCCCTTCATCTCCATGTTTTACTTTCTAGGTAACTGACAAAGTTAACTTGAACTTCTAAAAGGAAAAGGTTTTCATTCTTTACTTTCGTAGTTCATGCTACTCTAGATCCTGCAGACCTGATGCTTGTTTCATTGTTGCAGAAGCTTTAAAATGGCTGCCTCATCTTGCAGGCATTTTAGGGCATAAGAAAAAGGCTTTCTGAAGCAGAAGAGTTTATATCCTTCAGTTAGAAAGCTTACCCTTGTGATTAGCCTGCTGGGTCTCTTTCAGGTCAGTATATGCAGCACCTGAGCAAGCCATCTACAGGTAACCTAAACAAGTCATAAACCTGATCATGATCCTCAGAACAATTCTGTATTGAAAGACACAGATATAAAATATTTTCTAACTACCATAATTCAATTTCAACTTTATTTATGTAGATGAAACATAGTAAAGATTGAATGTTAATAAACATTGATTTTCTAATTAATAAGAATTGAAAATCTCATACAAAGTGTACCTTAGAAGATGCAGCTCAAATAATTCTAATTCATGCAAGTCAGATTGTTCTCAGCTTCTTGATTATAAGCAGTAACCATGTCTATTATAGCTAAGATAAATAAACAGATATTTTCTAGCAGTTCAGTGCACAAATGCAACCTCCTAACCCTCACCATCAAAAGGTCAAAAGCTGCAAAACCTAGTCCATTAACCTCTGTAAATGGTTGTGATATTAAAAACGGACTCTCAATATCCAAGGGTCATGATCTAGTGCAATAACTATCAGCAATAAAGAATTATGACTATAGTACATTATCCATCTATAAAATGGCCATTTATGACACCAGCACATGGGCTATCTGTAACAGGAATGAACCACCCCTTTCTAAGAATCATTCCACACTTTCAATTATGGGGTTATAATATAACCTGTTAAAACTTATTAAGTTTTGAAGCAGAGAACAGAACTACTATCTGTATGTTTGGGAAAACAACAAAATTTAAAGGCTAATGCGGCTTGGTAGAAAACAGCAGTTTAAACTATCATTCTCAGTCTGATTTCTGAACTGTAACATAGAAATTTCAGATTTAACTAGATATCACCTCACTACAAGAGAGCCATGGATAGACAGAAGTCTGTCAAGATGCAGAGGGGCTCTTACAAGAAAAGGGTCAGCTAATTTGTTCTAGCAAACTTTTCTAGTAAACAGAGCTTTAGCACTCTAAGAAAAGCAAGGTTTTTGCAAAAGTGGCTGAGAGAAACAAACAAGTGGGTCTGAAAAGAAATAGTACAAATCATACAGCAAAATCAATTTTAGTGGTGTGAACATAATTTTGATCACAGAAGTCTATTTTCAGGGAAAGAATGTGGAGAATGACAATTTAAGAAATAGGATAAATAAATGCAAAAAAAGAAAGTGAATTTTTTAGAACTTTAAAAACTACTGTCAGAATGGGACAAAAATTAGTATCTTTTCTATAAGACATGAATATATCTATAAATATATATATAGAAGGATAGGAGACTTCTTTCATTTGCATGACATCTGTTTAAATTGCTGAGATGTCTTGTATGCAGAAACTTAGACCAGTGAATTATTTCATCAATCACTAAAACTCTGATGATACATTAGCTTGGAAGACCTGCAAAAACCCAACACACTCTCTTTTAGAAAGCAGCTGGTCTTAATAATTAAAATGGAAAAACTCCATCCGTCTTCATTTTCAAAGAAGTCACACAGACAAAGACAGAATTTCAGCACCCTATTGTAGTTTCACAGGATGTCTGAAAGGGCTAGGGAGAAAGTAGAAAATATCCATTATTTTAATTTTGACAACAGATACAGAGAAACCTTTTATTTGTAATTAGATGTGAGAGGTTATCAAATCTAAAAGTAAATAACATAGAAATTTTTTGTTTGTTTGTTTGTTTTTTGGTTTTTTTGGTTTGGTTTGGTTTTTTTTTTTTTTGTTGGATTCAACAAAATCCAACCATGGAGTCAATAACTGACTTTCGGGAGTGGAATTAACTATACCCACATTGTCTTGCTTATTTTGTTTTCTAGCCACAGAAAAATAAAGAAGAACCTGGGCATGAAAATATGATATAGATTTTAAGTAAGACTGCTGAAGCCTTTTATTTTTCCTGCAATCTGTAGTGAAAATGAAATCTCTGCTAGAATAATGCTTACGTGCTTCTGTTCCACCCACGAACTTGTGATTTGTTTTCTCTGTTTATGAAATAAAAAAAATTGTAGAATTAAGCGGGCCTAGATTCAGGATGACACTGGGCACTGCAACTCGAAAGTAGAGTATCTGCTCAAAAAGCAGTTAAGATGAAAATATTTTATAGTGCTTAGTCTCCTGAAGAACCTAACTGGCCAGTGCTGCTTGCAAAGGGTAGAGGAGTGTTACAAGAGGTTGCCTGAGCACCCCCACTACCCTGGAGGTACTGTGATACCACACTGTGATACCAAACAGATCAAACAGAGGCTGTGTTTCAGGATACAGCCTTCCCCATGCAAAAACTGTGTGAATAAGATGGCATGAACAGCAGCTACTTTTGCCTCTTGCAGATCAGTCCCTGGAGTAGAACCTGAAGGTCACTGGAATGTGCATCTTATGGCAGTGGAGGCCAGTCCTTTGTACAGAAAGTGAAAGGGTAGAACATATAGCATGTTGAGTGGCTACAAAGTGGCTACAAAGAAATTATTTTATTAATGAGATTCAATAGTGGGCACTTTATCATCTGAACACCTATTTTTTTAATGGCTTAACAGCTGACAAGCTCTGAAGGAATCTTTAGTGCATCTTTTCTCCTCTCCCTGTACAACAGCTTCCTGCCAGTCTTGGGGGGAATGTAGAAATAATAATGGTGACCAAAAATAGTACCATAAAATATATTACCATAATTGGTAAATTAAAAAATATTAGGCATGTTTTGTTTGGGCTTTTGTTTGGTTTTTTTAATTACTGAACTCTGACTTTCCTCTCTGACAGGTACATTCAGAAATTTGGTTGCATTATATACCAATATACACTATGTGGCTTACAGCAAGGATTTTTATTCTGTGTAGACCTGTACAAAATTGGGAGAAAAATCTGCTTTGTGACCTTATGGGAACTTGATACCTGACTAAGCAGGAATATATATTAAATCATATTCTTGATCATAGGTACTTGTGCAAAGTAACTGTTTCAAGATTCTTCTTTCTTCACACAAAGTCTAAATATGAAACAAACTTTAGACAAAATGCTAGAGACTTGCTCAGGGGAAAATAGCTATAACATGCCACAGAAGATGTACTCAAGAAACCTGGAATATCCCTAACAAACTCTCTTTTCATCTCCCATCTTGTACTCTCTAAGTTGAACATTGCACTTTCTATTTTATTTTATTTGGATGTACCAAGAGTGTCTTGAACTTTTACGAGTCTCTTTATTTTATTGATCCTCTCTGCACTCTTAAAAATAATGGGCTTTTAGAATCCCAGAGCAACTAAAATTTATCTTTCTTACTTTCTTGCTCATTCCTTTTTAAAACACACACATTTAGCGGATAACATTTTACATATTCAGAAATCATCAGGCAAATGTTAACACCAAAAAAAAACCTAGTCCTGTCTAATTACTTTGTTAGAGAAAGGGCACAGACACAGTAATACCTCCCTGTTGTTTTCCTGCTACCAGGTTACCATTAAATATCTTTCTTATATATTTGTTTGTATAATGCTGTGGGATAGGCATGTACGTCCTTCTTGTGCTGGTAAATTAAAAGTCCACTTTCAGTGAGCAAGATTAATTATCCATTTAATCAAACCTAGATTCATTCTCTTATTGGAGCAGTAAAGAGTGGAGAGTGGGATGCTGGAAAGATGCAGGTGGGAAAAGAAAGGGGCAGAGTGCCAGCTAGGCTGCAGTATTCAGTTACATGTGAAATGATTTGTAATTCTGAGTAATCACTTAGGACAAGCCCTTGCACCATTTTATCTATACATGACTCTAGGCCAAAGTCAATACTCATAGTAAAATAATGAGATGAAGCTAACTGAGCCCCTTTATTAATGCTCTAAGGAGCAAATCTGATGCTTAAGCTTCTCCCATGGAAAGTATCCACTTCTTCCTAAAAACAAACGAGTAGGTCACGATGGCCAGTAGTAACTAAGATTCTTACCTCCAAAAAAACATGGAAAATTTCCTTTCTTATTTGTGCACCATGTCATGCTCTGCCCAGCTGCACACGAAGGCACATAAATTTTGCATTATATGTAGACTCATTACAGAAATCTCTCTCTCTTTCTTAATTATTTTCCCTGACTTGGAGAGATGGAAAAGAAAACCCACACAATGAAAGTTCAATAAACCAGAAGGAAAAAAAAACAGTACACTGTTTGAGATGTGTGGTTTTATTCTTAGTACTGTTGACAATATGAAGAAATTCAACTACCCAAGGAACTCCTTGGCAAGGAGTTCCCTCGCAGTTGGGCTTTTTTTGAAGTGTAGTGTCCTGGTTTCGGCCAAGTCTAATTTTTTTGCAGGAGCCATGAGGATGTGGATCCTGGAGCCAAGTGGTGTAGCCAAGATCCTAATGTTATTTGATACCATCTCATGTCATGGCAGCGGGTCAGGGGACAGGGACACTTGCTTCAGACAAGTAGGGCCACTCTTTCCAGTGGAGCAAGAGTGGCAGACAGAGCAGTGGGGTACTGCTGATCCTGCCAAGAGGGAACAGTTGGTGTGTGATTGGGCTGAGCTTCACACTCTTTTGTACACTTTTGTTATTAATATTGTGGCTGTTACTGTTTGTTTTCTTATCTATTTATTTTTTCCAGTAAATTGTTCTTACCTCAGCCTATGATCTTTGCCTTTTGTGTCCCCCAGTTATCCTCTCCAGCCACCAGCAGGGGAGAAGCGAGTCAGCAGCATGTGGTTTTGGAGTGTTGGGACAGGGGCACCAAATTGCAGATTCCTAAACCACCTCAGGTAGTCCTGTTACCCCAGGAAGTCTTTCATACTGCAGCAACTGGCAATTTTATTTACAGCACGATAAATAAATACTCTTTGTCCTTGTTTCAGTCCTCTGTGGCTGTCCATGGTGAATCCTAGTCCTCCAGTGATCTCTTGCCCTGGAACATCCAGGTGCTTATCCAGAGTTTTGTAACTTGAGATTATCCCATTCTGCTACAGCCTTCTGTGTAGTCTTTAGTGTTTCACATCCTGTCAAGTCTCCAACTTTACAGCAACTTTATTGGCATTGGAATATCCCAATCTCAACGTATATTAGCATATGTGAAATGCTATGTGAACGTTCCATAAATATAACAGGGCCACAAAATTTTGCTCAGTTGTATTACATAAAATCAAATTCTTTGAATAGATATTGGATTTTAGTCCCTTTAAGCATTTTTTTTTTTTAAGTGACCATAAGAGAATCAGTGAACTAAATTCTTTGGGATTTAAATAAAGCACATCTGAAAATCTTGCTTTTAAGAACAAAAATCAATGTAACACAAGCTGATGCAAGATCAACTTACAGATGCAAGATGGCATTCCATATTCAAACACAAAACTACCAAAACAACACAACACTTTGAACTTCACAACTCAGATGAATCTAAAACTTTAAAAACTGTTTCAAGTATCCTAATTAAAAGCAAATATGTGATTTCTCACAGTATGTCAATGATTTTGAGTAAGAGGCTGAAACTCATGATAAGCCTCAGTTTCCACCTCCCATTCCTAAAAAAAAGGAAAGGTTACAATTAGGAAACATAAATTTTTCATGAAACTGACGAAATCTATGGTGATTTCTTTCTTCTGGTCCATGAGGTCCAAACTGGTCACAGTTTGGAAGGATAAATAAATTTTAATTCCAAAAATACTGTTTTTAACTAATATGTGTTTCTCAAAAGTCTATCCTCTTTAGAAAAATGACCTAAAAATTAACCCTTCAGTGAAAGAAATGTTTCCTGTTCATCATTATTACATTTCGCTGATGTTTCCTTTTATTTTCATTTAAAACACTTTTTTCAATCAACTAAAAGTCTTGACGTGATTGCTATCTTTGAATACTGGGTAATATAGTAGGTTTGTTGGACAGGCATTAATTGTATATACAGATCAAACCCAAATTAGTTAAAATATATGTAAGAAGGTTTTTCAATTTGCAAAATTAATTAGATAATTTACTTCTCTATACCAAGTTGTTCTAGCTATGCCCCAGAGATGAGTATGACCATTTGTATCACCTCTTCTGGATGATCTTCCTTGCAATATGATGTTGCCCCGTGAAACATAATATTGGCTGAACACGATCCAGTGTGTGCCCAGGTGGCCAAGAAGGCAAACGCCATCCTGGCCTGTATCAGCAATAGTGTGGCCAGCAGGATCAGGGCAGTGATTGTCCCTCTGTACTCTGCATTGGTGAGGCCACACCTTGAATCTTGTGTTCAGTTTTGGGCCCCTCAATTCAGGATGGACACTGAGGTGCTGGGCTTCACAGAAGGGCTGGGGAAGAGTCTGGCGCACAAGTCTGATGAGGAGCAGCTGAGGGATCTGGGCTTGTTTAGCCTGGAGAAAAGGAGGCTCAGGAGAGACCTTATCTCTCTTTACAACTGCCTGAAAGGAGGTTGACAAGATGAAATGGCCTCAGATTACACCAGGGGAGCTTTAGATTGGCTCTTAGACAAAATTTATTCATCTAAAGTGTGGTCAGGCATTGGAACCGGCTGCTCAGGGGCATAGTGGAATCACCATCCCTGGAAGCGTTCAAGAGACATGGATATGGCACTTGTTTTAGTGGTGAGCACAATGGTGTTGGGTTAGCAGTTGTACTCAATGGTCTTAGAGGTCTTTTCCACCCTTAACTACTCTATGATTCTATCATTCTAAGAAACATGCACCTCATGTGACACCAGGGAAGACCATATTTCTGTTCAGCACCTGCACTGATTTTTGATCTAGATTCCTTTTGTAGGATCATCATCTGTTCTGGGGAGGACGTTTTGTAAGGGATTTTAAAGTATACACAGATTAGAGAGGATTCAGTAAATCCAAGAGCAACAACAAATTCCATAATTTGACTTTGAGAAAGTGAGGTAAATAATTCTGATGGATACAACTTGTTCTGTAATTTAGCATTAGTCTACTTCAATTCAAGTCAAATACTTAATTGGCAGTAAAAATTACACTGCAGGTTTTTTTTTATTTTCTGGCATTGCACATTATAGAAGGTTTTCATATTATTTCATAGTCTGATAGTTTGGAACAAAAAGAAGGGTGGACTGTTCTGACAATTGTGATATACTTAGTAAATTTGCTGCAACTTTAGGAAACAAACAAGCATTTTTTAAAATGTTCCCATTTTCCCCTTATCTTGTTAATAGAAAGAAAACATGAAAGCAGAGCAGAACAATATGTTTTGTGTAAGTTGGAGAGAACCAGGTTTACAGCAAAGAAGCCAAAATGTATCACAAATTTATCATGTAGCTTAAAATGAAGCAAAACAAACAAACAAAAAAAACCCCACAAAAACAAACTGTGAAGTCTTGCATGGTTTGCATGGGAAACCACAACCTTGTGATTGAGTTCTCTCCCAAAGCAGAAGTAGTGCTTGATAAGGTTTTATAAAGAAGAATACGTTTTTAGGCCCTTATACACAGATAAATACTAAAAATCAGATCAAATGTTTGCACTTTAGACATGGAAAATCTATTTCTACTTTGAAACCAGAATTTTACTAACAAAATGCCTTTCTATTTATATATCTTGAGAAATCTTCTTTCCCAAGTGTGAAACACATAGTTCCCTGGATATCTTCTACTGAGAAAGAAATGAGTAATTTGATTATTGGTATCCCTGGGGAGGAGTTAGTAAAAAAAATGTTGTCTTTGAATATGTTGTATCATAAACTAAAACGATTGAATAATTTACTAGAAAATTACAGTTAAGTTTGGGAAGCTATTGATTTAGACCTGGCTTTAAAAAGCCTATTTGCAAAAGGCCTACTAACCACGAAGGGGAGCACTGTGTAATCCTTCAACAAATGGGTTAAAACCCACAGAATGGCAAAATCCAGGGCCTAAAAATTCATCTCTCAATTTCATCTTCTTCCTGGTAAGAAACTAAGAAACAACACTGTCTTGGTGTGAAAACATCTATGTGGGGCAAATGCATCTAGGTCATGCAGAAAACAGTATGTTGCCATAGCTATCATTAGTGTAATACTCTTCACAGCAAGTCCTACTGTGAGCTAAATTCAGGCCCAGTGGGTGCTGCACTATCGACATCAACGAAGCTGCACCTGCTTGTGCCCTATCTCAATCAGTACTTGTGTCTACAGTAAGAACAGCATTTCAATCACTGCCATTCACTGAACACTATTTCAACAGCCTCTCTGTGTGAATTCCTGCTATAAAATATCTGATGTGCAGTAGCTGGCTATTCTGTCCCACCCTGTTTGCCCTCCCCTGCACCATTCCTCAGAGCAGACCTCAGAGCAGCACAGGTCAAGACACTGAGGCGGACAAAAGTAACAGCCAGTATGAAGGACAATTATCTCATGCATTAAAGAGCTATTTTGACTGCTCACACAAGGTTTGGTTGCTTCTAAAGAGTGCCAGGGGGCACACATTGCCATGTTTACAGTGTACAGGCCAGTACCTGTTTGTCTAAATGTTGTCAAGCAGTTAATAATCTTAATTTTGAGAGAAAAATTTGTTGCATACCCATTTTCTCTGTATACCTTTTAATTGCTAGAGTGCATTAGAAGCATTAAAGGTCTTTCTGGCTAAGAACAATAAAATGGCATTTAAAGGTGTCACCACCTGAGAACTGGGGTATGAGTGCGACTAATGGACATTTCTCCATCTGCTCAGTAAGGTCATGCCACCAGTGACACATTCCTCTAATTGTATTTGATACTTGTATCTACACTCAATATTTCATTCTTCCTGGTTGCACTTTCTAACTTGTGTCTCTTAGTCTCTCTGTAGTCCTGCTTCATCTTACTCTGCACCTGATCTCTACTTCTGAATGGTTTTTTCCACCTTGCCCTTCAAAAACTTATGGTGTTTTTTTTTCCTCTTGTCTTAGAAGTATGTAAAAAAATTTTATCAAAACGAGTTTTTATTTGATTTCAAGCTGGTTTCCTTAAAATAGTGGCAGAACATAGGTACACTTAAGGGAAAAAATGCAGAATCCCCTTTCTACACACATAAGTGGAAAGCTCCAACTCTTCCTGGTGGGCATAAGATACTCCCAAAGGAGAGGTTAGCATGAATGTGAACCATGCCCGTGCAAATCCTCATGAGCTGACTGCCACCACGGTGCCAATGGTAAATTATCTGTTCCTTCTTCCTGAGAGGTGAGGAAGGCTTCAGCTCCCTACAGGCTGGTTAAGCCTGCAGTCTCCTTTACATGGCGCAGCAGTTATGGTAACATCTGCCAAATGCATGGAATCCAGTCCAGGATAGCAGAGACAGAGAAAAGAACAGGAGGGAGCAGCAGAGTTGCAAGAAACCTTCTGGATCAGACTTTGTTCTGACATGCAGGAAAAGGATAATTTGTGTCTGAGAAAGACTCTAAACTTTGTTCTTCTATTTCCCAGGTAAATGCCATAGCTAGCAGACCATCATGGAGAAGACAGAAATCTTTTTTTCAATGCCACACAGGTCTTAAAAGGTAAGTGTAAGTTAGCTTCCTGAATTCACATATCGTGAGAACTTGATTGCTGTGAATGCTCTGCCCATGCATCAGGAGCAGTACTTAACAGCCCAGAAATTGCAAAAAAATTAAGCCTAGTAGCAGACACCGCTATCTTGCCTGCATCACTGGCTGATCTATCTTAAGGAGTCATATTTTTAAAGATATGACCATGTGTCACTACTGTGTGATTTTTGGAAACTACACTTTTCTGCATCTGAAAAACAAAAAAAATATTGATTCTTTGGTAGGGATTTTTAACTAATTTTTTAATGTTTTTAAAATATTTTTAGAAATAATCTGGCATTTTTAGGAAAAGTTTGTAGAACTTTTGTGTCAGAGCACTGCTCCTTTTCTGGAAGCTGTGCATATTGTCTGTCAGCAGCTAACCTCTGAAATCTGGTCTTTTAGCTGGGTTAAAAGCATTTGTAGTACAGTGTATGAAGAACAAATATGATGACCTTGAGACTTTCAGCTGTGAAGTCACCTTGGAGCTACATGTTTCAGTTATGTCTTTTCGGGGAGTATTTTGTTTCCACAAAGCTGAAATTTAAAAAAAAATGGAAAAGTGTTTGAAAGAAAAGCCGAGCCAATCCTGGATGGCAGTTTAGCTGCTGACAGTCAGGTGAACTTCTGTAAAAAATTGTACATTGAAGGTTATCAGCTAAAGACTGGTTGTCAGAGGCTGTCATCACAGTATGACATCACAGTAATTCTGAGTCTTACCTTGGATTTACTTTTTCTGAACAATTTTTTTCTTACAGCAGAATACTGCTGCATTGCAAGTTATGGGAGGAAAAACATAATTCAGTGGATTGCCTTCTTGAGGCTATAACCTTAAAAGAAATGCAACTAAAAGCTGCAGGATCTTTCAGATACGATTACTTGTGTGAGTCTGACAGTTCTAATGTTACTCAGTAGACATTCTGAATTTGAAATATTCAGGGATATGGTTATTTACATTTTAAGCTGGTTTATCTCTGTATGGTCACCTTGGCAACATAGAGGGATGAAAAGAATGCATAAAAAGACTCTGCTTCTCAATAAATGTTTATCATGCAATTGCTTGCATTTACAACTTGATACAATACTTTGCTAAATCCTGACTGGGCAATGCTGTTTAACTTAGCTGCAAATGTACAAAACATCCTACTGAATATTATTTCTTATATGAGCAATGAAAGCAATAGCACAACAGAAACAACAAAAACTTATACTGAGCACAAAATGTCCATAACTTGACAGTATTCCATAGAATCATAGAATTATCAAGGTTGGAAAACACCTTTAAAGATCATCCAGTCCAACCATCAACTAGCACTGCCACTGTAACTCCTAAACCACTAAATCATCACCCAGAGCCAGATCTAGACACCTCTAAAATGCATCCAGGGATAGTGAGTCCACTTCCCTCTGCAGCCTATTGCAAAGCCTGACCACCTTAACAGACAAAATTATTTCTAATCTGAATCTAAATCTAATCTGAATTTCCTGTCTCAAAGCCATTTTCTCTGATCCTCTCACTGCAAGCATGACAGAATATGTCCCATTTCACTAGAACCTCCCCTCTGGTGCTTGTAGAGAGCGACGAGATCTCCCCTGAGCCTCCTCGAGGCTAAACAAACCCAGCCCCTGCAGCTGTTCCTCATAAGATAAGCTCTCTAGACCTCTCCTGAGCCTTGTTGCCCTTCACTGGACACACTCCAGTACTTCAGTAGCCTTTTTAAAGTGAGGAGCCCAAAATTGAATGCAGTGCTCGAGGTGTGGCCTCACCAGTGCTGAGTACAGAGGGATGGTCACTTCCCTGGTCCTGCTGGCCACACTATTTCTGATACAGGCCAAGATGCCACCTGGGCACACTGCTGGCTCACACTGAGCCCGCTGTTGACCAGCACCCCCAAGCCCCTTTCTGCTGGACAGCCACTCTTGCCCCAGCCTGTAGCACTGTCCAGGATTGCTGTGACCCAAGTGCAGCACCTGGCACTTTGCCTCACTGAGCCTCATGCTGCTTTACTGAGCCCACTGATAGAGCCTGTCCAGATCCCTCTGCAGAGCCTTCCTTCCATCAAGAGATCAGCATTCCCACTCATCTTAGTATCATCTGCAAATCTACTGAGGGCACCTTCAATCCCTACACCCAGATAATCAATAAAGATGTTAAACAGGGCCAGATCCAATTAAAATTCTGTAGAATTTCTATACTACAGTTTTTAAGTCCCAATGAAGTTGCCTACTAGGTATTACAGACAAAATTTTTGCAACATTTGGATATGGCTTTTATTTTCAGTACTTATCTCACTTAGAAGAAATTACTAATGGTAGTCTGGAAACTATTAACTTAGAAAGCAACAGTTTAAGGTGTTTGATCCCCCCTTGATGAAGTGTGAACTCTGGACTTCTTTCCAGAGGTGTAATGGTGATTCTCCTCTGAAGGGGGAAAAGGGAGTGAGTGAGAAGGGAATGAGTCTACGTAACTGTTTAAGAGAAATTATTTCCAGTGATCAGTTTGATTACTTATTAGTAAGTGTAACTCTTCATCTTTCCATTTTACATTAACTTTGGCAATACCATATAATCTCTGTCAAAAATGTCAGATGGGAATCTCAGTGTTATTCAATGGACCTGCATTTTCCTGTAAAAAACCACAGCATGAATACCTGCAAATATCCAAAGGAGGCCTAGTGAACATACAGGGTGCTAGTACCGGGCCATTCCCGAAAACAAACAGGACCCAAACCCATACATTCATAGCGAGTTTTTACTGGAAGAGGGTTTCAAATCTTGCAGGTGTGATGAGTTTGATCCAGCATTTGGAGTCCTAGTGCTCATATTAGCATATCAAAACATAGCCTGCCAGTCTAATCTTTAAAATTTTATATTCCATGTAGAGAAGACGAGAGGGAAGAGAGAATCAAGACAGACAAAGGGAAGTGTCTTTCTTGGACTACACAAGAGATTAATGCTAGTGTACATAATATAACACAAGTCTTCTCCTTTCTGCATTAGTCACTCATTAGCTCTTGCATGCAGTGCAATATCCTATATTACAGTTAATAACAAATATTATGGATCAGTTTGGGAAGAATTTTCCTTCACCTTGATCAATTTCTTCTGCATTTTAATATGTGGAGATATGGAGAACCAGATACAGAGTTTTGAATTTGTTCAGCTCATAGTACCTATAAAAGTACAAGAAATCTTTGGGTTTACCATTTCCTTTCAGTACTTTTCTGAACAGAACAGAAAATGAATGCAGAATTGGAACAACTCCACATCCGTTAAGATTCTCTCATGCTAATGAAATCTAGCTCTAACTTTTCAATAACATTTTTGGCCGCTTTAAAATGCAAGGTTATTTATTTTACAGGACTTTATATTCTCCTAACAATCCTAGCAGTATTAAAGATGAGTGATTGATAATGATCTTAAAAGTATTTTTTGTGCAATAATTGTCTATTTTTTTGTCATAGACCAGTTCATGAAGATTTCATCCTTGTCAGTCAGTGTTTAAGATACCAAATTTGAAAGTTAAAGTTTGCTCTGTATATGAAAGGTGTATCTGAGGCATTTTTGTGCTGAATTTTGTTATCGTTTCTGTTGCAATACCCTATGACAATGATACTTTTTTTAACTTGTAGATAAAAAAATCTGTGAATCATCATATCCAGTGGAGCTGGCTACACAAGTTTCCCAGGTTTTAAACTTATGGAATCAGGACTTTGCTTGCATATCTCTGTTGAGCTAATATATTAACGCTGTTATCTATTGACATGGAAATTTTGCATATGTTTTTTATATACAGATATATATACACACACACATTTACACAAACACATTATACACGTGATATATGTTATTTTGGATTAATTGCCTGCTGGATCTATTTGAAGATACAGAAGAAAATCCAGTGGGTTTTTCTGTATACATACCAGACATATTATTTTAATTTTAATCATGTGGATTCTGAAGAGAAATGTGCTTCTAGGTTTACCCTAGCCTCTCTCTGGTGACAAATAATATAAGCTCCCAAATGTGTTTTGACCTTCATAGGCTAAAGGCCAAACCTTCAAAGAAGGGCTTCTAAAAATCTTCCAAAGGAGGCAGTTTACCACAGTGCCACAACTCATAGTTCAGGTCCATTTGAACACCTTTGACAGCAGATGATAGCTAAACAAAACCAGAATATGAAAAAGATCCCTGTAAAAGATCCTTTTAGGCTACTCTTTTAAGAAAAATAAAGGAAATTCTCTAAAATAACTTCCTTCACACAATCAGATCAAGTTAAACTGTATAAATTTAGAAATGCCAACTTTGATTCAGCCTGCTCTCCTTCCCCCCAAAAACAATACCAGGATGAAGAAATCAGTGATGCTTCTACTTGTGAAGATTGATAACACTGGAGAAGTTCCAGTGTTACCAAGACACACAATGTGTGTCTTTCAGGCACTACCTCAGAGTCACAGTACAAAGGGGCAAAACTGATGGCAGAAGACACAAAAGCACCATCTGTCCCTTAGGGTTCTGCCTCTGAACCCTCGCTGCAAGGTGATGTAATTTTCTGGTACTGTGGGGTGAATGGACTAAACCCGTGTTATCCAATAATTTTATTCTAATTGTGGCTGGGGGTGAGAAGCCTAAATATGATGAGGTTCTAACAATTAAGGTGCTAATATTAAGGGTATCCTCAAGAATTTACAGTCTACAGAGAAGTATGTGCCTGGAATGGACATTGTAAATCATCTAGTCCAAACACTTCCTACCAAAAGGTTTGGGTACCAGACACCTATTCAAATATACATTAAACTAGAAAAGAGAATTCCCATTATGCATCTGAAGAATGAGAAACAAAATGTGACTTCTGAACTACCTTTGAACTTCTGAGAGTGAGCTTAATGTCTCAGACACAAAAAAAACGTACTGGTTTTATTATCATTTACTAATAACTAAGTTCTGACAAACAAAAATCAAGTGCTTGGCTAGCACTTCCATAAAGTTTTAGAAAGAAAAAGGCATTCAGTAATAAAGAATCATTCTTTTAATACTGTTTGGAAACCGTAGACAGGGATGCATTACCACTAAGGCAACAATTTCTCATTCTCATATTCATGAAAATTGGATCAGTAACATCTGGAAGTTCTTTTGGTTCCGTCTGATAAGTACCTAATGGTCTCAAGGACTAGGTCATCCTCTAGTGTTTGTAAAATTGAGTTTGACAGAGAGACATCTTGCAGGAACAGATTTTACATGGAAGTAGATAATTCCCACTGTCAGTTAGAATGGCTTTTTTCATAGTACTCCAATGTATTTAGTGCCAGAAATGTTATTGAATGAAAAAAAAATTAGAGAATTTTAAGTTTATTAAACCTTAAGAAACTATTCAATAACACAGTTTTTGTTTTAACTCATTTGATTAATTTCCAATTAGTTAGGAAAAAACATTCAAAAAGAGTTTTCCTATGATCTTAGTAACCAAAGCAAATTTAAGTCAATCTTTTGTATGTACCAGGGAGAACCAGTATAATCTGTAAGCATATTAGGGACTTCTTTTAGTTCTGATTTAGTTGGGCAATGATGTATGTTCATTTTGAACTTTGCAGGCTGCAGCAATCCTTGTGCAGAACATTTTGTTGATGGTGAAAGGATGGTAGGGAGGATGAGAGCTTGGAGACAAAATAGTGGCGGTTTGTACTTGTGTTTGATATTGCACAGTTGTCTGTAGAAATGTCTTTTATTTCAATACATTTATTGAAAGTCTATGTCACCCCAGGTCCACCATCTCTGTTCACAGTTTAAAGATACAAATCTTTTCTCAGTAGGACTGGATTTCAGCCCATAAGAATCTCCAATACTCCTGTTAGTCTCAGTTTTAGCTCTTTCTTTCTGCATCTGCCAGAAACAATCAGAAGAAAGCTTGGCCCTTCTAAAATGGCAAAGTCACCTATTTAGCAGTGGGAATGAACTTAAGTTCTGCTGTGGAAGTTCAGGACAGAGCACTGCCACCTGAGACCATTGCAAAAGGCAGCTCCTAAAAGGCAAGACTTCTGTTGGACGTTGAATAGCTATGTGCTAGCAGGTCATTAAGGGATTGTTTGGGAAAGAGGTGATTTGCACACAGCCAAATGAAGTGAACATCCTGTTCATTGCTTGCATCTATTAAAATGAACTTTTGTCCCTCCATCTATGCCAATTTTCTCAACAGTGCAAGGGCAAAGAAGCAATGTGTTTAACAGCCACTGGTTTATTTTTAAAATGCAAGCAGGAAATGTAAACAGAATCCAAGGCTTATTGCTAAGCTGCAGCCCTTAGTTTATTGGCTGAGGAATCAATCCTGAAGGATGCTGAACCTTCTGGCTCTAGTCCAGACCAGCACTTCGGCACATGTCAACTTTAACACGAGGGGCCTAGTCCTATGATTAGAGTTAAGCATGTGTTTATGTGTTTTTCTGGCCTTCAGCCAGGGTGCTCAGCACTTTTCAGTATCATGTCTTCAAAAAGATGTGGCAGTATCTGAACTTCAAAGTGAAGTGTGACCTATTGATCCTAAATAATTTTCCACACATGCTAGATGGCAATACAGACTAGCCAGCTCAGGCCATATCCTCCTCACACCTTTCTTTGTCTCATGTGCTCAAGAGAAAGAAAAATGATTAAACATACTGCGGTCTTTTCTGCCCACGTTGCATGTCTTGACTCTCATGAAATATCATTCAGAATAAAAATGTGGTGATCAGGTGTGATGACCCACTGTAAAGGGGAAAGAAGCACCTACATCAGGCTAAACCTTGGTTTCTCTGTACCCTTATTGTGAAATCTGCAGGTCTGAATACAGACCCAGAATGCTATGACCTGTCAGTCCCCCTACACTGAAGATTGTTTTGAATGTTAGAGTTCAGGTTTGTAGATTATTATGGATTTTTTTTTTTCTAGATCAGTGGAATAGGACTACTATAAGGTTTATTACTAAATGTAAGAGGCACTTTCAGGATTGGCAGGAAGGGTAAGTCCTAACATCTGAAAGCAAAACCATAGTATTTAGGGTCAATTCCTACAATTTCCCAGGGGTTTGGTGGAGGAATATATTCAATTTTCCAGCAAACATTCATTTTAGGATAGAACTTTTCAACATCAAATTATCTGAGTCTACTTACATTTCAATGTATTCGAGATACAGAGATGATACAGTGATAGGTAGTGGTAGCTATCTTATCTAAATATTGGCTTTGATTTAATCTCTTAAGACTGGATAAGGTTTTTGTTTTACCCAGAGCCCACTATACTAAGAAACATAGTTGTGAAGATTTTCCTCCAATTCTTCTTTCCCTCTGAAGGCATTCCTAAACCCAAGACTAGTATTACATTCAGCAGCTAAATTAATCAGGGAAAATAAAAATGGCAAGAACAGTATTTCCAGGTATAGACCTTCATTTCTTAATACACATTGCCACCTGGGGAAACCTGAAGATACAGTATTTGCAATGAAATTTAACATGTTAACTCTAAAACTCATAGTAGTTTCTAAAGTTTATTACATATGTTATCTCCAAGACATTATTGATGTATACTATTACTGATTTTCTTAACGTTGTGATATTTAAAATTTTTAAAGAAATTATACATGAGATCCTAATGTCAGAAAAGGCTTCTGAAAATTAAAGAGCTGCTGACACCTCATGGCAAACTTTAAAAACCATTCTCAGCTCGCATATCTTTACTATTCTATCATTTTCTGTACATTTCTTCAAGAAACCATGTCTTTTTCTAGTTGGTTTGCAGTAGCACATGGGTGAAAATAAATTTGATTACAGTGTCAAGGAAACACTGTTCATTCAGTTTAACAAAAAAACCCTAGCAGAAACGAACTCTTAAGAAGAGTACAGCTAAAAGGCTGGGTATTCCATCAACTGGTCTACACCAGTCCTTAGTAGAGAGGTGCTGCTAGTACAATACATATTTATGTTCCTTTCAGTATTATAATCCTCTCATTTGGGAGTTATTATCTCAGCTGTTTCAAATCACACAAAGCTGACATTCCATGTAAAAAGTTGTCAGCAAGTTACACTTTTTAATGGTTCAAAGCTGTTGAAAAGTTTCAAAGCCATGGAACACAAAACAAAAAGGTATTTTTGCAATGCTTCTGATGTTTTCTCTCCTCCTACACCACACCTTTTTTTTTTGTGCAGTGTAGTATCTTGTGTTCCCTCAGATGGTATTTCCTGACAGAGACACCTTTCAATCTGCCAAGGGCTAAATGCATGCTGGAATGTAAGATAAAAATCCAAAATAAGAAAAAAAAATTCCCAAAGAAGGAATTTAAACGCTGGAAAAAACATTCTTCCAGAGCAAACACCAGCTGAGTTTAAATGTGCCACTTTTCAAAACAAAGCCTTCAGCAATCAGTCTGAGAGGCATAAAAGGATTGCTGAATAATTTTGGAAATTAATTACTTACTTTCTTCAATAATGTATACCTGAGAAGTCAGCATATATCCCTGTGGTTCCTTGGGATTTCTACACCTGCAAAAGCATTATGACCAGTCAGATCTGCAATTGCTGTAAAAATGCATTCTGTACACCCCCAAGCCAACAGCTCTTTTACCCTTACCATGGGTACAGCTGCAGGTATAAGCTGTTTAAGGCAACTATAGGGCATTTATTAATTTCTGTAAAATTCTCTTAGCATTTGCTTATACAGTGTATTTTCTTAAGATTAGTTAAGATTTCTTAAGATTTCTTCTGCATCTCTTTGGCAAACTGATCTTAAATGAATCCTACCTGCAAAATGCAGGTAAAATACATGGAATAAATGCATTAGATGCAACCTTACTTTTGGAAAAGAAATTAATTTGTCAGAAAAATTTTAAGTGGGCTGCTGTCTAAATTTCTTAGTATAAATTAGCTCAGATTATCCTGATGTAATAAATTAACACATTACATCAGAAAACATTTCTGAAAATTAAAGAGCTGGTGAGTCTAAATGTATTCCAGATAAATCAGTATTATTGTGAAATATATATAAAGAATATGTATCTAGAATCTGTAGAATACAGATTGTACATACTACAAGATGGTTCAGCTTGGGATTTCCTTGGGAGAAATCCAGGAACTATTAACATCCTCTTGGATGTAATATGAATCATGCTAAGAGGCATCCATGGCAAGGACCATACTGAGTCAATTCCAAGAGGATCTAGGAGTTGATTGAAAGCTCCACAGCACCAATTTTTCTGGTTTTTTACCTATTATTTTGTCATTGAAACAATAGGTCCTGAGATCACTGCTGTCACAATCACACCTAGTTGAACATGTTGAACATCTCCATCCTTTTACAGTAATTAAAGTGGAGTAACCAACAAGGTCAACTTTCACAAGCCACCAAGATTTCAGTCTGTACAGGGAGAGTACTTGCCAAATTTGCAGCATTTTGTAGAGTCAGCTGAATTTTACAAAATTCAGTTTAAAAAAATTTCATTTTGCTACTCAGAAGGATGTTAATAAAAAAGATTTTATTCCCTTATTCTTTATTGGCATTTTACTGTGACAATCTCCATTTGCTCCAGAGAGTTCAACTATGTGTGGCCTTTGACAAACTTAAATTACTTTCCTACTGGTTAACTTTAGGAGCTCTTTCTGCTCCATAAAATCAGATACAGAAATTGTTGCCTCTTAGATGTATATTTAAACTTTGGAGGATTCAACACTTTACAGAACTACTGTATAAATTTTTGATCTCTAAGGCTGTCAAAGTTTGGGGATTTTGTTTTGCTTCTCCACATTAAAGGTATCTCCATTTAAAATTACAATACTCTCCTCATTGACTTTAGTGACATTTTCTTCCCGTATTTGGGAATGCTTGCTCAGCCTATGCGTGAGTTGGCTTTTGTTGACAGACTTCACAGGATATTAAAGCTTAGACCCTAGATAATTGTCTTTAGCGTTTAATATAAATTTATATAATTTCTGGATTAATCTAAAATATTTAGGTTTATTTTTGGTGGTACTTACATAAACTCTATTTGTAGCTATAATTTAAATAATCACACTCCTACCTCATTTCCTCCAGGTTTGAATCTGACAAACTGTGCCATGTGGGAAAGGCTCCTTTGCATAGATTGCAGTCTCAGAAGAACAGATGACCTGATTAGCAGCAAAGTCCTAGTGCTCTTTACATTCACATGTGCTGTGGTATGTCCTCAAGGGTGTTTTTTACCTGCACTGTATTTGCCAGCTTCAGTAGCTTCCTAACCTGTTATCATGAGCTATGGAATGCCCAATTATTTACTACTTTTCCTTTTAAAAAGTACACTACTGGCCTGCATTAAACTTAACATGAGTTCATTCTCTTTGAAAGGAAAGTGAAGTAACCACAGCTTTTCAGTACAAGGATAATAATTTTCCATTGCTTGTCTACCATAAAAGGCATTTACAAAAGAGTTTAAGCTGTGCTTGAAATGTGTTATGTGAAAGAGCTTGCCATCTCCTGTTGCTTTCACCATATTAATGCATTTGCCAGACATTATTAATCCTGGCACTAGGAAGTTAGAGGTAAACCAATGCTTAAACTGTTCCAGTAATGGATACAAGAAGTATATTTCACCTTGCAATCTGAATATTAGAGCACTCCTTGTCTCCTGTGTGTGGTGGTGGATAACATACTACAAATAAAAAGAAAGTTAAATGAAGCAACAGATATACTATTAGCAGAAAACTTGTGTGTACACTGGAGAGCATTAACCCCTTCTTTCCAGATCATTCCATTTTCTTCACATGAATTCTAATTACGAAGCAGAAAAATCGTGCAAAATTACTTCATAATGTTATGAAGGTTTTGCTAGAATACCTGTTAATGTCATCCATATCTCTTAAGTATTTTTTCCTAAGCACCACATACTTGCCATTAATATTTTAGGCAGGTGTTGAAACAACTGGTAGAAGATGAATTTTTGATGATATTGTAAAATATCCAACTTCACTGAAGGATTAAACCATATCCAACATGATTGCAAGGGTATCGTTACGTACAAAATAGATATAATTGGTGACTACTCTGTCCAATCAAAACTGCTTGTTTTCATGTTACTGAACACCCATAGACAAATAATTTCTGATAGAGATTCAGAA
>VZTN01028957.1:2679-16670 GCA_013400515.1 Erpornis zantholeuca | reverse complement strand
GAAAATATTCTTCCTGCTGCTGAGCTTGTCAGAGTATCACTTTGACGTGTTACAGATTTTTTTTGAGTCTAGCAAAATGATAAAAAGACACAGCTTTCCTACAGGCAAAATCTGTGATATTTACCTGAGGCATGTTGGACTCCAAAGTGAGAAAAAAATACTGAGACACAGTCCCCACTTGCCACCTTTGACAGGGAGGACAAGGAAAAGTGTCATTTCTTGACTCCAGAGACTGAAGACAGAAAATCTTCTTGATATATTTTTACCATTGGTTGAAATAATCATAAGTAAAATTCCATAGCTCCTTACTGTTGATACACTTTGCAGACAGACTTATAACTCTAAGTAAAGATATGACAGATGTATTTCTTAACAGAAATATATTTTTACATTCAAATATAGATGTCAGTTAAGAATAAATTCTTCAGGATACATCCAAACAAGGCAGGAATGACTGCATAATAAAATGAAATAGGACACTGATGATGTCAATTTATGTGGCTATGCAGGATAAAAATGCCTACAGATCTGCAGCAAGAATTTAATGAATGTAGGAATCATACAGTACACTATAGCTGGAGAATACATTAGTATTTTATTTTTTAAATTAGCATGCCACTAAAATATCCATAAACTTTAGCTGGGAAAAGATTTGCCTCCACCAGATTTCGATATCGATTGGTAGTTAAGGTTATATATCCAAATGCTGCAGAAGTATTAACACATAACCACGATTCATATCAGGCATCAAGCAATAAGTTTACTTACTTATTACTTTGGTGTTTCACTAGAAAGCAGCAAAGGGATTGAAGTAGCACCTTAGAGCGTTCTACTTTAGAAGCTTCCTTGTTCAATGCATTTCATATGAACACTATGACAAAAAGTGCTTCACTTGAACCTTACAACCTTGGGAGGATCCAGTGACCTGGGTTCTCAAAAGAGGCAGAGGATACAGAGGGACAAACAACAACCCACTCTTCTCATAGTCACTAGACACTCATCCAAGGACAAAGTGTGCAAACTATATGGCATTGATGACAGTAACCTCTGAGCCCACTACTACAGAAAGCCATAATGAATCTACACTGATGACAAGTCTTGACAATCAGAAGCATAACTTCTGCATACTACTAAACAGAAAAAAAAGCTCTTGACCACTATAAGCATACTATATTTTCCAAGAAGAAACTGAGTTTTCAGGAGGGGAAAAGAATAAAAAAAACAAGGAAAAAAAAAAAAAAAAATATCCCACTGCCACTTCCTTTCTTAGCTTGGTGTCTGAATGCAATTGAGACAGACAATTTCTCCAGGATATCGTGCTTAGTGTGGTACACAAGACAGGTGTAACTGTAAAATTGGCCCCTACAAACGGAGCAGGCCCTGGAAGTCTGCTGTAGGAATCAAGGGAATGGAAATGACAAAGCAAAGTTCTCCATGCAGATAACAGAGAAACAAGAGGCAAATTTCAGCATGAATTGAAAGAGATTAAAAAAAAAATAAAATACTATGAGTCTAATGATTGACAAGAACAGAAAACACATGATACAAAACAACACTTATAGCAAAAGTAGTGATAGGAGAGAGGATCAAGCAGGCTACTTTAAAAGCTCAGTGAGTAAAGGAAATCATAACTCTTATCTAGTCTTTTCCCATATATGCAGTTGTGATGTAAACATAAAACTCACAGATCAAATGGGTAAAGTCACAAAAAGACCCTTTCTCACAAAGCCAGACTCACACATATACTTTACATATTTAGAGACAGACCATTCTCCACCCATGAAAGTTCTAAGACTGTTTTTTGCCAAGAATTTCAGATGCTACAGAGCAAAGGTTTCTATAACACTTATTTTAGTAAAGAGGTTTCCTGTTCTAAAATGTCAAGACATTTTCCCAATATTTGAGCAGTTTATATTGCAGGCAAGACTCTGCCATAAATACACACTGAGGTAAATAACCAATAAATAGATATTCTTTAAAAAATTATAAATTGATTATACCATTTACCTCTTCAGCTATATTTCAAATAAATTTTTATTTCTCTCTCTTTTATTACCTCTGTGCTAGATGTGTCTATGTGAATACTGCTACAGCAGCAACACTTCCGTTTTTAATTTGGAAAGCAACAATAAACTCATTTATTTATGAATGAACCTGAACTTTACTCAGAAAATCAGCATCCACGTATCACACTTGATTTAAAATAAGCCAACTTATTTTTCCGTTCTGAAATATTACCTGTATTGGTGGATAATGCTTTTGTTTTCTCAATGAGAATCATAAAAAAGTTTGGACTGGAAAGGACCATAAAGGTCATATAGTTCCTACTGCCCTGCTATGGACTTTCACTATATCAGTTTACTTAGAGCTCCATCCAACCTGGCCTTGAACACTGCCAAGGAATGGGGCAGCCACAACTTTTCTGGGCAACCCATGCCAGTGTCTCACCACCCTCACAATAAGGATTTTTTTTTTCCAATATCTAATCTAAATCTATTTTCTTTCAGTTTGAATCCATTCGCCTTTGTCCTGTCACTACAGGCCCCAGTAAAAAATTCAAGAGATATGAATTAGTCCTGCTAATTATTTTTTACCTCATAAATCTTTTTGTTCCAAACCTTCTGCTTGCATGTCAGCACTCTGCTTGTCTTGTTATCATTCTATACTGCTTTAAAAATTCAGGGCACTGACTAGTCCCTGACAATTTTATAAAAAGTAACATGATGAATTTAACAAAGTCTTCCAAAGTCTTTGATAAAGAGAATAAACAGTTCTCATTTGAAACATCATACAAAAAGAGAAATTTCAATATTGCAAGAATTTAATAGATTCTCTGAAAGGTTAAACTTTTCAAACACAACTCATTATTACCAGCATAAGGAAATATATGTTCTGGAAAATTATGAATCACAAATACAATTCATAAGCACTGAACTGTAACAAATGAACTTTTCAACTTCAGAATTTTTTCAAATATATTTTAATGTAGTCTGAAATATAAAACCACAAACATACAGCAAACATGCTCAAATATATTTCAGTTTCAACTGAGAATGTTTTTCAGACTAAACACCAAAGCGTTACACTACCACAAGAAGAAATTCCTTACCGAAACAGCAGTTATCTTCAAAGAATCTCCTGTAGAATGTGTGAAAAGGTACCACAAGACAGGTCCAATTTCTCCTGTAATAAATCCTTGAGCATGGCATGAGCGAGTAGTACTAACATTTTCAATTATCTTTGCTGCTAAATGGTTCACTACCCGCTCTTCCTATAGGAAGGACAGGAAAGAAAAACTCATTTGCAAATGTTTCTAGCTTCTTTGTAAACTACCACCTATGTCCACATTTTATTCAATGTATACTATCTTGGTGTGGTTTCTTCATTCTTTTGATACTTGCAAAAGTAATTTTTCAAGAAACCCCACCTGGCGACAAAGTTATGTTTACAGATCCTACTTCTCACCCTTTTTCTTCTACTGCAAAGATAATTTAATACAAATATAATTTAATACAAAACCTCTCAGCTCCAAATAATCACCCCAAATTATATGCAGTCATTAAAAATGAAAAGCTTTTGTTACGTTAGAGGTGCTCCATGACCAGTGCTTTATAAATGAATGAATTTGTGTCATCACTACAACATGCTCTGAACAGCACAATTATGAGATACAGTTATACTAGGAAAAAAAATTACATTAAAACCTCTTTATTCAGAAGAGTCAATGAATCCTGGCATACAGAAAAAAACTTCTTGCAAATTAAGTTATTCCAAAACTCCCTTCTTTTCTCCTGAAACAGACAATCCGGATCAATGCTTAAGATAATTATTAGGTCCCATTTGCTACAAGAAGTCCTAAACTTCCATATGGGATTCTAAATCCTTCAAATTTTTTGTACTAACCAAATAATTTTCACTTAAAATCAGAAATCAAAATCTTTAACAGAACTGAAAGATACATTGCTGGTGTTATTTTGGCTCTGCATTGCCTTACCTCATCTCAGTCTGGAACTACAAAAAAAGTAAAGCCTTTCAACAATATCTTAAATAGCATCTTGAATTTAGCAAGAATGAATTTTAATATGACTTTTATAATTCAATTTGCCCTTATAGTCTGGCTTTGCAAATAATTTATCATAATATCTAATTGATTTCTTTCTTAAACTAATCTCTATATTAGGCTACTAGGCTTTGGATTTCTGACATTTATCTTTACAATCAGAGCCACCAACAACTGCGAGCAACGATAATGAAACCTTTCAGAAAGTAGTACAAAAGCCTTGCAGAAGGGGAGAACTTGTATTTCATTAAAAATATATTCAATATCCACCTTTCCTTCTACTGACTTAGTACTTCTAAAACATGATTTTTAGATGTAGAAATATTTGAAAACTCTAGTATAATGCTGTAAAAAAAAAATAAAAAGGCTGTATTCATTATTTGCATGATAATCCTTCCTGTTCTCCCAAAGAACTGCAGCTCTACTCAAAACGTTCAACAGAAATATCAATTTCCATCTAAACTACATAAAAACTCCACTGGTAGGTGGTCTTCCTTCTTATTTTCAGCCATAAAACCAAAGAGAATGTAGGCTTCTCTCTTTTTACAGTTTTGATTACTGCAAAATATTGCATTATTTTTACCTATTAAGGACCTTTATATACAAATACTCATACATGTTTACTAAAATTAAAATTTTGAAAACTTTTTATAAATAATGTTCAGTTTTAATCTCTTTCTGTGAATTATACTTCTGCATTTCAGTATTTTTTGGGGGTTCAGTTAGGTTAAAAAATATATGGATTCATCAAATTGACTACATGCATTTAACAATAGAATCTGTAACTGAAATGTAATAGTCAAGTTAAGTCTCTCTTATATATGAAGTGATTATTAAGACTGCCAACTGGGACTCTACTCCTAATTCAAGCAGGCATAAACACTTATTAAATGAACTATAATCCCATTAATTAATCATAATCAAAGCAATATACAATGGATAATAGCTATTATTAATGTTAACAAATTTCCAGATGCAATTACAGCCTTTCTTTACAAAATTTGGTCCTGAAGATGTGCTTTCATTTCCTCTCAGCCACTGATAAGTTATGCCCCGCTCCAGACTGTCCTGCTGCTTTGACTAGAAAATGGTCATGTATTATCACTGTGCTCTAAAAACTCAATGATGCTGCCACAAAGTAATTCTATTTGCTGCCACCTGAGACCTTCCATTTCAGCTCCTCTGATATCTGTTCCTGAGCACTATCTAAGCAGCAAGCCTTGTACCATTTTCTGCTTAATTAGCTGTCTGCAAGGGAAGCCTGATCTAAACTAATATTTGGGCTCTACACTAAGGGAGTCATGCAGTGATGTCACCAGGACATAAGCTATTTTTGTGAACAGAAATGGATCTTCAAGATATGAGTAAAGCAGCTCCATATATCAGTAATCCTCTGTCCATATCATGAACTGCATGAAATCTAAAACTATGAATAGAACTGTATAAAAAAGGAAGCACATATTTTATTTTCAATGGGTTTAGATTTCAACTAGTTTTATGAAGTACACTTAAAGCTCCTAACTTTCAGTCATATTGAATACTTGCAGATACATCTGTTTCCAGTGAAGTCAGGGATGCTTAGTGAAAAAGAGCTCTGAGTGAAAATGTGAATACTGTAACGATAAAAAGTTGCAACCTACTGAAAGAAAACTCCTTTTAATCAAGTCTTTCCATTTTAATTTGCGGGGGGGGGGGCGCTGGGGAATGCAAATCAACATCGTAAAAATTCTACTTCCATTTTTTTGAAATAACTGAATCTACTGGGTATTTTTACTGACTGTTATAAATTTAACAGTGCAGCAAAAATTTTGGAGGAGCTGAAGTTACAGTCACTTTGCTAACCTAAACATACTACCTAAAAATAGTATAAATTCATTTTACTAAAGGTTAGGATAAAATATTTTATGATGCTTTTAAAGCAGGTTTACTGATGAAACTAAATTGTGAGGAGCTTTTGACCCCACTGGAGGAAGAGAGGCCCTGCAGAGAGACCTCAACAAATTAAGAGGTCTGGGAAATCACCGACCATATGAAGTTTAAGACGAACAAGTACCAGATTCTGCACCTGGGCTGGGACAGCCCTGGATGTACAGACAGACCAGGGAATGAGATGCTGGAGAGCACCACCATGGGAAGGGACGTGGGGGTCCTGGTTGATGACAAGTTGAACGTGAGTCAGCTGCAGAGCCCTGGCAGCCAGGAGGGCCAACCCTGTCCTGGGGGGCATCAGGCACAGCATTGCCAGCTGGGCAAGGGAGGGGATTGTCCCACTCTGCTCTGCACTGGGGCAGCCTCGCCTCAAGTGCTGGGGGTAGTTCTGGGTGCTAAAACACAAAAAAGACATGAGGCTGTTAAGGGAGTGTCCAAAGGAGGGCAACAAAGATGGTGAAGGGCCTTGAGGGAAAGACATATGAGGAGTGACTGAGGTCACTTGGTCTGTTCAGCCTGGAGGAGACTGAGGGGAGACCTCATTGTGGTCTGCAACTTCCTCATGAGGAGAAGTGGAAGGGCAGCCACTGACCTCTTCTCTGTGGTGACCAGTGATAGGAACAGCATGAAGCTGTGTCCGGGGAGGTTTAGGCTGGATATTAGGAAAAGGCTTTTTACCCAGAGGGTGGTCAAGCAGTCAAACAGGCTCCCCAGGGAAGTGGTCACAGCATCAGGCCTCACAGAGTTCAACAAGAGGTAGGAAAATGCTCTCGGGCACATGGTGTGACTCTCAGTGTTCTGTGCAGGGCCGAGAGTTGGACTCCATGATCTTTATGGGTCCCCTCCAACTCAGGACATTCTATGATTCTATGATCTTATATCATACTATAGATAGATACAGATACTTGAATAGCAGCATAATACTGATAAATAAACATTAAAGCTGAAGGATTTATGAAGTAACACTGCATTCCACATAATTCAATTAAATCAACTTTTAAATACACTTTTTCCTTTAATCTAAGAAGATAGAATAAAAAGAAACTACAAATACAACCTAATGAAGGAAAGCTGTATTCTCCAAAGCATTCATGGTTCTAAGAATTAAATCTTAGTTTGGCAAAAATTTGCAATAGAAACTTCTTCAGAGAGAAGAGTAAATAGGTAGAAAGGGAACTTTTAAATACCTTTCATGATTTTTTTTTTAATTCTGGCAGTAAACTGGAGAATTGATATCTAAAGAAGAAATTAAAGTGATAATGTATATGATTCAGAGAATTACTCTTATCCTATAGACAGTTCTACCAGTAAAAATCCTGATGTCTAAAGAAGAAATAAAAATGAGAATATATGATTCAAACTGACCCTGCGATAATATAGGCTATACTATACTTTCTGAGAAAACAGTTGTGATTTTATTCTCCTCTCCTCAAAATTCTTTCTCCTCCAAATTCACTATCAAGGAACAGTTCTGGCTAAGAATATAAATTATAAAACATACTGCCTTATATTATATATTGGCAATTACTTTATAAAAATTTATTATTAAAATTTCCCATTTGTTCAGAACCGAAGCCCTCAGACTTGTATCTTGCTCCCTCTTAAAGGAAGAAGTTCATATGGAAGAGGGAAATGTGTATTATATAGCTCTCTGGCAAGATCTCATTTATTGAAAATCTTGCTTACACAGTACCTTGCACATCCAAAAGACAGAAAATTATCCTCTGTAAACTCATTCACTATTTCTGATTCAAATATATTCTCCATGTGCCACTCTATAAAATGAGAGGGTTATGCCCCTTTTAAAAGCCAGATAGAGCTAGTATGTATATATTTATTTATCCATGCATGTGTATTGGCTGTGTGTTTTTTTTCTGATATTCTACGAAGTTAATACTAAAATTGTATACAATTGTGTATTTTATATTTACATGCCATTTTTGAGCAGAAATGGACAGATACCAGATTTCTGAACGATTTTTCAATAGTTCCACTCTCAGGAAGTCTAAAAAGGGGTTTGCACAGTTTCTGACTTCACTGTCCAGTTTCAGTGAATGACCTTGTCCAAGAAACGTAATTCAGACAAAATCAGAGAAGAAAAAATATAAAACACATCAAAAAGTATTTGATATGGGAAAGGTTATCAGTTCTAAGACTAGGGAGGATCTGAATGAAGTGGGGGAAATGCAAGGGATGAACTGGAGAAAAAGGTGAAAGGATTGACTGGAATGTAAGTGTAAGTGTAAAACAGAAACTAAAGCTGAGTTTTAACTTTGATAAGAGTAGCTTGAACCTTAAATGTAATAAAGGGAAAAAAAAATTCTGCAGAGTCAATGACAAGATTCAAATAAGATATAGGATGATCCATTCAGGGTCAAGTACATAAGGCTAACTTTAGCAAAAGAGTTTTGAATAAATAAAGCAAAATGCATAAAAGGAGAATAGTTGTCACATTAGCATTAGGTACTTAATATTAAATATGAATATCCCTTCTGAAACAAAAAGTCTTTTATGACTGGATAACATAGGAACTCTAAGAGCCATGTACTTTAGGCAGTAGAAATCAGGACCCCTCTATCTTAGAGACTGCACATAAACATTTAGAAGTTGAACTTTGATAAATACAGATGCCTGGAACAGGCATTTTGTGTCACTGTTGGAAATGGTTGTTGGAAAAGATTAGTAAATAAATATTGAAATGTTTACTACATGCATTCTGACAGACTTCAACATTATACCAAGACTAAACACGTCAAATCAAGCCTATCATTTACTTATCTGTGAGTGTACCAATTCCCTTATTTTGACACATAATTGAACTAAACTGTTCTTTGCCTGAGTTGAAAATCAGATTCTATCTTAAGTTTACAACACTGAAATGCAGGAAATCCGAACTTACATTCCCCTACAGATGAAAGACTTTCCCGATCTTCTACTCCATCACCCTAAAACTCCTTTCAATGACCTGTGAACTTTTTTGTTGCTGTTAGATTTTCAGGCACAGAAGGTATGTGGAAATGACACTACCTGCATGTTCTGAACATTTTGTTCCTTTATAAGCAAATAAAAGGGACACACACATATTTCAAACTTCTTCCTGTTCTACTGTTCTGTTTCAGAGAGCAATTCTGCTTTGATAATGACAAATCTTAAAAAACTTCAGAAATCCAAGAACACTTCAGAGTAGTTCATAATGAAACTCAAGAACAGTGAACTTACCTTATAAAACTCAAAGCTATATAAACTATAGTACTGAATGACATGAATTGGTTTTATTTTTTTGAATTTTTATTAATTTTATTAATTAAAAATTGAATTTTTATTAAATACATCAAATAAAGTTTCTTAACTGGCAATAAAAACTAGAAGTGAGTATTTATAATGCATATATAATGCACTGTGGTTATTCAGACCTTATTACAAAAAGTTAGCTTGCCATTTTCATAAATGCTGAGACAATATGCCAATAATCACTTCAGAAATCATCCTGATGTCAAATTCACTTAACTGAGCTTAGAACAATTCCAATGAATTAGTTATTTAATTACACATAATTTTTTTAAATTATTAATGTATGAATGCAAAGCTTACCTACATGTAATAAAGAGGCAATGGCCACAAGTGAAAACTGCTATCATAAACAAGTAAAAACTTTTTCTTATGAAGGAGGTGCTGGCCTTGCTCAGGGAGATTGTGGGACCACAGTTCTTACAGACATTCAAGAGTTAAATAGACATGTCCCTGAGACACCTGATCAATTTAGACGTACTGTGAACAGGAGGCTGGATTAGACGACCTCCAGAGGTCCATTCCATCCTAAAGTCTTGTATAGTTTTACAGCTTCAAACATGTTTTAAAAAATATGTATCTACATTACAAATGAGCATCCTCACAAACTGGAAGTGTAGAAATGCTTGGCTAGCCTAGACATAATTTTAAATTTATGCTTAATTAAATTTAATTTGAACTGTTGCATGGCAAATGTATTTCTATTTGGTGTCATTATTTCAAGAAAAAATATATCAAGATAAATTATCAAGAAATATTTGACACATTTCAGGACTAAGAAGGGATTTTATTTTATAGGAATAAATTAGTGTCTTATGAATGTCTTGATTTAGTTTCTGTACACTGTATATTCAGAAACAGCAAGTCTTCCATTACTAAATTTATAATTAAATAGCATCTCGCTACTGTGCCTTAGAGTGACATCTTACTCTAATTATGAGCTGGAAATCATCCACAATACAAACTCAGTCCTGTGTTCTTGGTCACATGAAGATTTGAAGATATTAAAATGCATCTAGGCTCTTTCTTTATTAATCACAATCTGTAGGCAATAAAGATCTCAAAAAGGACCAAAAAAAAGGTATTTCCTCTTGCTATCCACCTTCTAGGAACTCTGACATGTTTTCTGCCTTAAGCTTTGCCTTGGGCAAAAAAAAAGTCAAGTGGTCTCATACAAACCGTGAATGTAAACCTTCCACTCAATTCTTTTTCATTTTACAAATGGAACTATATGCATATTTTTCTTCCCTTCTTCTAGCACAGCTAAACCACCACCAAAACCAATGAAGAACACAGTATAGCACATGTATGAGGATAAACCTAATTACTACCTTTTTGCCTCAAAAGAATGCTGACAAGCCAGTAGGATAACAATGTAGTTTTAAAAAGCTGTGTACCATCCACTTCAAGAAAGAAACCTAAATCTTTCTTGAAGATTTACAAAGATCTATGAAAATCAAATTGCAAGAGGGTAGCACAAACTGTCAGAACATTTCTCAAAAGATGCCTACATCATTAATAAATTTCACATTTATAAACGGTAATTTAGATTTACTATCCCATTTCCCCCAACACAAGCAGCAATACATAAACGTTGAATGTACAGAGAACAACACTGCATTAATCTCCTGCTTAGGTCATGGTCTTATGATTATTTAAATTCAAGAGCAATACTTGGTTGACAAGGTACTGCAGTGCTGCAGGCTACAATTCTCACACAATGCCTAAAGGGTTATTACTGTGGAGAAATTCTACTGAGGACCATGAAAAAGCCTTACCCCTTCCCGAAGACATCTCATTAGCACAGTGTAAGAAGCTGAGGGAACAGCCCAGCATTCCCTGGGGTGCTCCCCTTTTTCCTCCTGAAATGAAGCCAACGGCACAATTGATTAAATCAAAAAAATCACAACAACCTCAGCCACATAAAAAATGGGTAGCATGTTCTTAATAACGTTCATATTATACACATTTCAAATTAACATATGCAATTCAATATATTAAATTTTGGGACATTATTACTATTTTATGGTATTTCATGTGCAGCACAGAGATTGATATTTTATTACCTTATTTAAATAGTCTGCAAAATCCATAACAGAATTTGTCCTAATATTTCTGCATTTCATCAATTCATTCTAATTGACATGGACACGAGGAAGTGTCTGTTCTTTCATTCCTCTCAACCATTTTGAGTACATCAGAGACAACCAACTTTTAAGACTGGGAAAGCTTCTCTTTAAATGTGATTTAATTATACCAAACAAATAGAATTAAATTTTTTGGTAGTTAAAAAAAAAAAGCAAACTTTGTTTTGAAAAAAATGTTCAGTCAAACAAAGAGGTACCAAGTGTCTAAGAAAATTAACTGTTTGGTATAGCCTTCAACACATATGTTGTTCTGATCTGTTCCAAGATCTTAATGTGTATTTCCTTGAAATCACCCTATTAGAGAGGCTCTATTCACCACTAGTTGAATAGGGGCTTAATTCTTCCATTAGAAGTGAACTTCACTTACCCCTGTCCCTGCAATAGTCTATTGTAAAATTTTAAGTTGAAAAGGAAACGCTCAGATATCACTGAGATTTAACTGCAACAAATTCCATATCCAGGCTAGTAACACAGAACTATTAGCAAGTTGGAAAAATATAGGCTCTTTTGGGAAAGAAAGTGAGAAATAATAGGCATTAGATGCTGTGAAGATGACAGGCCATGATATCATGAGAAACTTGTTTTAGTAAACAGACAAAGGATAACAAGCAATGATTTCTTCAGAAATTACACCATTCTTGAACTCTACTAATTATATTCTCAAATTATTTTTAGCATTCCAATTAACTGTTTTTATTAAAAGGCATAGGATGGGCAAGGTGGGGATTAATGATGCTGAAACAAATGATACTTTCTAAATTTGCTGATTTCTGAGTGGCTTAGGGTCATTCAACATATATGATATGATCATTTCAGGCATTTAATTAAAGCATGGCAAATTAGCATGGAAGACTATGACTGAATTGTCTAGTAAAATTAATTTTCCTTCTTCGTTAAAAACAAAACTTTTTTGCCTCATATATCCATAGAGAAAATGAGTTTTATAAATCTCCCATTTGTAAGCTTTGTTTCTGTTAACTTTGTATTAGGAGGTACAGGACAAGATAAACAGTAATAACAAGAGTGGCTTGACATCCAACAGACACATCAGATCCACTCCATCACAACTCCTCCATCTTATCTGAGTAAGAACATGCTGACAAGTAATCATATTTTGCCTTCCAAGGCACTGTGTATAAGTTTAAGAAAACGTAGGTTACTTTCAAACACTCAAAAGTGGAACCTTTTCTAGCTGGAAGAGGCAGGGCAAGACCAGGAGTCAAAACACAGTTAAAATTACAACCTAAGGTGGAACCAGCAAGGGTTTGTTTCTCATTGTATTCACCTCATTTAACCAGAAATTCTTTCAAGGTCTTTTGTAATCATACATATTAAATGTACTATAAAATAAAATGCCTTAAGAAAGCATGCAGTCCCAAAACACTAATAGTTCTTCCATTCTTCAAACTAACTAATGACTTTCTGCAAGGTTTAATCTCTATTTAGAAATTAAATAAGGCAAAAGGGGTATGAAACTTAGTATCATTCTTAATTACTTAAACATAATGTACAACATTTGACACTTAATAAACTTAAATGTATCACCAAACACTGGGGAATCTTCCTACTTTTTGCTCACAGCTCATGTTGATTTTGATTAAACTTTAGGTTCTGCATCCTAATAATACAAACAGCACAAAATGAATAAAAATATTACATAGAACTTGAAAGTTTTCCCCCAAGGCAATCCACTCAAGAGTATCAGAACATGCTCCCTGGAGTCTGCTCATGCTACTTGTGAATTGCTCTTGGCTTCTGTTTGGAATAAAAATGCAGAGATGGAGTGTAAGATCTTACTTATGAGATCTCATTTGCAAGTACACAAACAATAACAGAGTTTAGGATTGTAATGGACAGGACCATTACAATTATCTGGACATTTCCCAGTATTTCTAAGTCATGGAAGTGGCAAACAGTGACCTTGTATTTTACCTAATTAATAATCCTGCACCTAAACAGCTGAATTTGATTTTAAGTATTTGATAATTTATGATTTACCAAATGTTCATGTGAAAAAGAAATAACTTTTGCCATTATTTAATATTAAATTTGTGACTGGCCCTAGAAATACCTAACAAAACCCCAGGGGGAAGAAATGAATAAATAAAAGCAGACATGCCCTCAAAAACTTACAGTTTAAATGAAAATATTTAGCAATTTGATAAAACAATCAAGCAGGCCAAAGAAAGCGTAAAAAAGAAGGAAACAAGAAAAACAAGTGTATAGTCCTTAATGAATTAGATGCAATTATGATTTATTTTTCTTCTTTAGCCAAGTCATAAGGCTTTGCTGTTTAAAGATATAGGTTGGCAAAAAGCTTTCTTGATTGATTTATTATATTACCCCTGACTTGCTATATGATCTTGGCAAGGTCATTCAGCACTACTGTTCAGCAGTTTAACAAGCAACACAATGCCTACAACACTACAGTATTCTGAAGTTAAATACATACAGAATAGAAAAATGAAAAGTGCTTTTTTTTTAAAAAAAAACTGAAGGGTTACTATCTCCAAGCATGCAAATCACACTGATATTTTTTGAAATTTTACTGAGACACAGGGACTTGA
>VZTN01028956.1:0-14160 GCA_013400515.1 Erpornis zantholeuca | reverse complement strand
TATTTAATTTTAACTCAATGTCGCTACTTCCCTTGGCTTTGGACTTTGAAGGTGTAGTGGACTGGTTTTGTCCCTGTGCCTGTCTCATGGCCTTTCCTATGATACACCTGAACAGATCAGTTTGAAGGATGGCCTCGTGGGAGCAAAGGTTAGCTGCACATTTGAGATGTTGTGGGTAATTGTGCTATGTTTGATTCATGAGACTCATCTCAAGCTGTAATGCTGCTGCATCCATCTCTCTGCTCTGATGGCATTGCAAGCTTCCTTCTAGCCTCTCAACCACAATCCATGTCTTCTTGGCATCAAAAATATCAATTAATTTGGAGTTTGGTGGGGTTTTTTGATGGTGGTGTGAATTTCATCCTTTAAGAGAGAAAAAGCTAAAAGTTACACTATTAATAAAGGAAACTTGTATTACATTTGTATGCTTGCAGTGGAATTTAGGTTCTCCCAAGCCAGTGAAAAAAAAATTACATTCTGAGGCATCCAGATTCTAGTCATGGCTAAAATCTAGAGTTGTTAAATCCTTATCACAACAGTACAGAATCATTTTAATATACTGGAAATGCCAGTTGCACAAGTGAATGCAGCACTGGGGAAGAAGCTTTTATAATTATTTCCCTTTGATTTTCCTAACACACATCCTCACAGGAGAGCTCCCTGAGACACCAGGGTTAACACCCCCACCCTGCCTGCCCCTCTTATCTCCCTGGTTTGATGGATCTCTTTGCTCTCCTGCTGCCAGTCCACTTGGGCGTGAGGATACCTGGATCCCTGGTCAGAGAGGGAAAGCCAACTCTTTGTCTTTCCCCAATCCTCTGTCTCAAAATGGGCTCATGAAAAGCACAAAAAACTGAGTAAAATGGGAGGTAAGGGGAGAGGAGGGTGAAGGGAGCTGTACCTGGTAAGGAAATGTGCATTTAATCTCCCACCTGGTGGCAATCCCCCCTGAAGTGTGGAGACAGAAAATTAAACCTGGGACTTGATTTCATGTGGGTGTGCAATGCCTAATATTAATTTTCCAGAATTATGTGTAAACTCCACACAAATTTGCCTTCAGGCTTTTCTGTGGCCTCCCATAGACAGCTCATTCCTCCTCATTTCAATGCTTAGCTACGTTTATTTTATAAATTACACAGATAAAGAATTAGTTTATCCAAACTCACTGTCAGCTGATTCCAGTGCACAAGTAAATTTTATTTTGCATGGAAGCAAACAATTCAGAGGTCCTTGGAGATGTTCACCTGGGCTGCTTTTCTGCCAGTACCAGAAGGCTGAAGTGCAAACCCCTGCTTGCAGCAGAGGCAGATTCAATGTTCACTTGCCTTATTTCAATTAGCCTAATACAGTCCCTCATGGAACATTTCTGATCTTCAAGGTGTTGCATTCACAAAAAAGCGATAGAGGAGGTATCTTTGCTTGCCAGATAAAAGAAACTAATTAGATTAAGGATTTTTTTAGTTCTCTAAAAAACAAGAAGTGGGTGTTAGTTCCATGTCATTCTATAAAATGTCAACACAGTGACCTCATTTAATTATTTCCCTCATTCACAAAGCTCCTAAATCTGCAAGATTTCTTGCCTTTCACAGGGACAATGTAATATTCCAAAGACAAAAGATGAAATTTAAAAAGAAAATAACTAATTAGATGTCAAAGCTTTCTTTAAAAGATGATCAGCAGAAAATTATTAGATGATTTTTCTCAGATACAAACAGGAAATATATCCTGTTAACTCAGTACTTTCAATCCATATATCCACTTGGAATCTAATAATTTCATCCATGAGTCAGGCTGGGTTACTTTAAGGAAGGGTCAAAGTCAGACTCAGGGATGTGTATTTGTATTGTTTGCAATACTTATTTTTCATATGTGGCAACTTTTCTGCATGAGTAGCTTTCCCAGAATGAATGCTGAAATGAAGTTTGGATACCACAATATCAATTACTCTGTATGCCTGCTACTAGTGCTCCTATTTCCATAATGATGCTGAATTTTTGTTCATAATGTGTAAATTTCTGCAGTTTTCATTGCAGTTCTGAAGCAAAGGTAGAGAGAACTGGAAAATAAGGTGGTACCAGTCAGCACCTTTCCAAGCACACATGTGCACAGTGTGCACTTCGAAAACTTAGACCAAGATGCCTATATAATATTTTAAGACATAAAATCATGGAATAGATTTCCTTGACATTCAAGGTGTGGTTATGGCGGAAACTTTCGTGCTGGTGAAATATCACATATGTTATCAGCAATTCTGCAGCATAGTTACAAGGAAAGTCTTTTGTGTATTATTACATCGAAAGAAAAAAACAAAACAGCTCCCTGATTCAGAAGACCCTGCTAGGAAGACACCAAGAAAAGCTCCAAGTGGAGGTAGCAACATATAACATGAATAGTATGTTTTCCAGGAAAAAAAACCCAAAAAACCAAGTACTTGAGACTAAGGACTTGTGAAGCACTGGTAATACACTACATGAAGATACAAAAGTGCAAAATGCTACTAGATAGAAGATGATGACAGATCTTTGCTCTTGTCAGCAGAGAGACAGTGACTGTAGCAAGTCATTATCACCCAAGTTGTTACTGTGAAGTGTAAATAAAACAAAAATAGCAATGCAGAAGATTGTAAGATTGTTGATCCAGATTCTGGGTGTTTGGAAATCAGAAACAGAAGATTCAACCAAGCACTTTCATCATAAACTGGAAGCAGAGTTTAGAAGAATGTTATGTTTTACTGCAAAAAGAAAAATCCATCCAGCATCCAGACAGCTTGTGATAAACCTGACACAGATAATCTAGCACTAAAGACAGTCTAAAGCAGCCAATTCAAAAGAAAAATACCTTCAAGTGGTTCTGAGTAGTACAGCTTTAGAGATGAGAGATGACATCAAAGTAGAAACTGTGAAAGAGTTGTTGTCTTCTTGATGCTGAGAATTCAATCACGGTTTACTAATTATACCTATTTCAGTCACAGTCTTTCCTGCACAGCATTAGCAGAAGAAAGGCTTAAGCCCATCAACCATAATACTTCACTCACTTGAAGTTCTGCTGCCAAGATTTAGTTTATGCAGTTACCTGCTGAAAGCAATCCATCCAGCAGAGCACATTTTTCTGCTGTTTGTTTTTCAGTCTTTAAGAGGCAATGTGGAGCTTATTTGACTTGGAGATGGCAAATTTCAAACTAAAGAGGCCGATCCAATCCTTTTTATCCACAGGCTAGGATCAGCCTCAGAGAAGGAGTTGGTACATTGTCTGCCATGTGTGTGGTGAACTGGCTTGTAATGATAGACTTGAGGAGACAGTGCTCTGAGGAGATACATCACTGCTTCTCAGCTTCTCTTCACAAGGTAGCAGCAAGAAAAGCCTCTGGGGAGTGCTTTGAAGAGCAACATGGAACAACAAAAGAGTCAGTAGTGTCAGATGAAGGACAGAGGATTGCAGTGCTTGGAGAGCCTGGTTTGGATGCTTCCTTGTTCACAGACTAAAACAACCATTGAATACTTTGACACAACCTTGAAATGCTGATTGTTCACATTGAATTTTTTCTATGCTTGCCTGCTGAGTACAAATGAGTCTTCTAGGTATTTGCTATTTGTTTATCCATGTCAACCTTAAATGTGGAGAAGTCGTGGTGTAGACTAATTCCCTAAAACTACCTGGGGAAAAAAATCCCCAGTATATGAAATCATTGAGGAGACAAAAAATAAAGTTACCCAGATTCTAAGGTGTAAAGGGATTTACTATCAAATCAAGGGCAGTCTGTAAGTACCACAGTGGAGAAACTTAAAAAACGTTTCTAATTGCAATTCAATTCAAGCACACTTTTAAGCACCTAGGATTCACTGAGCCTGAGCAGATAGTGAACGGGTACTCTCTGTTCTTGAGGAGACTTGGATATGCCCAGATAGTGCTAATTGGACAGGTTTGTCTGTTTGTCAGCTGTCTTGCAGAACAGTGTAGCCTACTGATAGCTACTGATAGCACATATTGAAGCAAGCATGCACTGATTTCCAGAAGACACTGCATTAGTAATAACTTGTCTTCATAGAAGTGTTATGACCACTTGTCCAAGCAGAAACGTTGAATATTTCAGGCATCAGTGCTCAAGACAGGTATCACTAAGGTTTCAGGAGAGGCACATATCCTCTGAGCAGACAGGAACTCACCTTGAAAGTTGACCATTGCTCAAAGCAGAGAACTAGAGATCAGAGAAATACTGACCTGCCCATGTAGATCCTATTCCTGAGAGCTGGCAATATGATAAAACTATGAAAAAACAAGCACAGCAACTTTAGGTACAGAGAGAAAAACAAAATTCGGACTCTGCTGAAATGATTCTCAGGCCATCTGTCTGCATTTCTGTGAAAAGAATGGTTAATAAGATATTTTCAGAGTGTGTCCTGTAATTAGCCCTCCCTGGCAGTGTGGAAGGCTGCAGAATGGATGCACTTTTCATTGCATCCTAGAAAATACCACAAAAGGTCTGAGAGAAATAGTAGAGGATCCAGTGCAAGAAGGAATATTTAGGATATAATGCTGAGCACAGCATATGACAGGAGGAAATATTTGGGTAGGGGGCATCAGTAGTTAAGCCTTATTGAATTCTTTTCTAAGAAATGTTGGAAAAAGGATTGCAGAAATAAGCTATGCAAAAAATGTTCTCCATTACCCATGAGATCTGTACATGTTTCAGCTGGTGAGGACAAATAAGACATAATCAATTCCAAAGACAAATTTCCATAGTGTCACTTCCACAGACAGCTTCGTCTTGTCCTACGTGTGTGCAGACTGGGCCATGGATGTAAACGAGTTCCACTTCAATTAGCAAAGCATGGTGCAACACTGAAACAAGTATGCAAAAGCTGTGCACAGTCTGTGTGCCTTTTCCATGCTTTTAGTACTTTTAGAAGCAGAGGAAAAGCTGAGAGCCTTGAACCAGATATGAGAAGAGTATAGTTAGTAACAAACCTTCTCTAAGCTTGGACAAACAGATTTCTTTCTGCAATTAAAAAAAGATTCATGTGCTATCTGTCTGTCCCCAAAAGTGCAACAAGCAGCATCAGTAAATGTTACCAACATTTTGGTGCCAGCTGGGTGAAGCATTTGCAATCAGACGTATAGATTCCTTTTCCCAAAGGCACTCTCTACCTACTCTCAAGTAGGAATTTGAAGATAATCTCTTGATGAACCCCCTCAAGTTGAGCTCTGCAGCATTGGCCAGACACCTGATGCCAAAGGCAATCTGAACCATCCAAAGCTGTCCTGAAGTCTAGGGAATGGAAGTCCCTCCTGTCCATGTCACATCAAAGTATGCATAAATCATGAGAGTGTCCCCAGGTGCTTGGGCTGTGTACTTAGCAAAGTTGTACTAAAGAAGATTGAGGAAGAGCTCAAAGGTGTTTTAATGAAGATTTAAATGAGGAAGTGGTTGATGCCTTTAGGAGTGTACATCTACTTCCTTCTGTTTTCCTCACCATACATCTAGTATTCTTAGCCAGCGGTAAAAAGACTCTTTCTTCATTACTTTTCCCCCACATTTTTATTAAAAATATTTCTGAAGAATAAATTCATGCAAAATGAATTATAAATACATGTGTAATTTCTGGACAGTCCTAAAGAACAAAATTACAACTAGTAAACTACCAGCCACAGAAGATTTAAATAAAAGTATGTGGATCTAGATTCCTTCAAAAAGGATTATTAGAATTTGCTACATTACATGGCAATAGCAGCATGGCAACCACAAACTCCCAGCCTTGTTCATGGACTTATTTAGCAGAAATTTCTCAGAGGTGATTGCACACACAGAGTAATTAAGAGACATTGATATTTCTAGTTCAGGAAAAAGTTATGTTGGGTTTGTTTAAGTTCTTTTTTCAGTTTAAATACATCTGTATTTGCAGGAATGGAAATGCTGTGAAAACCAGTTTTGTCACTGGGGCTGGTCTACAGACAAAAGCATTCTAAAGGTAGGGTAATACTTGTATAACTAGTCAAATATTGAAACCAAGACTTTTAAGTCATATTTAACCTTTTTCAAGACTTCTTAAGTTTCTGCTAGACAATCCTTTGAATAGAATTCAAAGGATTTTCTAGCAGTGTAGCAAAAAGTGTATCTAGTTGGAATTTCTTCAAATTTTGCTGTGTCTGAAACCAAAGAAATTTCAAATTTGGGGTGTTTATTTTTATTTTATTCAAAGTAAACTGTCTCGCAGTCTAATGTATCATCAATGAAAATGAAGTGGCAAAGAAAAACAGCTATTGAATGCTACTCTCCTCTAATTGCTTTCTCCAGCAGGTGGTGAGATTATTGTCTTCTGTAACATTATCTGCTATAAACTACAAATAACACAGTTGTAACTTAATATGACACGAACATTTAACACTCTCTCCTGATATTTTGGCTTCTTTTCTTTTTAGAATTGTGTGAGTAGGGGACAATAGATTCGAGAGAACAAAATTTAATTTAACAGCTACATAGCTGAGATATTTTACTTCATGCATCACATGTATGCACCTCATTATCCTACGTAGCAGAGTATTAACAGTGTATATTGTATCCATTTACTACAGGGTCAAGAAGTGAATGGCAGTGCTATGATCTCAAAATTGGGTCCCTTGGTGTGATTTCTAAATATTACATCTAGAGTGACTTTCCTTTAGAAACCTTAAGGTCAGTAGGATGACCTTTATGTCCGAGGCTACGTATAGATCCAAACTCCAAGAACTCCTGAACATGCCTAAATTGAAATCCCTGTCACTTTTTGTGCTTTGAAAATGGGACATGAGATTTTTGCTAAAATGATAATTATTTATAAGAACAGAGCAGGTTTTAAACTGATTCAGAGCTCAGTATTTCAGCACTAGATATGGTGCAAGAAGCCATCAAATGGCAGTGACAATAAAAGAGATAAAAGTGTGTGTAGGCAGATATAAGTATCTGAAAAAAAAGCATGTATATCTGTCAAGTTCATGAAGGGCTTATTCCAACTTTGGTCCACCCAATTTAGTTACCCAGCTCTTATTTTGAATGATGCAGCTTCTTACTGAATCACAGTGAAAGAATTGCAGTGACAGAGCTGTCTAAAGTAATCAGAACTCTAAAAAATGTTGATGAAAACTCAGCAACTTAAACATGCAGACAGGCAAATTTCTATCTGCATTGTTTATGAAGGACACAGCTGCGAAATTCTGCATGAGATACCAATGGAAAATTGTAAGAATTGCATCAAAATTATTAATTAATTACATTAGCTACCACTGCAAACTTCATTCAAAGGCCATCAGAAAGGATGTGAAGTCAAACATCAAAATGCTGTGAGATGCTAGAATTAAGGCTGTCTGTGTAAGTTCAGTTTAGCCCTCATAATGAATATACTATATAATGCAATCTCCAATTATGTGATAATACATTATTTTCTGTAGGATCATTGCCTCGTTCGGTTCACAGCAAGGATTAATTACATAAGAAAGCCAAAAGGAATAGGATTTAAGGGCTTTCAGAACTTGGACCTGCTGCAGTTGAACCTAAGGACAAAAGTGTTCTATATTACCCCAGAAATGTACTTAAACAGGACTGTTAATTTTGTTGTGGAAGCATGGAAAGCAATAATTAGCAAAAAACCAATGACACTGGAGGGAGGAACCCCTTGGTCTTCTTCCTCTTGCTGTGCTTTCCTGCCCCTCTTCTGGAGCTATGTGCCTCCTTAATTAAAACAGGCCACTGAGAAATCTGTCTTGAAAGAGGAGGCATAAACTTTCTACTTTGTGAAAACAATAATCAGGACACTAATTACCATTTCCCACTGCTGCTTTCAGCTACCCCAGAGTTCAGAAACACAAGTTCAGAATGGCAAATATAATTACCATGTTGCACTTTGGGAAGAGCACACAAGGAGTGTGGAAATCCATACAGTGCATTGTCCTGCCCAGTGCAGGTGGGATGTGAGATCTGGTCACTAAAAATAAGTCTTTCTTGTAAAGGATGAATCTTGACTAAAAAATCTGGGTGGCATTTTTGAAAGGAGATAATGCTGCAAGAAGATAGAGGTGAAGTTCTGAGCATAATCTGCTTGGATTATGAAGATTAAATGGCATTTGACATACTTATGCATATTACACTGGCACATAAGGCCAGGAAGTGCAGGACAGAAAGCATTGTCCTCTGCTGCTTACAAAACTGTCCAGAGGCAGGTTTTCCTGGTTAGGAGTTAATAGCCCAGAGAGAGACAGGGGGAGGAATGGCACACATACAGACATATACTGGCTGTTAGATCTTACAAGTGCCTCTTTGCCAGGGTGGGTTGGAGACAGCTCTTCACCTCCCACCCTTTTGTTCCAACCACCCAAAGCCTTTTCGTTTCTCTCAGGGAAAGCTGCAGTGCACATGGCTGAAGTTAGTGGCTTTCTTAGCATTCATAAGAAGGGCAAATTATCCCAGAGAAAGGGATTAAATCTTGAAAGGCCCAGACAACAAAGTCACACCACTCATAGATTTAATTGAGTCCATGCAAGTGGGATATTAAATGGTTGGGAAGAGGGTCTGAAAGGTGGGCAATGTTTCTGGAATACACTTGCAAAGAAAATTCCAACAACTTGAGAGAAGAAAACATCTTGGAAAGACAGGAAAAATAATGGAAAATCAATGACAATTAAGGGAAAACTTGAGGATATCAGATAACCAAAACATTCCTAGAAAGGGTGCCCCTATTTCCCAGTGGAAACTCTGCAACACCCTGCAGTCACCCTGGGCTGGCCTCTGTCCCCTCTGGCAGGTACAGGCCCATGTTACCTAGCAGGATGGAATTCCTGTGGGCAGCTGGACCATGGAAAAAGCTGGGGGAAAATTTTTCCAAATGGAAGCTTCAACTTGTATTTCCCATTAATGCTCAGACCAGCACACGCAGCAGGAATATGGGACTACAGCTGTCTAAGGAGCACACAGGCATCCAGCAGGTTTTCAGAGTCTGCAGCTCCCTGCTTTCCCCCCAGAGTACACTGGAGCTGACAGAGCCCCAGCTCTTGTGGAAAATCAGGCTACTTCTTAGAAGTGTAACGAAATAATTTTAAGTGTCCATTTTTAGAAGATTTGCCTTTGTTTCTCTGCCAGTTTTCATTTCCCTGTACATCTTTAACAGCAAAAATGTTTAGCAGCAAGAAAAAAAAATATCTTAGCAGTAGATGGGGATTTTTCCAGGATCATTTCAGTGGCAGCTGTGTATAGTCCTAAAGAGTATGAGGGCATGCTTCAGTGATCCAAACAAACTTTTGGGTTGAGACCAGCTGTTATGAATACTTTTTTGCTCTTTTTAGGAATGAAAAGAATTGATGTGTATATTACACTCAGGCTGAGACTTGGGCTGCTTTTGTTTGCTATTAATAATGTCCATGCTTATTCTCATTGTTATTATATATGCTTTCATCTTCAATAAACAGAGTATTTTATTTTTTTTTAGCAAAAAGCCCAATGCCTCTTGTATCTGCAAGTCCAAATTCCTTGTGACTTGGCATAGCTTGAAGAACTGGAGTCTGCATTGCTGACCTAACTCAGATCTGCTGATTTTCTGGTTGCTGCTTGCATTTTTCAGTGGTAGGGAAGTGACAGTAATATATCTATAACCTGAGCTACTGTGTAGCCTTTTCATTTTGCTCTGATAGGTGAGCTACCAAACAGTGAGTGACAGAAACCAAACAAAACTAACAAAGAAAAAGCAAAAAAAAAAAAGGACGCATGAGATAAAGTAATAAGAAATGAAAAAATACGAAATTCGGGAAAGAATAATAAAAGCAAATCCTAAAATAAACGGCAAGATTTGATTTTGCAGTGCTGGCTTACAGCCAGGTAACTGTCTGTAAAGTAAAACAAATGAAGCAAATACACCTAAGGTAAAAATAACGTGCATACTCTTTTGAGGAAAAGATGAACTAGAAGAAAATAAAAATACCTTCAAGAATGATAAAATTGTGGGATTTTTACACCTTCAGTGCCACAGTGTGCAGATTTTATTTCTATGTGTTGCTTTTGAAAGGGAGAAATCAGTAATAGCATGAGAACAGTAGGGGAGGGAGGAGCTGGAAACATTTGAAGACTCCCAGGTCTTCTCCAGCTGCAACTCCCCATGTCCTCTCAATCTGGTCAACAGGCCTTGTGCAACCATTTCAAGAGAAGAGATTAAAAACTTATCTGTTCTTCCACAACTCAGGTACTTTCCTTCTTGTTCCAGAAAACCCCATAAGACTGCTCTCAGTTACACAGGTAAAAGCAGACTCTGGCCCATATAAGGAGGAACCACTTCACAGGAAAATGGGCTTTTTTGCTCACCAGCTTTTGGTAGCAGCTTGTTTGGCTTTTGCCACAAATATTCCAAAGCAATTTTAATCTTAATTCTTTCAATCCTACAGGGATTTTTTATTTCCATAACTATTCTCCTTAAAATTCTTTAAAGAGTGTTCAAAATTAAATAGTCCTTATGGTTTTTTTGTTTTAGAAAAAGTCAATCTGAATAGCCAAATCTAAAGCAACTTTTCTAAGGCTGGAAGAATTCCTCTAATCCATGGAAGATGTAAATCAGCTCTTACTGTCAACTGTCAGCTAATAGGAGTAGACTGGCTAGGAAGAAGCAGGCAAAGAAGAATTAAGGTTTTCTTCAGTCATAAACTTATCCGTTACACACAGGTCAATGAAAATAGGAATTATTCCTCTCACCCAGGATTTAGTTCCCATTTTCTGGGTGCTGAATGGCCACAGTTTTGATGTACCAGGGACCAAACTCCAAATAAAGCCCTTCTGTGAAATTCTTCTGTCTTCTATACAAAGACTCTTCTGCAATGATCTCTCCCTGCTGTTATTCTTCACAGTGATAAAAGGGGCCAAAGAACTCTTACAGTCCTGTTAAACTTATATGAAATAAAAGCTACTCACATGCCTCTGAAACCACTTAATGGGGAGATGGGTAAACTTTTGCTTTTTTATGGCTACTGCTGTATATATTTTTCACCTTATCTTAATGCTGAGTCTTGGCATATTGGTATATAAATAAAGGCAACCTATCCATTTCCCTTTCAGATTTCCAAGAAAAGTTACAAGGCAATTAGCTTTGTATCATAAGCTTTATTGGCAGCAGAAAGCCAGAATCACAGGAACATTTGGTTCCCAGGAATTTGGATCTCATAAGTGAGGGCCAGTGCCAACACCAACCAGAGTGTCTGCCAGTTGTTGTTCTTCTTCACAGCTACAGCTGGCTGCCATTCCCAGCTATGCTGTAGATTAAAGATCAATACCTGATCAGATTCACTTGGTGAGAGGTCTGGCATCAGTGGGACATAAGGGTGTTTGTGAGGAAAAGATGTGACCCATCACTCGACAGTCCTTTAAGGACACAAGTAAAAGAGAGGTGAGTGCAACTACAAAACCTGGAGTGAGTGGTGAATTTGAAGGTAGGCTTGCACTGTCCCCCTGGCAGAGATATGATATCTGTAATGTACAGATCATGAAAGTAAATGAATCCTTGGGAAACTAGATCATGTGGCTGTCAGTAATGAATCCTGCACAGTTTGCCATCTTCTATCTTGATCTCAGGATTCCCTCCCTCTAGTCTTATTTTCTCACAATGAGAGTGACATTTCTGAGACTGCCATAGCCCCTGAAATATGTCAGAACATTATTGTTGTAATAACTGCCTCTCAATATTCTTCCTGTGCGGTCTCCTGGGATATAGAAAATACTGCCTAGGAATCCTTATTTATGTCTCTAAAGCAGCAGGGCAAGGTTACAGCTTAGATATATGAAGTGCCCGTCTCCTTTTGCCTCCAGTGTCCCCAGCAATTGCCTCAGCAGAGGAGCAGACAAAAACATTAAAGTAATAAAAATGACCTTGTCCTTGTTTAACTGTTTGGGTCAGTCTTTGTGACATCATTATATTCAAGACACCACCATTCGTCTTTGGTCCACGAGGCCTCCCCCCTGCTGTCCTGTGCTGCCTGAGTTACTGGTTCCTCTCATCCCTGAAAAGGGGTAGAAACACTTCTCCAACTCACTTGGATGTTGCAAGAGAAAATTAGCAGGTATATGCACACTCCAAACACAACAATCTTTGTGTAGGCACCAAATGCTGTTAGTGAGTTGCTGCTATTGTTCTTCCACGACACAGTGCCTACCTGAAAGGAAGCATTTTTGGGTAGACACAGCTAAGACAATCCAGCCAAAGGGTATTTGAGTTGTGCAGTTTAGTGCAGATTTTAGGAGGCCTTACCTATCAGTGTTTCAAGCTGGGTTTGTTGAGCAATTTCCAGGGAACCCCTGTGCCTAGGTAGCATGGCTCCCTAAATATCCCCTTGAGCAGCCAGGCCACCAGTGCGGAGCAAGGAGCAGAGAGAGCATGCCATTTCCCACATGTAGTAATTGATTTAGCAGCAGTTTAAAACAGTGTTGGACATCAAGGATGTTCCTTTGTGGCACTAAATCAAGTTCCTCGAGATGGATTACATACTAACCACATACTATCTCAAAATCCCAAAGGCTGTTTATTGTTCAACAGTTTATGATAGCCCTGTTAGAGCACTGCATATCAGGCATCTCTGGAGTATGAGGAGAAACAGAGACAAATAGCATACAAACTATATTGAACAATTCATTACATTATATTGTGGAAACCTAAGCACAGCATGCAGATAACCCTTTTATGCATGCTGCCTTATTGAACAATAATCACTCTGTAATGTTTCAGATATTTAAATCATATTTATAATCACACATTTTAATGCAACATCCCTCATAAAGTTCTCAAGGCATTTTACAGGATGCATAAAACATGGAAAAATACAAAATTTAAAAATGCAGATGCACCTACCACAGGTGCTGGAGGTAGGCTAATGAGGTAGATATACAAAAGTCTAAGGTGACAGTTTAACTGTTTAAGTAGTGTATATAATAATTCAAACACGTTTTAAGGTATCCTTAGTTATAAACCTGTTCTTTAACTAAATATTTGGGCTAGGTTGTATAAGTGCTTATTTTCAGTTTACAATTATGGTGAGAAACAGCAACATTTTTTGGTTCCTTATTTAGAATCTTGTGCTTAAAAGCTTTCAGGGATCCCAAGCTGAAAGATAAATTACCTGGGGAGGTTTCCAGCATATTTGCTGAACGGTGTTGTATATAGCAACACCTCTCCAAAGAGGATGGAAACCTTTGCTTTGCTGCATATGCCATAAGATCATGAGCCACATCCTCACATCTCATCTGCAGCTCTGCCAGTGATGGAGTACATCATCCCATGTCTCAGTTTCCCAGAGTATTTGAACAGATTTAATGGCACATCTATTTCCAGCTTTTGATGTGTGTGTGCATATGTGTGTGGAACATTCCATATTCATGGTCATTGGTGCTGTCCAGCCAAGGCTCCCATTCCTTCTTGTCTAAAACAGCCCCTAAGGATGTTCCTGAGCTGGTGACCAGCACGGCTGTCACAACACCAAAGGTGTGAAATGTGCAGTAAAATCATGCTAGCACTCCACAGCATACAGGCATCTGATGTGGACTTGGTTTGCCCAATGATGTCTTAATTCTGATTGTATATGTGCTGTTCTTCCTGCTAGAGCAGGTAATAGCAAGCTAATTCCATCTCTTTGATTTGCATTCTCTTTGGTAAACCACAGCTTCTGAAAAACAAGGCTAAGTTACTGAATTGTCGTGGAAGTTTTTCTGAGAATAAAGCGTGTTTAATTCTGTGCCTGTGACTGTAGAAAATTCTGGAGGAACTCAACAACTTTCTAGTTTGTTTTTTTTTTTTAATTTTAACATATTTCACTATGTCCAGAAATAATTTTTAATATGTTGCAATGTGTAAAGAGTGTGGGAGGTTTGGGATATTTTTCTTGATGGCACTATGTGCATGTGTCTATATTCTCATGGCATATTTGTGGCTTGGATTCAAACTATAGATCAATTCTCATTTTTCTACTTTGAGATATTTCCCTCCTCTTTTAAGTTAGAAATTAAAAATTGGGATAAAGTGGCAGGGAACTTTATATAAAAATATATGGTATTTTGATGTGTAAGGATCTCAAAAAGAGTATTTCAGAGTTTGATGGGATATAATTAAGGAAACAAACAAAAAAACCCGAACAGAAGCCAAAAACATTATGGAAAAAACAGAACAGAGA
>VZTN01028947.1:191-19055 GCA_013400515.1 Erpornis zantholeuca | reverse complement strand
CGTCTGATTTTTAGTGACAAAACTGGACCAAAAATACATCCTCACAATCACCAGTTCTGCCAGTATTTTCTTCTTAACATGTCAAAGGTGTAAAAATGAAAATGCATATAAAATGTCCTCTACTTCTAGTCTGAAAATGAAATGTTTGGAAACCAGAGGCTGAGAGGCTTACATAATCCTCACTTACAAATATGATATAAAGGAACTCTGTGCACCTAAGAGCACAAACCAACCTTTTAGTGTATTCAGTCATTCATTATAACATTGCAGTCTGCAGTTAGTGCTGCAGACAAGAAGATAATGAGCCAACAAGACTCCCCACTTTGTTCACAAATTCCCACAGCAAGTGCAGTCCCACAGCTTCTGCAGAAGCTACTGGGATTCACATAAGGCTTTACTTCAGCTAAGAGAAAAGCTATCAGTAGCAACTTTCTGGCCTGACTATAAAATTCTTATTTATATGTTGTCTTTACTACTCCAGCTAAAGCAACTCTATTTTATTTCTTCAAAGGGGAACTTGTCAGCCAAAGAGCAAGAGTATTCTGTCTCTATGACTCACAGTAAACAAGTAAAGGTATCAAAAGATCTTTCTATTAGAGATGGTGAACTCACCATCCCAACAATGTTTCCAGTCCTCTGATTTACAGGATGGATAGTTCTGAAATAACAGAATTATGTGGCAAGGTTCTCTTATATGGACATTTGCCTTTCTTGTTGATCAAAGTTTGATAATGATGACCTTGTAGGATGCTACTGAGAACCTCTCATTAATACAATTACTGAAGTTGGCTTTTCATAACTCTTCCATTACTAGTTGGAAAAGTCAAAATGTACAGACTTCATAGAACATATGCAGACTTCATTAATCTTTTTATAAATTATGAACAAGAGTCCCCTTTCAACTAACTATTGATTATCTGGGACAGGGAATAAAGAGAAAACTACTTTGTAACTACTTCAAAACTACTACATCATGTGTTACTTCATATTTAAAATCATAATGAAGATTCTACCATCCCCTTAAACCATCATTATTAAAGAAGTAAAACTTCTTCAGTTTCTTCCTACAGTGGGTAATTTTTTTATTTATGTAGGAAATAAGTATGTTTCATAGTAGGGAAAGGAGTAATTTTTCATATTTAGGTGTGCAGCAAGTTCATTAGCTGATATTCTTAATGCAATTTCATACTATTTGCCTACATACAGGCAAGCAGCTTGAGAAGCAAAATTACAAATTTCCATGTCTCCAAGTTGCAGTGTTTGGAACAATGACTCCCAAAGAGCAATTTCATATTATAATTTTCTGAGTAGGTCATTTAATTATGAGCAAACACATATTTTGTCCTTAGTGCACAAAGAATGATGAGTCTTACCAAGCAGTACAGTAAAATTTGGAATAACTTTTACATAGCAACAGTTATCCCTGTCACGCAAGCGTCCCTCCAGAAATATGCTTTAAATTCCATTTTTTTACTCAGATTTTAAGTCTTCAGACATCTTTGGGACAGAGCACCACCAATATGAGACAAGGGCCAAGAATGTGCCAAGCAGACACAATGAAGGGCAGAATTAATGGTAGAGTAACCTTTTCTAATTAATGTACCTCAGCTAACAGCACTTTTGTTGTGAAAATGCAATAACTAAGAGGTTACAGTACTGCATGAATGAAATGGAAAATAACAATTGACCTGAGAAATATACCTCAAGTGGGTGCAGCAATTTGAAGGCATGAGATTAATCCACCTATACTAAGCAATGAGAAGCATGTGAGTCTTTTGAGGCCAACAGAAAAGAGGATCACTACTGAGAAAATCAGTGCAATGCGCTGTAATTACAGTGCATCTAGGAACAGCAGCACTGCCATTGACCTCACTGAAAAGTAATACTGACTTCCTCAGCAAATAGCATCCCCTTGCACAGTAATGGCAGCAGGACATGTATTGGGATACTTTATTGCTCAGCAAAACATTGTCTTGATTGACCCAAGCCACAAAGAAACCTGAGTCTGGAACCTGAATTTTAGGTGTATGGGAAGCAACAGGTAACTGGGTAGTAGCAGGATAGCAATCTCCTACCATCAGCACCCAGCCCTCATGTAGTCATTGACTGAAAGTGTTAAGAGAAGTTGGAAGCCACTTCCATTTAGAGTGAATATTCATATAACAAATTCAGCTGGAGGTTTCTGGGCCCATCCAGCTCCCAAGGAGTGTAAAGATCTGCTCTCTGTCGCATCAATACCTGAGGAGAAGGGTTGTGTGGGACATAGCAAGATGTGGAATGCCCCTATCCCTTGTGTGCAAACAGGGAACATCAGCATCCAGCAATGACACTGACATGTACCCAATTCCCATGAGATGTTTTGGCAGGTTGGGCTAGAGGAACATTAAAATTCACTGTGCTATATAAGTCCTGTGGAGACAGTGACAATTTTTTTGCACCAATCCTGAAGAACAAACCAGATGGTGTAGAAAAGTGTTGATTTGTTTAAAGGGTTCATAAATATTAGAATGGAGAAAATCAGCGATGTAAAGTGAACTTGGAATGACCTTTTCCATATCATAAGGCAAAAAAAAAAATTATTTACAGCTTGATTAACATCAGAAAACTCTAAATCTTTGACTAAAGAGTTGCGTGTCACACACACATATCTCTAGTTATGAAGATTTAAGTTGTATGAGCACAGAAGTAATACAGGTGACTTCTAATGTTTTCCTTTAATGTTTTAGGCCACTAGAGGGAAAGGTACCACATGCTTAGTAGTTACTTGCCCCATTGCACTTGACATAATAAACAAAAGCTACCAGGTATCTTAACTCACTTTTCTTTTGCCCCTAAATCCCTGAAGGGAAACCAGAAAACCTGGTATTAATTTCAACCATTAGTTTCAAGTTCAGTCTATCTGATACACCTCCAAGTTCATATTTCATCATACCTGTTATATTTCCTTCTCTAAGGAGAAGGACATCTCAGTAAGAACAAGAGATGCCAAATGTATAGTTTATTTCTACAAAACTACAACAGATTTAAAAAAAGGAAAAAAAGAGGAAACCAATTTTTTTCAAGTGCAAACATCAGTCCTTACAGTTTTTCGTAATTAGAGTTAAATAAGCTGTTCCACTGAGAAGTTTGATATGGTTGCCATGTAAGTGCGTGACAGCATTTTTCCAAAGCAGTATTCTGCCCATCACTATCATATTCTGGCACTTCAGCAGCACAGTCCTTTACAGTTGCTGTAGAGAGAAGGTGACAATTCAGTTATTTTTTTGGGACTAGCCAAAAATCCTGCATAAACATTTTTATATATTTACATAAAAGAACATCTATATAAATCACAAATGCATTGCATATAGATTTAGATGTGATTATCCTTTGCAGTTATTCCACAAGATTGTGTTATATTCCCTTGCTCTGGAAAACAAATTTTTCAGCTTTCCTGATTTGCAATATAGTGCACAAGGGGCACTTCCTATTTTTTATTGTCTCCAAAAGGATTGATGGTTTCCCTTGGCGGGGGGAAGAAGGAAAGCTAAGAATACTACTGTACATCTGCAACACTGCAAGAAGTAGTTACGCAAATTAATTACATTTGTTTCCCATTCCCTCTACTTCAGCTTTGAATTAAGAATATACTACAGGAGACACAGTTTTCCAGTAACAAGCACAGGAAAATGCAATACACCACTACATCTGGTCAAACTGATTACTGCTTTCTGCCTATACGATAGAGAATTCTTTGACAGACAGGGTCAACCACAATTCTCTGACATATTATACATTTTATGAAGACAGAGGAGAATGTGATAAGAGAGACGGATAAATAGAGTGCAGTAAGGATAGGAGAAAATATGTCCTTGAATATACAACTAAGCTCCATCCACAGCCAGTGACAGCACAGTAAAACACAGCCTTCAGAACAACTTCAGGCCCAAGTTTGATTTGCAAGTCCCCACTTCTGACATATAGAGTAAAGATAGTTATATTTAAAAACAGAACAGTAAAGAAATTCACACCTCACTTCTAAATTATCCCCATGCAATTTTCACCCATCTCTGTTCTTTTTCCAATGCACGTGTCAGTTACATTTTATTAAGAATGACACCCAAAGAAAGCCTGTTTCAAAGCTATTCAATAGCTTTCAGTATTAAAAACAGCAATAGAAATTTCAGATACAGAAGTGTCTGCTTGTCTTCTCTTTTCAGCACTGGTTGACTTAGAGGACTAGACACAATCAAGAAACACTGATTAAATTAAAGGCATCGAAGGAAAAGCAACATACTAAATCGAGTTGCTACTAATTAAAAGTGTTCTAAAATATTTATTTAATGCTGACAAATAACTTACTCTGAAGAAATAACAAGTAAGTCCTAGATTTTTCCCTAACAGATATGGGTGAAATTCCTCAGATAAACTGGTCATTACAAACTGTTCATTCAGAGAAAGCCTCACACTTCCCAGAAGCTGATTCATTTCTGTACATGCCTGATAAGGTTTTTTGGTATCAATTGGTATAAAAACTTTTTTATCTTGATAAAACAACGAACCAAATCAATATGAGGAAGAGGTGGGAAAGAACGTTCAGCTTTTACCAAGCTTGCTCATGCATACACTTAGTAGAAAAAAAACAAGGAGTGGAGGAGATAATGGGAAACTGCAATCTCTTTGCTCATCCACTCCAGTAATGCCCTGTTAAGATGATCCAAAATGGTTTTTTTGCCCAGTCAAGTTTGTGCCAAGCAAAGTTAGCAAAACATGTTATCATCTCTGAACTGGAGGTTCGCCGGTGGAAAAGGGCAGAATATTCTATCCAGAAAATCCTCAGGAAACATGAATCTTTAATGCTCTTCTATCTTTGCCAAATATAAATAGGTCCTGGTTTTCCAAAGAGGTAACTTTCTCCAAACCTGGTAGTGAAGTACAGACCATTAATACCATTACCTTCTCTAAGCCAGCAGGAGCTGTGCTCCTCAAGTATTCACTTGACTGTGGCATAAAATATTTCATGTTCACACACCTACCTTATCTGCAATCCGGAGATTGCACTGGAGAACCAATGACGTCTCCTAGTAACTGGGAGAGCTTCCTTTCTTTGCTTGATGCTGCAGAAATGCTTTTGTAAAAACACATGTTGCATTACTCATTTATAAGTTTAAATGTGGATATTACAGGATCATAACAAAAGAACACCCAGGTTTCTCTTATCTCATTTTAACTGCACTGTCACCCAAATTCTGATTTGCTGGGGGAGGAGATTGTTGGTGGATTTTTAAAACTGAATTAACCAATTTTTTCCTTCCAAAACATTTTCTTTTAATTTCATATGAATAAAGATGTTGATCCCATTTAAAAATTTGCATAGTGAATAAGTGTCAAGGGTTTAATTTCCTGACATTTGCATTAAAATCACAGCTTTTATCTTGTATAATTTTACTTTTTACCTGTTAATGTTAAAATACCAGAGCATTTTAAATAATTGAGCATCCACAACACATTGGTGGGTTAATATGGCAGAAAATATATACTCACTGCTTCACTTGTCATATTGTTAGATATGACAATTTTTTTCTCTTATGTCACTAGCTAAAATACTTAGAAGATCCTCATGCACAAATCTCTATAACAGGTATTGCAAAACACCTGAACATTTTTATAATCCAGTTATGAAAAACCTGTTGATTTCTCATAGTTTTAAAAATGAAAATCCATTCCTACTTCCAATCTAAACTTCAATCAAGATGGTTTAAAGAACCCTCAACCACAAGTGTCTCAAAAATGTCTAAACACTGCCATCCTGTGGAAAACCCTACACCCACGGGGATTTATAACCCGTCTTAAACCAGCTCTACTGTTTTTTGCATGTCTCATCCTTTGCATAAAAGCTTTATCATTTACCCAGAAATCTGAGCTGCATTAGGCTGGAAGTATGAATAATTAAAACCCAAATAGCTGGAGGATGTAGAATGATTCCACTGAGTCACAGCATTTTCTGTCTTCAGGCAGCAGCCTTGGGAGATGGTGCAAGGGGTGGCATTGGGGTCACTGTTAGTCTCCAGGAAGGTGCAGGGAAGCTTGCTGGGTGCCATGGCAGATGAGCATGGGATCAGAGGCTGCAGCCCACTGGGCCACAGAGCATCACACCATGGGGCTGAGGGAAATAAACAGGTAAGAGAATAAAAACAAGGAAGAGGAGCTGGAGATCTTCCTAAAAGCTTGGGAGAGGCCAAATTCATGTCACCTACTTTGTAACTCTGGTGGGGAATACGGCTCTGATCCAGAGTCTGGTGGGGAGTCTGGCAACTGGCTTTGCCTAGGCATGAAAAAGAGATTTTAATTTCTACTGGAACAAGACATGGAGGACAACAGCAGCCAATGCTGAAGGCAAGTGGAGGGGGACAACCCAGTTACTGACAAGGGTCTTCAGGAAGCATTGCTCACCATGTTTGCTGCCCCTTCTCACAGGAGCAATGTCACACTTCATCACACCATCTTGTGTGGCCCTCTGCCTCTCTGCCATGCAGGAAGGCCCCATCCCATCCCTTCTTGCCCAAATCCACCCTTCACAAACCACTGACTTCAGTCCTCCTTCCTTCCCATGAGTGGTTGTTCAGTTACCTCCAGGCACACCAGTGACTCTGGTCATAGGGCGCTCACAAGGGATTTAAGCCCCATTTTCTCTAGACTAAAGATCTGTAACATCTTCATCTCTCTTAAAGAAGAGAAAAACCTATGCCATCTCGATGCCATTCAAAGGAACTACAGAGGGTTCCTCTGTTACGTTAGGAATAAATGGAGGTTCAAGAAATGGATTCTCAATCCTTTCAGGTATTCCTATGAATTGTCAGCTCAAACACTGCTCTGAAGCCTGACCTGAAAGGTGTCTTAAGATGCATGTCAGGCTAAAAATGCTACAGCAGAGGAAGGATGAAAAATCTAACAAGACACCTCCTTTACTAAAGCCTAGTGTTCTCACAGAAGCTGAATAAAATAAAATTCATTAAAGGGACACCCTCATATGCATAAAAGACATGTTTACACAAACACAGCAAATATTTTCAAGCACCAATAGAAAATTTTCATTGTATTGTTTTCACTTCAGGTTTTGTATTTCTGAGTTTGGATAGCATTAAAGAGAACAGTTTCATTTTTGGGTACATTTTAATACTTTTGACATGTGCTCATGCATTTCATAGTGGTATTGCTACTGGTCTTCTAACATGTCACATCCACAACCCTGCATTTTGGGTTAGCTTCAACCACATGGCTCCTCTTCAAAAATAAATATTAGATTTCCACATTAGAATATTCTTTAATTTCCTTCAAAATAGATTCTCTGATGCTTTTAAATACCACGACTACACTCTAAACCTTGTTTTCAGCTTTGAATAGTTAGTAATTTTTTTTTTTCCTGTGGGATACTTAATCCATACATACTGAATTCCAACTGTGCCTTGTAAAATTTAAAGAGATACATACATAAAAGTCTAAAACTTCCCTTCTACACATTCAGCTCATATTCTGGCTTCAAATGTTGCCTTGAGTACTTGATTTCTGCTTTAACTTAGATTATTTCAGTAAAATACAGAGACACACACTTTCTAGGAGAAAGTGTCTATGAGGTACAGAGGTAGTAGGAAAATATCTCCAAGTTAAAACTTCACTGAAATTGATATTGTGCTTTTTTAAGGGAAAAAAATAATCTGTATTTTAAACGATTCTATATTACAAACAGTATACCAATGAAATGCCTACTTAGCAAAGGGCATGGCAGCTCTTTTTCTCCTTTCACTGATAATGTGGAAGGTATCACTGTAGGAAAAAATGAGGAAATCACATGGTGCTTCACATGTGACGTAAGAGAAGAATAAATGAAATGCTGATGGCCTCTCTGATGTGAGATGATCTTTAACGGAAATTTCAAGGTACACCCAAGACCTCGGTGGTAACAGCACTCTTTTCATTGTACATGACATTATGGAGTTCTGTATTTTATATGTATATATGGAGGCTTTTAATATTTTTCTCCTTTGACATGTTTTGACAAGATCCTTTATGAGATTCTATTCTGTTTATGCACAAATTGTCTGCACTACAGCCAAATACTTAATAATTTGACCTGTGCAGATCTATGATTCAGTAAATGTTCTTAATCCCATAAATAATGAAGTAGGACTGTAGCATTAGTGTAAAATCCTGTTCAGCCTCCAAACCCATAATAATTTTACAGACAGTTTTCTTGCATGTAAATACCTTGTAGCACTGTAACTATAATATCTTACTTACTTAAGCTACGTAATAGCATATATATACATTTATATTCCTGATATATTTTGCGTATAAAAGCAAAATAATAACAAAGTTGTCATATGGGGGTTCAATAATCTTGTTGACCTAAAATACATTTAGTCACCCTAAAAATAAAGGTTATGGATATTTATATACAACCTCCTGTTCATTCTTCTTTACTTTTATAGTCTGGGCAAAGAGAATCAATTCATTATTCATGATTTAGGGCAGGTAGGAGCTGATTTAGCCCACTTTAAGTAAACATGTGCTGCTGAGTCTGTCTAGAATGAAAAATTCCACGTTTAATTCTTTTTCTAAACATTCCTTCTTTCTCTGCTTCTTAGCAAGTGGAAGTAGAATAATACTATTAATAGTATTTTTCCTTGAACAACAATCATCTAAATTAAAGTTGTCTAAATTAAAGATTTGGGGTTTAAGTCTTTGATAGATCTATACTACAAAATTTTCCACCCTTGACCATAAGCCTTTGCATTATCTATTCTTTGATAGTATTAAAATTAGTCTCAAAAGAGACTAACAGACAGTTTCTGTTTTGAAGTATTAGGGTGAAAACAGCTCTGCTTCCTTCAAACCAGGAGACTTCTATTACTCCCCCAATTTATTATACTGTGGCCTCACTTTTATCACTTATTCTGTACATAAACAGTAAATTAGCACTTACAGGAATGTTAAAGTAACAGCTCTACTTTTAATGTCACAATTAGCGCAACAGTTGTGAATCTACTCAGACTCCATTATCATTCATTCTGTTGAACAAGAAGACAACCATATTTCCATTACTGGATGTGGTTAATTTTTTCTAAGTCTTCCTATGCAGCTTCAAGAAACAATGCCAAGAGAGCTACAATCCTCTTGAAACTCAGATTTTATCATGGCACTAATGAAAACAATTCAAGGGCTGTGACTAAGGAGAGGAAGTACATGTTGCTATAATACTTACAAAGTTCCAAAGTCTATGTCACTACTGATGAATTCTTCCAACAGGCTTGTATCCACTATGGGATTTTCCAAGGCTCCATGGACATCTTGCCCTAAAGTTAAAAGTAAAGAAGACAGAAATCCAGAGGGAATTGTCAGTGTTTCAGAATAAGTAATGCTGTTCATGTTCCTACAGAAAGGAAAACCAAATCTGTCCTGTCTTATGTGTAACAAAAAGGTTATGCTTCTGGTTTAGTCATCTTGGGAAAAAGGATGATGAGAAATGCAGAGCAATTAATTATGTGCAAGGCACTGAAGATGACAGTGCAGCACTGGGCAAACATCACTGAATGCATGGCATTAAGGTTTCAGTGAATTATTACAGCAGGAAGATGAAGGACTCCAGTCTGCAACCGAGAAAAAGGATTTTGAAGATAATTTCCAACCCTTTTGCATTGAGGTCAAAACAGTTCGTTGGGTTGAAGTTCAGACATTGTCTTACACAGATCCACTTTGTGCATTAGTACTTGCAAGTACTGCAAGAGAGTTTCTGAAACACTCCATTTAAAAAATCACCATATGAATTTAAATAAAGCCCAAATAAAGCTTTAAAAAGGTTTGATTGGTGGCTTCCTTTTATTCTGCCCAAAAAAAATCAGCCCACTAACATGTTGAATGTATTAGCAAATAGAAAGGTTCAGTACTTTGTCCTTAGTTGCTTAGTAACTGAAGGCTATAAACAGATTTTATGATTACAAAGTTTCCAGAATTCATGTCAACTTTAGTAGAAAGTCATCGGGCGCTCATTAAAAAACCCAGACAAGCAGCCCTGCTCTGTAGGCTCCCCACGTCTGTAGCAAGCCTTCCACAAATACAGGTGTGGCCAGTCAGAATGCAAACAAGATAAGGACCTGGACATTCCTGTTTAAGCTGCAAGTGCCTCTGTCCCACTTCACACATGATTAAATGGACGAGCCCACATACGCAGAGCTGTGAGGCTCAGCCCAAGTCTGACACCAACCACGAGCCCTCAGCTCCCCTCACCTCAGCTGCACCATGTGGGAACCCAAAAGGTTAATCACTGCCACTGAGCCAAGGAGTGGTCACTGCCTTTGCCGTCTTCTCACAATACTACCTTGCACAGTACACTTACCTTAATAGACCTTCAGTTCCTTATCTGATGTCTTTGTCTGATAGTGTTCCTTCTTGATCCAGTGTTTAGAACAGACATTAATGCAAGCAGAAGCTAAAAATCCACCACCTTGAACAAGAATTCCCTCATGTGCCTGTCTTAATACATAAATTCACACTGATAATAAACATTTCCCAAATTGTTTTGGGATTGTAGATTGATCTACAATCTACAAGATTGTTTACTTGTTAGTGCTGCAGGCTTAATTTTGACCGCCTTTCACTGGGGGATAGCAACTTGCAGGTGTGCTACTGATAGAACCTTGCATCTCAATGTATTGATGTTGTATACAAACCTGTCCCACACACACCAGAGAAGAACAGATTCAACAGGTGCAGCCCACTAACTTATCTCAGCAAAACCACAACACACAAAGTCTGGAAGCAGCAGGAGATCACTTTGCAAAACCAGCTAATGAGGACAAAAGAGCCTGACTTTCCTAGGCAGCCTTCCTCAAACCTGTTGGGATTCTCATCTTTTCATTCTTCATGTCTGCATGAAGGGTACCCCTACCTTGAATTACAAACCCTTCTCCTTTTACTAATGTAGCCCACAGGAAAATGATTCAATCACCTTCTCCTTCTTTTACCCCACCTGTTCTTCCTGTTGAAACTACCAAACCCTCATGCAGAGTGATATAATTTCATTACTACTTGAGGCCAGAGGTCAAATACAAAGTGTTTTTCCTGTATCACAAAACCAAGAATGCTTCATTTTGACCAAGATCAGAGACTGGCTCTTTTGAATCAAAGAATACAGCTCTAAATCAAACAAAGCCTTTCAAATGGACATCCCACAGTCCAGAGATCAGCTCTGTTGCTAAGTGATGACAACAGAAATATCCATCATTTCTTCTTAATCTCTCCACTTTGCACGAACAGCTAAATGGGGAGTAGAATGAAAGAATAAGCAGTGCTGGGAGAGGAAGGAAGCACATAAGGAAGACAGGCCACCACTAATGAATGTTTGTGATGCAGGTGCAGAGAAGAGCAGGTACATTTGCTGCCCTGTAGAACTTTGTTAATGTGCTTTGCAGGTGAGTGGCATCACATGCTTTCACTAGCATCCGCTTCAGCAGAAGAGGACTTGTTGGGTCATATGCAAATTTATTTTAAATAGTGGCATCCATCTCACAGACATTTGATCACAGTAAGTACTTAACAGATATGGGTGCTATGCAAGCCAGTCACTCACCTGGGTGTTACATACTTGTAAGAGCAGAGAACTGCATGTATACGGCAGGACAAGCCTTGCTGGGAGGCCTCTGGGAACACAGCTTCCTGCAAGGAACCATGTGCCTGGCTAAGAGCTGCTGAAGAATATGTGGAGCCAGCAGCCTCAATCATCAGCTTGTGCTTGGGGATCTCTGCTTGCAGCTCACAGTTCACACTGCAGTGTGCCCAGAAATCTCTGAAGAGTATGCACTGAGTGACACATTCAACTCAGGTGTCACTGTGCAGGGATCTATCAGCTACCCAACAAACAGACAAAGGTGAAACACCAAGGCAGTGCTGTGGCAGGGAGTTCACACACTGATGTTTGCAGAACACACACTGCAGTCACAGGCTGCATATGACTACATATTTTTCTCATTTCTTCATAAGCTTAACACTTCTGTTGTTTGGTCCCCAAGTCTAAAACCTGTCAGTACTACCAATGTCTTCTGCTTCTCTGCTCTTTCTTGCCTAGCCTGTCCCTAATAGCCTGTCCCTAACAGGCCCCCAGTGAGAAGTATGAATTCCAGCCTCTTAATTTGGCAATTACTCTTTGGCAGACATCTCCTTCCTTCCTCCAGACATGAGGTTCTCATCACCTGGCTCCTCAGCTTGATTCTATGCCCCTGTAACCAAGTCTCAATCCCTGAAAAATCTACCTTGATTGATTCTCCCAACCCTTTCATGTAGCCTTATATATATATATCTGCATTTAAATTGGCTGCCTCCTTTGCAGTGGTATCTAAATGGAAACGGAAGGATGGGGGACAGAGAAATAGTATTGACTAAAGATTAGTATTAAACTACTAATTTCCTGACATTAGAAGAGGATGCCAGGAAGATCCCAGCCTAGTCCAGCTACCCGTAGGAAGATTAGTGTTAAAATATCAGCTACTTTACACAGGAAACAATACTTATATACAACTCAAGGTGTAAAAACGACACAGACAACATGGTCAGTGTTCAGTCACACCTGCTTGCTGAACAGAAAAATTCATACAAAGCCTTGCAACTTGAGGGATATGTTTCTGCTTGAGAATTAGTAACTGATTTCCATCTAAAGACACTTTACCACTTTACATTTTTTTACAAAAAGAGGCTTCAGCACTTTACGAGCTCCACTATACAGGCTCAGTGGAAAGTCCAGCTGAACCTCATCGACTTACACTACGGTAAGTATTACTTATGGGACTTACAGGCCCTTCTTTCATCCTAAAAGATTCCAAGGACTGGTTGCCATTTAAATCGTTCACAAAGTCCAGCTCATTTTGACTGGAACAGATGTGGTGTCACTGATGCAAGCTGCAGAGCTACAGGGTTAAACATATAAACCAGCTGTAGTTGGCAGGAGGTATCACAGCCTAGGATATTCAACTTCACAATGACCTGTAACTCCAAATTTTAAGGAGTGAGTTTGTGTTAATATAGACTTTTTTCCCCCAAAGTAAGATTTTCTATAGAAACAAATCTTACCATCAATATTTTGTATTTTTCATTTCATTTTTTACTCCTGTTTCAAGCTCTCATCTTTAAAATGGTATGTGGCATCTCTGGGGTTTAAATGTTCTGTATTTTAAGAGCATATTTCTTCAGTGGCTTCGTTTATTTACCACAAACTCTAATCTATATTCCGTGTTACCCATGCAGGAGCACGAGTATAGAGAGAGGTGGTGGTTCCACTAAGGACAAGATTTCTTTAGATCACAGACAGCACAGACAAAACACATGCATATCAGACACCTCAAAGTACCTTATAACAACAGAGAAGACCAAGTTCAACAGTGTAACTAGGCTGACCTTCCATCAGGTCTCTCAACCAATTGATAACATCAGCAAGAACAGATTGTTCTGCCACACACAAGCAGAAGAGCTAATCAGGAGCCCTGACCTTCCCTTGACAAATTGGAACTTACTGACTCTAAAATGCAAAATTTTTTAATTATAAATACTCATTTCAACAGGAATAATAGGAAAAAAGCCTGCATCAAAGATGAAATCTCTAATATGTAAGTGAAATGAAGCAAAATAAAGATAATTTCCCAGCCATACAACACAAAAGCCACTTACATGAATGAGAAAAAGCCAAGGTCAAATCCAAGTCATATCTAATCTAAAAAGTCTATCGACTATTCAAAGAAGTGATTGTCAGAAAACAAACATTATCTCACTTGCCTCAAAAAAAAAAAAAATCCTGCTCCAGACTTCCCCCTCTCAATATTGTAGACTCAACTTCATCTACTAGTGAGTGTCAAAACAAATACGTACTGTAAGGAACTAAAGCACAGGGCAGAGTGAATCCTTTTTGTTCACGCATTTCAAATCATTTTACAAAGCAAATCTATAGATTCATTAAGAGCCAGCTGATTCATTTGTAAGCCAAAACTGAACCACTGAGGAACCACTCAGTAGCATCATTCTCCATTTGATACTGCAAGATTCTGTGTTTTTTCACAGCCTTGAAAAACAATGTTCTAACACTGCTATGACTAATCACAGAGACCACCAAATCAACACTATCAGTTTATGAATCTTGCTTCATGCAGTTTTGCCTCACTGAGGTGTTACAAAGCCAGCCCACAAGCTGTAGTACAAAGCTGCAGAGATACCATCACTTGAAGCTGGCTTTGCATTCATTAAACATAACCTCTGCTTGAAAAGAGGGCTAACCACCTATTTAATTCAGCTTGCTCCCTTTTCAGACTTACCTATGGTTTGTAAGAGCAAGAGAGCCTACTTCATGCTGAATGAATGATTAGCTCTTGCAGCCTTGATACATATCTGTGTCCAGATCATGAAATTCAGCCATCTAACAGCACCACAGCATGCTGCATGGCCTTAGCAGACCTTTGTCACATCCTAATGGAACACAGCAGAACCACACATTACGAAGTCACACGACATCACAAGATGTTAATTTTTCCTATAACTAAAAGGAATCAACAGAGCTTCTCCCCCTCACACTGGCATAGACTACCAAAAAACCTTCTAAAAAGAATTAAAGTAGTAATTATATAATTAAAATAGCAATTCTCATTAAAGAGCCCAAACAGCTAAAATATCTGCCATATCTTCTAGCATCAAAGTATCATTGTCACAAAACTCAACAGAACCTAACCTATACTCCCTAGAAAGTCATGTTTTCCAAGAGGGTTCCTAAAAAAACCTTGCTTCTTATTATTTATAAAATTCATGTTCAACACTATTTTAACAGCTATGCAATGCAGCAGTTGAAAAAAAGCCTGATAAAAACAAGTATAATGCTGCTGAAAGCAAAGCAAAAAAAGTTTGTTAGCTTTTCAACTCCATGATGTAAACTGAAATTAAGCAACATGGTATGGATTTCCTACTATCTATAAACAACATATTTGCTGGCTAACAGCCCTAGATCATGGCCCACCGATTTAAATTTCTTGGCTTAAATGTATATCCTTGTTCATTTTTTTAAATGACCTAGCTTGAAATTAAAACTTTTAAGTTACAGTTGCCACCTCTCACTCAAGCCAACAAAGGGGAGGGGGAAAAATAAGACAGAAAATCACAACAGAAAATTTCCCCAGTTACTTTGAGATCAGTGAATGACTGCATTGGTAACAGAGGGAAAACAAAAACAGCTTAGAATAGAGTGGTCTATATACTAAAAAACAAAAAGGGAAGTGCTAACTGGAGGAAAGGAAACAAAATATTTAGTAAAAAAAATGTAAAAAGCTTTTGAACACATTAACAGAGAGTCTAAAAAATGCAGTTTTTGTATGGAACCTATTAGAAAGGAATTGTGTAGTAAGAGAAAGTTATGAAACTAACTGGACCAGCTTGAACAGAAAAAGTCTTGGGAGAAAAAGGCAGAAAGACATATGATCCCAGGCAAAAGACAAAAATATCCAAGTTTAACTCCTCAGAAGGGTTCTGAAGATACCAACAGAGTTACCATTCTACCCATTATGATCAGGCCATTTCAGGAGAATGTTAGTAGAAAGAAAACCCTCTTTACCTGACATGCTAAACCTGAGAAGGAAGGGAGATCTCTAACCATGTGAAAATCACTACGATTTCAGAAGTGTTACACTGCAATGAGTCCTCAGTCACTTCCCAGTTTTTCTTCCAGGCAATTACCTCACCAGTACTGCAGGGTTTGCTGGGTCTGCCTTAAGGCACTGCAGCACATCTGTACTATTTGTAATACTTCATTCTGGTATTGTCTTCCACCATAACTTAGTGTAAATACAGCTTTGGGTTTCAGGGCACTTTTTCTTCCTCAACTACCCCCAATAATTACTGTTTTCACTGCCACCAAAAATTATTAAGGCTTCTCTTGAAACTATTCTTACCTTCAAAGAACTGCTGCAAGACCTCATTTTCTCCCACCACATCCATGAAAAGCCAGTAGAAGTGCTTTGCTTTCCTACTACTTGAAGAGCTCACGTTGGGACAAATGCACTCTCTTCCAGATGATTACAAACATGCCAAGGAACACATCACACTTTTGTCAGAGGTTTCAATAACTTTGTCCTAGCTGATTTATTCCTCCATAACTAGAGCCAGGATTATACTTAGGCTTTATGTAAAGGACTTAAACTACAAATAAAAGAGATTCTAACAAGTCTTTTGAGGCAAATGTGATGTGTGCTCTATCCGGTCAGTAAGTCTAATGTTCTCATTTTAAGGACCTTTGGTCCCAGTACTAATTACACATGCGCAAAAAAATGCAGCAATAAAAATTACTTATCTTGTCTATGTACTTTCACACAGGTCATGCAATTCGTAATACTGATGAAAGCAATAGTAATCAAAAATGCAAGAGCAAAGCCATCACTGGTAGGAAAGTAGAACTTCTATGTTGTTACTATTAACAAAACTAAATTATATATTTTTTGTCTAAGGTAACATCAGAAAACATATGGGAAAGCAGAACATGGAACAAAACTCTTTTAAGGATAGCAGCAAACGCTACTTCACTTTCTCTTAGTTCATCTTTAAACACTGAAAACTGCCCATTCTGTCACTAAGTAAATAAGAGAAAAATATTCAAATGTTTTGAGTACACATCTAAAAAAAGGCATTTGGTTATGAACAAAAGTTCCAGTGAAGTCTGGAATTAGGACATTTTTGGAAGTAATTATATCCACCAGACAAGTAACTGTTGTCCAATCTTTACAAGCCCCAGGCACTCCCAGTGACACAAATTTTTCATGATGAACAGCTCATGTGAAAAACATGAGTATGGACATGAAGACAGAAGCCAGTCAGCATTTACAAGATGTTGATGTAATTGAGCCACACAGTCATTACTACTAAGATGTACTACATGGGGTGGATATTTGTCATCCCTAATAATACAAGAAAATACAGCATAATACATTTTAGATACTACCATGTATAGAAAGGACCCTTCCTTCTGTCTAAATGAGCAACAGGATTTTATTGTTCTAAAGGATATTAAGTCAGAATAGCACCAGCTACTGGCTACCATTTGGCTACTACTAGCTAATCATGGAAACAGTTCTATCTCATTATCTAAACTAAGGATTAATAAGCATTTAGGAAGCATTTATAAACCTAACATAACACATTAATACCAATAAACACAGCTTCTTTTCTAAGAGTGAGTAAAGCCAGACTTCCTTAGCATTATTGAATGAAAAAACAATCCTTTAACAATTGCTGGCAGAATTATTCCAAGTTTCTACAGCAGCAAGTAGTACCCAGTGAGGGGAGATTGATAGAAGTATTCTCTCAGCACTAAAACAGCCCAGGTTGGACATACATACTCCATTACTAGTAATATTTAGGTTTAGTTGTTTGGTTTTACCTTAACACTGAAATGCCCAGACAAAGCTGACACTTGCAAAGTGTCTTCAGGCATACACAAGCAAATCAAGTATGGTACTGACTTTTATGAAAACAAAGAACATTGCAGTAAGACGATGATGAACAGTGTTGGTTTTGTTCAGCATCAAAGAGATCTGTATCCACCGAGATGCCTCGTTAAAAAAACAATGGAATAAGCTCACCTTCTAACATTTGTCAGTTTACCTGCCAAAATTTTAATCTTATGTGCAACTGATAGATGCCTATCAGGACTTAGATCTAATGTTTTTCCAAAAAGGCAAATCTGGTACATACCCACAACTACATTCCTTGTAACATCATCTACTGTCTGCTTTCAGCTGAGACAATCCCCAAGAAGAAAATGACCACTTGAACTTCAAGTGCCAAAGTAACACTTGCAACAGAAAAAGCATCTTTCTTAAGAGGCCATGATCATTTTTTGGGTTCTCTGACACCAGTTTTTTCACATACACAAATTGTAATATTATATGGAAATTATCATCAGCATGTTAAAGAAATCACATAATAGAAATTTCCATGTTTCAAGAACAACTTTTGGGAAAAAGTTTTTTTGGAAAAAACTTTGAAAAGTGTAAATCCCAGAAGAGTGGGAGAAAAAAAACAAATCATTTAAAGGAATGAAAAAAATCTAGTGAAAGAAAATTGGAAAGAGAAAATTTTTAGCAGTCAGATAGGGATTAGAACAGATTTCTAACCAAAGAGCAAACAAGATCATTTTATTGTTCCTTCATATTTGAGAAGCACCCTTCCTTAAAGAGAAGATACTCAGGTTTATTGTGCTGTGACTCTTCAATATATGTGTTTCTCTTCTTACATACATATTTTTAAAAATTACAATTATAAGAAATCACCGCTTCGAACAATTCCAAGTTCTCCCAGCTGTCTGTTAACTGTATTGGCATACACGCATAGAGAGCTACATAGGGATACCTAAACACTACAATGAAGAAAATACCAGGCATTTATGCACTCTTCACAAAACCAGTTTTACATTTTGGAGTGTGTTACTGGGGAGATTCACATCATTCTGTATCACAAACAACAGAAGACAGAGACTGTTTCAGATTAACACTTTAATCAGAAGTTTTGTCTTTAAATGTAAATTACAATCACTGATACACTTGCAAGTGCTTACCACATTTGTTCAACTAAGTATTATATGTATGCATATACAGCATAGGTCAGTTTAAAACAATCACAGTACTTCTTAGTGCCATCTGCAAAAGGAGAAAGATCTTGGACCCACTTTGTGGAAATAAATATCAAGTGACAAAAAAAAGTTCAGCAGTTTTAGTTAGGTATATTCAATGAAGGTCATGCACGCGCAAGAGTAAAAAGATTTAGAGCTCTTCCTTGTAATAGCCAAGTTTTGCTAGTGACATCTCTCGTCTC